>CM017475.2:11408528-11750921 GCA_007827005.2 Populus simonii | reverse complement strand
ACTCCTCGAGAAGATCATGTCCTCCACTTTTTCTTCGCCCCACTAAGGTGCCTTTGCCATGATTCTAGCTTTGATGGTGCTTGTGAGAATGCTGAAGGGAGAGTTGACTAATATAAGCTTGTTATTCTCGCCTGTAAATTAGCTAAGCTCATCTCCTTCGTGATTTGGATATGATAGCAGCTCAGTTATTTAACAGGTTCCTGCTTATATTCGTAAGATTTTTAAGGTCTTACTTTGATCTAGATTTTCCAGAGCTAAGATCTAAAACAATCTAAAGCCTACAAGATGGTGAAACAATTCAGGAAAAACTCAAGAAATTAGGATTTTTTTACAGAAAATTTGGATTGAAAAGTGCGAAATCCTTAGTATTGATGACTGAGTGTGTTTGCTTTTCTTCGCATAATTGTTGGGTGAATGAAAATTCCAATTGACATTTCCAAATTAATGTATATTACATATAATTGAGACAACATTGCAATGGAAAGCATGGTTTGGAATTGTGTTCTAAACCATGTTTCATAAAAATTTTATTATTATTTTGTTTGAAATTATTTATTTTTTATATTTTAAATTGGAAGTCAAAAATAATTTTTTAAAAATATATTATTTAATATATTTTTAATAAAAAATACTTTAAAAACAACCGTTACCACTCTCTAAAAAAAAAACCAACTTAGATATAATAAATCCATATATACATGCATACATATCAAAGAATACATCAACAGTGAACAAAGAAACTACAATCACAAGACACTACTATCTTCTTTACAGCACCGTGTTTGAACTTCGTATTTACTCAATTCTAAGAACAGCAATCTCTTGTACACACACCAATCATGTCCATAAAATTGCATTTACATGCTGTCATTTGTACAAGCACCAAGCATCTTCAGCTACTGGTTGGGCCCCAAGAGAGCGAGAAGGAAAGCTCTGTAATGACCTGAAGTTTCTGAGTGAACGGCATCGTTCAATGTCTTTCTGTACTTCTTCAGATATTCAGCTTTTATATATTGCATGTCAATCTCAGTCCTTGTACAATTACCCTTATAAGGGCAGTGTCATTGGTTCCCAGGCCTTTCATCGCCTTGCGCAGAACTGCAAAGTTTTATGAAATGATAGGATTTATCATTGACTTCAACATAAATAACAATATCAGGTAAATAAATGAACTGGACAATATCACAAGAGATGGGGTTCAATCCTGATTTCACCCAGATGCAGGGAGGGTCACCCCCATAGCATCCTCCAACTATTGAAATATATTAGGGGGAAAAAGAAGGAAAAGGAAAATCAAGTGCATGTCCTTCCTAAGGTTTTGATTGCTCAAAAGCCTGGTGTAAAAATGAATTAGTTAGATGACAACAGCTGTGGGATGCCAAAATAGTTATGTGATGCATTATGTGAGATGATCAGGCATAGATGGCCAACTCAGGAGCTTGCTTATAAGTCCACTGTTACTCGATATCAGAAGATGCTGACTTGTTGGACAAAATCAATTTCGATCTGTTTCAACTTCAATATTCACAATTTTGTTCCCTTCTACATGATCTCTATGTTGCGATGATTTTTTTAAAACACTTAAGGCTGAACTGCTGAAATGTTATTCACTGAAAACACCAAAAGAGTGTGTACCCCATGTATGAAACAAGCTACATTCCTGTCATCTACACATCGTTATAGTTTACCACATCAAATAAACAATTTAATGAAACCATAATATTTAATGTGCCTTCACAACATGGATACATGGATTGCCTGCATCCCATACTTCACCTCATGGACCAAAAAAAAAAGTTTTCACGGGAACCAGATGAAGCAGAGAAAACCAAATCAAAGAGGTTAAAAATTTGGAAGGATACCTTGACAAAGTACTTTGCCGGATTCTCTGAGCATTGTAAAATTGTCTTCAAAGCATGCTCAAAATGTCCTGAAGTTTCCTTCTTTATAGCCTGAAATTGTTCCAAATGAATTTGCCTCACAGAATAACCACAAGATGAAAGAGAGCAAGAGAACATTAAGAAGTTTACCTTTTCAGAGAGTTTCCATACATGTTGTGATAGGCAGAATCAACAGCAGCCAAATGTGCTGCACTTCGTTCACTGATACGCGGATGAAAGTCTTCTCATCAGTTCCCAATCTCTTCTCACCTGCTTTATAAAGAGCTTTGCATCCTTCTCAACCATATTTCTGTCAACTTCACGGCCTTCATAACGAGGCGTGCTTACATATGCTAGCAGGAGCTAAATCAAGTATATTATGATAAACACATCAGGAATTTCAGTTTCCTTTAATGATATTGAATAAAAAGGCTGACATATATTCTGGGTGGAAAAAAGAAAAGGTGGTGGATGGGGAAGGTCATACTAGAAATCCCAATTAACAGCATAAAAACAGAGTGGACACAATTCTATAACAAGGGCGAATGCTGTTTTAGCAAAAAATCCCAAATTATTCAGTGAAACTCCAATATTGTAAGTAGAAAGAAATCTAACGGTTGGTAAGTCCAACTGAACTTTTCCATGCTTAAAGCAGCAGCCACACTATTCCCAATCTTAGAAAGGCGAGCAGGGACAAATTGTTCAGTAATAGACATCTGTTTTTGAGATTCAAGGTTCATTTTACTTTTTATGGGCATAAAACTATACAGGATCATCTCACAAAATTTTACATCGTGACAATAGGCAAATGCTACATAAGGTTTTGTAGCCGATTAAAATATCGGCGATCAGAATGAAGCTGGCCTTCACAAATAGACTTACATATATATATATATATATATATATATATACCGCGTAGAAAAACTAGAACCCCAAATTGCTACAGAAAAAATTAACTGCTCCCAGATGGACTTTATTGTCGATCAATGCTTTGCATGAACAAGGAAACAAAGGCAAACCTATCATGTCCGAAATCTTTGTAGATGTGATGCCTGACAATACAGGAGCTAAGAATACTACCCAATCAAGCAACAAAGATTTACCAACCATCAAGCACATCTTTTTAGAAAGAATGGATTGCTAAAGTTTACCTTTTTATGGTCTCCAGATGCCCGTAATTCTATATCATGCTCAAGATGAACCCCAAATTTTGCATAGTAATGCTGTTTAAATACTTGTATCTGGGATGACGTGCGAGAACAAATTACTTCAGTTGCAGTTTCCAGATTTAATATATCTGCTATAAGTGCCTGCCTGACAATAATTGCATCACGACCAGGTAGATCATGCATCCACAACAGAACTGCTGTCTGAAATGCAAAAGGAACAGATACATGAGATGTCTGGTTTTCTGATATTAAAAAAAAAGGGTAGAAATACGAGACATGGTACCTCCAATTTGCCAGTAAGCTCCGAAGTCAAGCGTTTAAGAAGATCCTCAGCGTACAAAGCTCTGTACTCATGTTGGATGAGAGCACGCTGAGCTGCATCTCGATGAGCCAGGATACTGATCACGGCAGATGTGTCAGTTCCAATCCTGGAAGGATAAACAAAACAAAAACAAAACAGATTGAAGTAATATCATTTTTTATATTTCTTCAAACTTTCTTAATTATCAACAAACATATCTAAGTAAACAAATACCCTTAAAAGCACGGTAGAGATGCATTGCATCATCTCTAGGGGATGAAAGCAGTGGCGGAACAATTAAAGTGGACATTTTTTAAACAGAAAGGGGACGGACAGGTTGGGTTGCAGTTTTATCAATTTCCAAGGTCGCCGGAGTTGCTACTATGGACGACCTGTTGTCCATTTATCTTGCGCGGATTACGGGTTGTCCTATGATTTATTTTATTTTTTTTTTTTTAGAAATGTCCGGGTCAGACTTTTCTGGCTAGCGTGTGCACACGGGTTGAGGCCGCACATCTGGGCAGCTGCCCGACTCAAAGAGTTTTTTCAAACTTGTACGTTGGAAAAAAATATTTACCGAATAGGAAAAAAAAAACATTTATAAACAAGCATAGTTTAATTAGGTGTACACGTTTTATCTGCGCTACTTGAGATATGCATGCCAAAAAAATATATAATTTTTTTTAAAAAATTTCTCGTGGTTTTTATATTAGTTCCATAATTTTATCCATTGTTTTTGTGCAAGGATATTTAACTAAATTTAATATTTATTTTTTAATGTGATTGCTAAAGAAAATTGTTAACTTTTTGCCCAAAAAGTTATTATTTTTTGCCCAACTTAATAAAAATAAGTTTAATTGATTGAATGATGGTATTAATGAAACTAAAATTAAAATCATTAAACATTAAGGGACCGAATAAAGTCGGGTAGAAAAAAATAAAAAGAAGAAATAAGCTTAAACATAATCGGAATAGTTTAGAGAAAATAAAAAAAGAAAGGAAGAAAGAAACACTTATCCGAGTTGATAATTTGTAGATAATTGATATTTTTTTAATTTTATTTTTAAATATTAGATAAAATAGAATTGAATTTCAAAATTTTTTATTTATTTTTTATAAAATTATCTCATTCACATGACCCGAGTTGCAGGTTAGATAGATTAACCCGAGTTGACTTGATTTTTTTTTAATTAAATTTTATTTTTAATTTCATCATTAAAAACAAATGTTGAATGATGAAATTAAAAATAAAATTTAATTAAAAAAAAAATCAAGTCAACTCGGTTAATCTATCTAACCTGCAACTCGGGTCATGTGAATGAGATAATTTTATAAAAAATAAATAAAAAAATTTTGAAATTCAATTCTATTTATCTAATATTTACAAATAAAATTAAAAAAATATCAATTATTCTACAAATTATCAACTCGGATAATGTGTTTTTTCTTTCTTCCTTTCTCTTTTTTATTTTCTCTAAACTATTCCGATTATGTTTAAGCTTATTTCTTCTTTTTATTTTTTTCTACCCAACTTTATTCGGTCCCTTAATGTTTATATGATTTTAATTTTAGTTTCATTAATACCATCATTCAATCAATTAAACTTATTTTTATTTAAGTTGGGCAAAAAATAATAACTTTTTGGGCAAAAAGTTAACAATTTTCTTTAGCAATCACATTAAAAAATAAATATTAAATTTAGTTAAATATCCTTGCACAAAACAATGGATAAAATTATGGAACTAAATATAAAAACCACGAGAAATTTTTTTAAAAAAATTATATATTTTTTTGGCATGCATATCTCAAGTAGCGCAGATAAAACGTGTACACCTAATTAAACTATGCTTGTTTATAAATGTTTTTTTTTTTTCCTATTCGGTAAATATTTTTTTTCCAACGTACAAGTTTGAAAAAAACTCTTTGAGTCGGGCAGCTGCCCAGATGTGCGGCCTCAACCCGTGTGCAACGCTAGCCAGAAAAAGTCTGACCCGGACATTTCTAAATAAAAAAATAAAATAAAATCACAGGACAACCCGTAATCCGCGCAAGATAAATGGACAACAGGTCGTCCATTGTAGCAACTCCGGCGACCTTGAAATTGATAAAACTGCAACCCAACCTGTCCGTCCCCTTTTCTGTTTAAAAAATGTCACTTTAATTGTTCCGCCACTGCTTTCATCCCCTAGAGATGATGCAATGCATCTCTACCGTGCTTTTAAGGGTATTTGTTTACTTAGATATGTTTGTTGATCATTAAGAAAGTTTGAAGAAATATAAATAAATGATATTACTTCAATCTGTTTTGTTTTTGTTTTGTTTATCCTTCCAGGATTTGGAACTGACACATCTGCCGTGATCAGTATCCTGGCTCATCGAGATGCAGCTCAGCGTGCTCTCATCCAACATGAGTACAGAGCTTTGTACGCTGAGGATCTTCTTAAACGCTTGACTTCGGAGCTTACTGGCAAATTGGAGGTACCATGTCTCGTATTTCTACCTTTTTTTTTTATATCAGAAAACCAGACATCTCATGTATCTGTTCCTTTTGCATTTCAGACAGCAGTTCTGTTGTGGATGCATGATCTACCTGGTCGTGATGCAATTATTGTCAGGCAGGCACTTATAGCAGATATATTAAATCTGGAAACTGCAACTGAAGTAATTTGTTCTCGCACGTCATCCCAGATACAAGTATTTAAACAGCATTACTATGCAAAATTTGGGGTTCATCTTGAGCATGATATAGAATTACGGGCATCTGGAGACCATAAAAAGGTAAACTTTAGCAATCCATTCTTTCTAAAAAGATGTGCTTGATGGTTGGTAAATCTTTGTTGCTTTGATTGGGTAGTATTCTTAGCTCCTGTATTGTCAGGCATCACATCTACAAAGATTTCGGACATGATAGGTTGCCTTTGTTTCCTTGTTCATGCAAAAGCATTGATCGACAATAAAGTCCATCTGGGAGCAGTTAATTTTTTCTGTAGCAATTTGGGTTCTAGTTTTTCTACGCGGTTTATATATATATAATATATATATATATATATATAGTAAGTCTATTTGTTGAAGGCCAGCTTCATTCTGATCGCCGATATTTTAATCGGCTACAAAACCTTATGTAGCATTTGCCTATTGTCACGATGTAAAATTTGTGAGATGATCCTGTATAGTTTTATGCCCATAAAAAGTAAAATGAACCTTGAATCTCAAAAACAGATGTCTATTACTGAACAATTTGTCCCTGCTCGCCTTTCTAAGATTTGGGAATAGTGTGGCTGCTGCTTTAAGCATGGAAAAGTTCAGTTGGACTTACCAACCGTTAGATTTCTTTCTACTTACAATATTGGAGTTCACTGAATAATTTGGGATTTTTTGCTAAAACAGCATTCGCCTTGTTATAGAATTGTGTCCACTCTGTTTTTTATGCTGTTAATTGGGATTTCTAGTATGACCTTCCCCGTCCACCACCTTTTCTTTTTTTCCACCCAGAATATATGTCAGCCTTTTTATTCAATATTCATTAAAAGGA
Organism: Populus simonii; assembly: GCA_007827005.2. Lineage (NCBI taxonomy): Eukaryota > Viridiplantae > Streptophyta > Magnoliopsida > Malpighiales > Salicaceae > Populus > Populus simonii. The sequence continues at coordinate 11,744,039 of CM017475.2, read as the reverse complement.
AACTGAAATTCCTGATGTTTATCATAATATACTTGATTTAGCTCCTGCTAGCATATGTAAGCACGCCTCGTTATGAAGGCCGTGAAGTTGACAGAAATAGGTTGAGAAGGATGCAAAGCTCTTTATAAAGCAGGTGAGAAGAGATTGGAACTGATGAGAAGACTTTCATCCGCGTATTCAGTGAACGAAGTGCAGCACATTTGGCTGCTGTTGATTCTGCCTATCACAACATGTATGGAAACTCTCTGAAAAGGTAAACTTTCTTAATGTTCTCTTGCCTCTCTTTCATCTTGTGGTTATTCTGTGAGGCAAATTCATTTGGAACAATTTCAGGCTATAAAGAAGGAAACTTCAGGACATTTGAGCATGCTTTGAAGACAATTTTACAATGCTCAGAGAATCCGGCAAAGTACTTTGTCAAGGTATCCTTCCAAATTTTAACCTCTTTGATTTGGTTTTCTCTGCTTCATCTGGTTCCCGTGAAAACTTTTTTTTTTGGTCCATGAGGTGAAGTATGGGATGCAGGCAATCCATGTATCCATGTTGTGAAGGCACATTAAATATTATGGTTTCATTAAATTGTTTATTTGATGTGGTAAACTATAACGATGTGTAGATGACAGGAATGTAGCTTGTTTCATACATGGGGTACACACTCTTTTGGTGTTTTCAGTGAATAACATTTCAGCAGTTCAGCCTTAAGTGTTTTTAAAAAAATCATCGCAACATAGAGATCATGTAGAAGGGAACAAAATTGTGAATATTGAAGTTGAAACAGATCGAATTGATTTTGTCCAACAAGTCAGCATCTCTGATATCGAGTAACAGTGGACTTATAAGCAAGCTCCTGAGTTGGCCATCTATGGCCTGATCATCTCACATAATGCATCACATAACTATTTTGGCATCCCACAGCTGTTGTCATCTTAACTAATATCATTTTTACACCAGGCTTTTGAGCAATCAAACCTTAGGAAGGACATGCACTTGAATTTTCCTTTTTCCTTCTTTTTCCCCTAATATATTCAATAGTTGGAGGATGCTATGGGGGTGACCCTCCCTGCATCTGGGTGAAATCAGGATGAACCCCATCTCTTGTGATATTGTCCAGTTCATTTATTTACCTGATATTGTTACTTATGTTGAAGTCAATGATAAATCCTATCATTTCATAAAACTTTGCAGTTACTGCGCAAGGCGATGAAAGGCCTGGGAACCAATGACACTGCCCTTATAAGGGTAATTGTTACAAGGACTGAGATTGACATGCAATATATAAAAGCTGAATATCTGAAGAAGTACAGAAAGACATTGAACGATGCCGTTCACTCAGAAACTTCAGGTCATTACAGAGCTTTCCTTCTCGCTCTCTTGGGGCCTAACCAGTAGCTGAAGATGCTTGGTGCTTGTACAAATGACAGCATGTAAATGCAATTTTATGGACATGATTGGTGTGTGTACAAGAGATTGCTGTTCTTAGAATTGAGTAAATACGAAGTTCAAACACGGTGCTGTAAAGAAGATAGTAGTGTCTTGTGATTGTAGTTTCTTTTGTTCACTGTTGATGTATTCTTTGATATGTATGCATGTATATATGGATTTATTATATCTAAGTTGGTTTTTATTTAGAGGAGGGTAACAGTTGTTTTTTAAAGTATTTTTTATTTAAAAATTATTTAAAATAAATATAATTTTTAAAAAATTATTTTTGACTTCCAATTTAAAATATAAAAAATAATTAATTTCAAACAAAAATAAATAAATAAAATTTTTATGAAACATGGTTTAGAACACAATTCCAAACCATGCTTTCCATTGCAATGTTGTCTCAATTATATGTAATATACAGTAATTTGGAAATGTCAATTGGAATCTTTTCATTCACCCAACAATCATGCGAAGAACAAACACACTCAGTCATCAATACTAAGGATTTCGCACTTTTCAATCCAAATTTTCTGTAAAAAAATCCTAATTTCTTGAGTTTTTTCCTGAATTGTTTCACCATCTTGTAGGCTTTAGATTGTTTTAGATCTTAGCTCTGGAAAATCTAGTAATGCAAAGTAAGACCTTAAAAATCTTACGAATATAAGCAGGAACCTGTTAAATAACTGAGCTGCTATCATATCCAAATCACGAAGGAGCATGAAGCTTAGCTAATTTACAGGCGAGAATAACAAGCTTATATTAGTCAACTCTCCCTTCAGCATTCTCACAAGCACCATCAAAGCTAGAATCATGGCAAAGGCACCTTAGTGGGGCGAAGAAAAAGTGGAGGACATGATCTTCTCGAGGAGTTGGACAATGGATTGAGCCATGTGAATGTGAGGGCCAGCATTTTCAGTCTCTCTGAAGGTGGCATGACCCCTCGAAGCAACTTCAACTCCTACTCCAAGCCTTTGCTTGCTCATCCTTGATTGCTTCCTCACAAAGACCACACCCACCAAACCTCTCCTGAAACCAACCTGTGTATTCCATGGCGCACTCTTCCCGCGTACCACAGTGCCCACACTCAGCTCTCTCCACTACTTCTCCACTTGCCATTTCCCTCTCCCCCTCTCTGCTAGCCTCTATGAGCTCTATTTTTGTGGATGGTAGCATTATGTCACGAATTGTTCAGATTTTAAATTTATTTTTTAATAATTATAAGTTTGAATTATTTTAAGATTATTAAAGATTTACATTACTATTAATTTTAGAATCTATAAAATGAATTAAAATGCATGGAAGCTGTTGGATACCCACATTTTAAATAAAAAAAACATCTTGTTATTTCTGGAAAAACGTTATTCTACAAACTTAATTATTAGCACAATGTTGAAATTGAAAAGGAAAAAAAGAAAGAATAAAAGGAGTAATGGATTTGGAAGTAGTGGTGTGGACAAGATAGATGAAGAATGAATGATTGGGGGAAAGGAACTCAAAAGTAAAGGGTAGCCCACAGTTTGAAGAAATTCAGTGCTGATTTATCGACCCATCGCCATTATTACTATGAAACCTCTTTTGGTTGTACTCTCCCTCTTTCTTGATTCTTCAAGACTTTTTTTGATAAAGAGAAATAATTATAATAAAATAAAAGTGCAGAGATTTTCACTGTTTCTTTTACGGTAGAATGGGAGCCATTTTCACTGTTCACTGCTTCGGTTCATCTCTCTCTCTCTTAATTTGATGTTGGCCTCTGCTCCATTATTTGTTTAAGTATCTTTTTTAATTTCATTATTACATATTATTTAACACGATTTTAAACTTGATAATTTTGAAATCACTTGCTATTTTGTATATGCAATGTAAAAAATATTCAGTATTAAATTAATGCTCAATTTTATAAAATAGTGTTTGATACAAACAGTGAAAAAAATTAACATGTATCAATTTTTTTTTTAGATTAACATGAGTATCCGGGTCAGATTACGCGCACCTCGACTAATTTCATGAGCCCTAAAGTTAACGATCATGTAAGCCTCTTGTGATTTTTAGGTTTGTGAGATTCAAATTGGTGATCTCTAAGAAGCAAACCCAAGACCTGATCAGTTGAGCTATACCCCTCAGAATTAACAAGTAACACATTTTAAACGGGTAGAAAGAGGCAAACCTTTTTTTTTTTTTTTTAACTTAGTTAATTGTTCATGAGGCGTTGTGATCTTTAGGTTTGTGAGACTCAAACTGGTGACCTCTAAGAAGCAAACCCAAGACCTGATCAGTTAAGCTATACCCCTTAGAATTAACAAGTAACACATTTTAAACTGGTAGAAAGAGGCAAACCTTTTTTTTTTTTTTTTAACTTAGTTAATTGTTCAGGAGGCGTGAATTGTTCACTTGGTCCTTTAATTTATTTTCCTTTTTAATTTTGGTTTCTAGTTTTTTAAGATTTCACTTTTTAGTCTTCAATTTTATGTTTCAATTGTTTAAATTTGAGAGTAGAGAGAAAGTAGTTAGTTGGTGACATTCTGGCTATTTAAAAAACTTATTTTGATGAGAAAAGTTCATTTTAGATGTTTTTTTAAGCTTTTATCTTACTAAAAATGTATATCAGAGATGTTTTACGGTTAAAAATTGATTATTGATAATGTTTATTAGATGTTTTTGATTAAAATATATGAAAAAAGATTTTTAAACTAAAAAAATCCTGACGCAAGTTTTTAGCCACCTTTCTAGTTGCTGAACCCGAGCTAGCATGAAATGTGTGATTCGCCCTTAAACAAAAAATAAAAATAAAAAAGGCCAAGTCTATGGCCTGTCTATGCGACAGACCCTTGCATGCCAAACTTTATATCTTTTGGGTCAGACGCACAAGTCCTAATTTTTTTACCCTTGGTGTAGGCCTCTTTCTATGTTTTTTTTTTCTTCCAAAATGTTTATTTTAGACTTTGATTGAAATGTGTTATAAATAAAATACTTTAACATTATGTTTAAATTATTGGTTATTTTCATAGTTCTTAAATAATATTAATTTTTTTTATGAGAATGTTAATTTCAATTATTATATACCTGATATGAAAAACACTTCCTCATGGATATTTAATGAAAATAAAATTTTTATTTTTATTTTTTGACATGATTTTATAACATTAATTTTTTTTTGTCTTCAATCAGATACAAATTATTGACATGTTATTATGATACTTCTTTTTATTAAGAGATCTTATTAATATCTATTTTAAAAAAATGTATACGATTAAAAAATATTTTTGTTAAAACAATAAAGAGATGCATTAATAAGAAAATAAAATTTAGATTAAAGAGATATATCTTTCTACTTATTTCAAATGATTGAAGTTTTTAATAAACTTTTATTTTAATTGTAGTTGCCTTTTATGCAAAATACATGCTACTATAATAAAACATAATGCAATTATTTTTAAGATGATTAGAGTTTTTTTTAATGATGATATTATAGATTACTTTATGGTTAATTATGTATTACCTTAATATGTAGGATTTTTAAAATAATTTTCTCATTTATATTAAATAAGAATAACATATCTATTTCTTTAACTTCTTATTATAATTTCTTTTATAAAGTTTTCTCAAATTTATTATTCTCATACTTCGTATTGTTGCGGAGAGATGATCAATTCGTGGTTTTTAATTTTTTAACTAATGCTTGCTTTCACGATCATAATAACCTTTTCTTTGAAAATAATGTTTCTCATTAAAAAAAACTTATTTTCTTGAAAAAAAAAAAGAAATGTGTGAATAGGAAAATTATATTTTTTTATTAAAAATATACATATTTTCCTTTCTAGTTCAAATTTTTATAGTTTTCCATAATTGTTTTACTTCATTGATGTCTCTTTTTATCCAATGAACTATGTTGCCAATAAAAAACGGTTTTGTTGTTAAAATAAAAAAAATACATCAGGCAAACAATTTTGATGAAAAACACATTTCTTCTTAATAATTTTATTTATTTTCTTTAATGAGCATGTATATTTTTATTATCATACAATTACATAAAATATAAATTTTAAAAGTAATGTTACTAAACTCAGTCAAGCCCGATCCATGATCTAGGTCATGAGTAGAGAGAGTTAACATGGTTGGAACTTAGTCGATCTATCACTTCAATGTTTTTCTTATAAAAAACGCTAAATAGAGATTATTTTTTAAATTTTTTTCTAAAAAGTTGAAGTTATTTTTTACTAGATTAACTAAGTTAAAAGTAAACTTGCTAGGTTGACTCGATCGCATCATATTAACTCTTAATTGGTTTACTTTGAAACTCAATCTGAGTCAAAGCCTAGATTAATGGGTTATCATATTAACTATAAAATCATGTTTAATAACACTACTGACTAGCTTTTCACTACAATACACAGACAACTAACTAGTATAAGATGAGAGAAGAAAGTTAAAGTTCTTTATAGCTAAGTCCTCGTAGTATCAGAAAGCACATGTTTAATTATTATGGTCTTTAATAAGTTTATGACTTGTTCCTACTGTCAATGTCATGTTATTTCACAATTTATTCTATTTTCCTGTTTTCTGGAGGTTTTTTTTTATTGGATACCTTCGTGCCGCTTGCTAGCCATGGTTATAGTGCTACGGCCCAACGCAATAAATTTGCGATCGGCCGACGATATTCAAATCGGTGAACTTTACCGAGGCCTTAAGCCTCCAGCTGCATGGATAGGCTACGGCCTGCATTAATAATTTGTCAACAAGATAATTAGTTGATAATGACATTTCATGATATCTAATGGCTAGATTTGATGCAGTTACCTACGGCCTGCCTTTCAGAATTGACTAAAGTAGATTAACTTGTGGGACATACATGCAACCCACAATCCCAACACCCCATTTTAGTGTTGAAAATAATATGGAATCATACATGCAAAAGGTGATGATGTGTTCCTGGGAAATTTTATGCAGCAACAGTACAGTTTTGATATTCCTGATTGAAAGAGATCTGATTTGCACTAGAAAGCAAGAAAATCCCAATATTCTTTTCATTTCTTTACAGCAATTAGTGGCTTGTTGCTTTATCAACTTTTTCTGGACATGCACATCAAAACTCAATCAAAGCTGATATAATGACACAAAAAGATGATAATTAAAGTCAAGCTTTCACACCCTAAGAGACAACAGAGAGAGGATCTTGCAAGAAAAGGAGTGGAGAGAGAGAGAGAGATTATATATATATCATGCACCATTAAAACTGATTCCTTCTTCTCTACTGCTTTTTGCTTCGTTGAGTGCACCATGTAATGACTAACATCAACTCATAACATAGTCCAACAATGGTCTAAAAAAGAATATACAGACAGACATGCACTGAACTGACAGAACAAGACTTTCTTCTTCTCCCCTTGCAAAGCCCTATATCTATTTATATCATCTATGATCCTTTTCTTTTTGTTTAAGAAAAAGGGAATTCTAAATACCATGCCATTGTTAGCCAGCACAACTCTATCTTAAATCATTCATGTTCTTCGTTTTGCCAGTACTCTGGTCTCCCTAAGGAAATCTCCAGGATTGGATTCTTGAGTTCTTGATTGAATCCTGTAAAGCTTCTTGATTGAGCAAAACCAACTCCCTGCAAGTATAAGAATTGGGACAAGCGTTTGTTGAACCCACATGCAATATGTTTTAGACCCGTCCATACTTGAGGGGGGAAAACATTACAATAAGAAAAAAATACAGAAGCTAGCAATGTTGAAGCTGGCTTTCAGAACCTTAGAGTTATTACGAGCTTATGACTGATACTCTATATTGGGAATTCAACTGAAAACTTGTATCGATTACTTGTTTTAAGATTTTGTTTAATTATGTGATTTCATATATTTGGCTCCACAGCATGGATGCAATGTAGAATTAATGAAGCTCTCTGAGAAGTTATCCAAGAGCGCATGGCATAAAAAGCAGCTTATTTGCCATAAAACAAGCATCTGAACAATAGAATTGCAGTATTGGCATTATTGGATGCACGCGTAGAGGATCCAGCAATTAATTTAGATGCAACTATTAATAGGATCCAGCAATTAATTTAGATGGAAATATTAATTAGTTTAAGGACAATACTGGCACATATATGGCAGTCAATAGAGTTATGGAGATGCTTATTGATAACTATATTTGTCTCACTAAGTTTAGATACTCACGTCCAGTTTATTTCCCGATACTTGTTGAGAAGATAGAGCTTCTCCCTTCAGCCCATCTAGATCTCTTGAGCTGTTATGCCATCCTCCTCCTTTGCTGCAACAATTAATAAATACTGTCAGTTACAATCAAACCATTTATCTGCTTCTGAATTTCTGAACGAAAAGAAAATGTTAAACTGTAACATATATTCCTAATTAAGGCAATACTAATGGCAATCATTAATTTAAACATCCATGAAGTCAGATGAAGAAAAATGCTCCTTTAATTTTCTTGGTAACAGGTCCCCTTGCGCGATCCAACCAACCTAATTAGGAGAAGCAGATATATCAAATTAATACATCTATCATGCATTTAGTTGATGAACAAGACCTAATCAAAAGAAAACCAAAAGGAATGCATTTAGTTGCCACAGGATTAATTCCTCTGACCTAGCTGTTAGCTAAATTAAGATGGGATTGTCGCTGAAACCTTACTGCCTTGATCAGTCCAATGCTCCCATTTGCACACGAGGTAGGGTTGTTGTTACCTCTAGCTAGCAAAGTCACTCGCCATGATATAACCTAGGTAGGGTTGTTATTATTAGCTAGCTTGCAAAGTCACCCGCAATGATACTAGGTAACATGGATTTAAATTTTGTCACATCAAGAAAGAGTGATTGAAGGAAATAGAGGCAGGCCATCATTACTGTGTAGCTCAAAACCTAGCAAGCACCTCAAGGAGAAAAGAAAAAAAGAAGAGTTTTTCACTTAGCATATTTTGCAAGAACATCAATAATCAGACGTGGAAGCTATCCAAATCAAATTAGCTTGAAAATGATTAACCTTTTTATGAATAAAAGAACTTAACAGAAAGTCAGGCCTCAATACCTCTTGGAAGAGATGGCCGCAGCTGAGTGAAAAACTCATTATCCTTATAACTCAATACAAGCTACCTTAACTAATTAATTCATGTACATGTTGTTTTGAGGTCTTGCTATGCCCATCTCCTTGATGGCTCTAATGTTTCTTTTTTCCTACAAACCCATAATCCTGTAATCTTAAAGTTCATACACTCAAATTCTGATACCATCATTAAAAAGAAGAATTAAGATGTTAATACTGTTGGGCCTATGCTTAACAACTTGATATTTTAGCTTTAATTGTTTTTCTCCTATACCATTTTGCATAATAGAGCTATAAATCTAAACAAAATTACCATAATACTAACTGATGTCTCAATCATTGATTCGGTAGCGTGGTATATCACAAAATCTGCTAGAATGTATATATTTGATGAAGCACCACTCAGACCACCACATTGGTTAATGAAAAATAAAGCTTACAAGTAAAATGATAGTAGCTAGCTCTACCATTATTTCATGTACAATGCTGGATCTTATATAAGGCCATGGTTTCAAGGCTAATTAATCTTTTCATGTACAAAACCAAGAAGAAACCCTAGGAAGGCGACGCATGATCCTGGCATAAAATGGCCATCTTAATTTATCGGAATCTTGTATTGGCCATCACGTCTAGAAGGCTTTTAATGCATGATCATTTTCTGGGTTTGATTGTTCACTTATTCACTATGTTTCTGTACATTTTAAGATTAGAAGCCAGAATTCCTTGATTACATATTTAATTATTCCTTTAGCCTTGGATTACAACGAGATGAAATCTAAGTTTACCTACAAAACATATTAGATTGACTTGATTGTCGCAAGATCCAACAAGACAATATTTTTGGATAAGATCGAAGCTCACTGATAAAATTCTACAAGAAGCTGATATATACGCCCGAATCCATGAAGATTCAACTCCGGATGATGCTGATACACCCGAATCCATCTATTACACCCAGATCGATGCACTACTCCCTAGTTAAACCTGGTGTGCTAGCCACTAACCATAAGGATAAAATATACATGCACTAAATGAAGAAACACTTCTTAGCCACATATCCCTTTAAAATTGTTCATAATAACCATTTTCTAAGAGGTTGAATATTAGGTATAATAAAACTAGATGCCCAAAACCTTTTTAGTGATCCTTTTAAATTTTTTTTTTGTGATTTGGTCCTTTATTTGCTAAGCCATCCCCTTGTTAGCTTTTTGTAGTATTTATTTAATTTGACAATTTCTTCTAAGCTTTTAATAAAATTTTCAATCACATTTATGAGAAAATCCTCTTAGTTGTCTGAGTTAACACGAGAAAAAACTGCTCACTTTCTGCTATTCTAGAATTAAGTTAGGGAAAAATAAAGAATTTCATATTAAAAACCTAAGAATTATGTGAATAATTTGGGAAACTACGATTGATCCATTAGCTATAAACCTGTGTAATGCAAGATTTAAATACAAAATGGAATAGTAAAACAGTCCTATCAGTTCTCAAGGCATAAAATTTTCGATGCTATTTTTTGAACATCTCTTAATTAATTATCAAATAATTTTACATTAAATAACAAGTACCCATTTTAATTAATATGATAAATATGGTGCTGATTTAATTTTGCTCATTGTTCATACTTAATTATGTAAAAAGATTAATAGTTAATTAATCTTTCTCATTATTTCAAATCCTATTCAAATCAAACTTTATGAGTTCCAACCATTAAGAGAATATATCTGAAATATATCTGAAGAGAGTGTTTTATGAACTCATCTTTAATAATTTGCTATGGGATCCATTAATACAGATTCTGGAGCTCTCAGTTGTTATAGATGGTATTAGTATGTTCAAAGTTAGCTAGGGGTGGCAAGGAAACATGAAAAAGTTGAATGATTATTTAAGAACTATTTTTATAAAATTATATTATCTTAGCCTAAGATTCGAACTCGTAATAACACAAACATCTCAGTAATCCAAGAACTTAAACTTATTCTCTAACAGTTATCTACAGTTTTTTTTTCCATCACTGGGCTTTTTTCCCGATCCATGGTAAGGTAAATATGATCCATGGCCATGTAGAAGACCATCCCAAGAAAAGCAGAAAAAGCAAGCAAAAATACAAAAGAAAGAAAGCAAAATATATGAAAAGCAAAAGCTGTGAGAAAGAAGGTACATAGCTCCTAGTAGTTTCAGGGAAAGTTAGGAGGACGTGGATTTGGTTTTCCTAAATGCACAAGCTAAAGTCACCCATGCATGGAAGGGTAAAAACCAGCTTTAAAGCTGAAGCCATAAAAGAGAAAAGCAATGCACCCTTTTTAGTATACAAACTCGACAAAAATCAATAAATGCAGTGCGTGGGAGTGTGTGTCTGAGAGAGAGAGAGAGAGAGAGAGAGGTGAGGAGGGGGAGAGAGCTAGGGGGTGTTACCTAGAAGAGTTGCTCCATAGAGTGGTGGGAGAGTGAGAGAAACCATTATCATGCTGTAAATTAGGCACATTTGAACCTCCTTTCTGGTTGAGTAAATAGTTGGCATTTTGATTAAAGCAAGTTGTTCCAGGCATGAAATCTTCATCACCAGAGCCATCTAATAGACAACCAATAAAACTCAAGTCAGCCCAAGCGCATAAGATGATGATTTTTGTGGATGCCAAGCTTGTTTTTATGAGTAATTTAATAAAGTACGTTGTACAGGTGCATTAATACATATAGGAATGCGCACTGTTTTTATTATGGTAACAGGATAAGGGAGGAATCTTCAAAATTTCAAATGGGGTAGCGGAAATCGGGGAAGTAATTAGGCTAAAAATTAAAGAAAGGGAAGACGAATTACCAGAGGAAGCTGCAGGTCTGCAGTCAGTGCTCTTAACAGTTCTATACATCTGCAAAGGCAAAGAAGACAAAAGAAAATTAATAGAAAACACAAGGTAGACCTATCTATGCTCCTATAGCACCAGTATATATAATATTTGAATAAATTTAAAAGGGCAAAAGAAAAAGGAAGAAGAAAAGCCCCAGTCAAAAAATCAAATCAGATGCTTCTTGTTCTGAATTTCTCTTCCCTTGTTTATTAACCACGAGGTTGATGTTTGGTAAGGTCAGTAATTGCTTGTATTATTGAGAAATGATGGCTACTTTTTCTCTCTCTCTCTCTCAAAAAGTAGAAGTTGTCTTGTATCAGAAAACAGCAGACTCAACTGTTCATTCATTCACTGCGTTCATCGGCTCTCGTGCCAGTTGGATAGCCTGAGCCAAAGTCTTCTTCACTACCCAATACACACACACACACACAGAGGACACAGAGAGAAAGGACTCTAAACTAATAAACACTGGGCTATTGAGGTAGCCTTTTGGTTTCTTGTGAAGGATGGAAAAAGAAGATCAAATAAGAAGGAAAATAGCAGAGTTTTCATGCCAGACCTGCAAATGACTTTTAACATGAGAAAGTGTTAGATCTTTGACATCCATGAGCTCTAGAACTGACTTTGGAGTTGCCCCTAATAGCAAGGAAACAATCACGACAAAGATTAGAGCAAAACAAAGTCCATAAAACCAGTTCTTAATTTAACTCAAGTACTATATGATATTATAATTTTGCTCTTGCACCACGACAAGAAATGAACTATATATATCATGTAGTGAGTGAGTGGTTATTATAGAAGGAGAAAAGATTCATACTTTCATGGCCACCAAGTAGCTCAACAGCATGAACAAAACGAGCATGGAGTGAGCTAGTCCAACGCATTCTTGGAGCTCTCATATTTCTCTTGTTTTGTAACTTTGGCATAAATCTTGATCTGATCATGCCACTACCATATACCTCTGCACCAGGACCACTCCCTACACCTGCAGCTCCATATTGATGGTATTGTGGGGCTCTCAGTGTGTCCATTGACATTCCATTGAATCTTGGTGCAGAAGTATCCATTCTGTAAGCTTGAAAAGGAGATTTACGGTGATCAGCTGATGGGTTAGAAGAAGAGTAAGGGGTGCAAGAAGGTGAATAAGGCATTTGGTTTAAGCTAAATCTAGGATCAATATCTCCTGAACTATTCCAGCTATTGTACACTGGAATCCCCTTTATAGGCTTCAATCCTGTGACATCAAGAACTGAGATCCCATGATTTATATGACTCATTTGGCCATTGCCAGAACATTGAAGAAGAAGATTTCTTTGCCTTGCTTGACCATGGTGACCTTCAACACTGCCAGTTCCGCTCCCACAAAAGTTCCTTCTCCAAGGGCTCTCTGCCTCCAAAGCAGTATTTGTTGGATTTGCAAGAGAGAGTTCAGTGTCTGCTTGAGACCCAACCCTTATGGAACTATCACTATGTGATTTTAGGCCATCATCTTTGCGCCAAATATCAAAAGCAGAATCACTATCATTTGTGCCAGTGCAAATCGAAGAAGGAGCGCTGTTTGGAAGGCTTATGTGCAGTGAAAGGTCTGGAATCAGATTCAAAGACTGTTTATCAAAAATTCTTTTCTGGGACATTTTTAATATTCCCTTAGAAATCAATGGTTGCAGGCTGTTGTTCTTGTTCTTCCAATAATTAAAGAGAAGCCAAGATTCAAGAACACAAAAAATAGAGTAGATTTTTGAAGTGGGATCTTTTCTAAGCTTACTAAAAAAGCAATCTTTAGGAGGTTAGAAGTGTAGATGACTATGAAATTAAAGAAGGCAAAACCCTCTAATAACTTCACAAAACCAAAGAAGAGAAAGAAAGAAAGTCTGATGTAGAGAGTGCCTTAATGCAAAAACTGAAAAAAAGAAAGTCCTTTTCTCTTCTCCAAGAAACAGACACACTCCACTCAGAGAGAGAGAGAGAGAGCGAGATGTGTGGTTATGAAAGAAGAGTAGCTAGAAAAAAAAAATGTGGGAAAGGGTTGAGGGAAGGTGAGGGATTTTGGTTTCCTATTTCCTCAAGAGTATATAGATATAGGAAAATGACACTTCAACAAAGCTCTCTCTCTCACTCTATACCTCTGTACAGAAGCTGATCAGCTCTCATTTTCTCCATAGTCAATACACGCAAAACTGCAAAGGTTTTGGCATTTCTTTTCCTATTAAAAATTAAATTCCCCGTAGACAACGGGGTTAAAATATACCATACGAAAGAGATAGTGAGGAAGGAAGGAGTAGTAAGCACTAAATATTCTTCAATTCTCCCCTCCCCCACCCTATAGGGCCTCTCTCTCATTAACTACATAAGAAAAAAAAGGGGGAAATGAGGAAAACAATAATGCAATGACCACCTAGCTAGCTAGTCGTATGAGATAAACAAGACATCATATGTGTCTTGTCTTGGTTCAATGATAATCTTCGTCAAAAAGCAAGGAGATAATTGCAGAGTCTTGCATTTTTTCTTCTTCTTATTGTAAAGGGAATAAAGGGACATTGTGAAATTAGCTATGATTATCTCTATATCCAATGACCAAATAAATACTTTATCAAGTCTTCGTGGAGTAAAAGAAACACAAAGAATCATACTACTTTTCATAAATATTACTCCCAGCTCCTTCAATCGATCCCAAGCTTAACAAGCCATTATTAATATGGAAATCGATATAAATTACAATTTGGAAAAATCTAAGTAGAATAACAATTACTTTCCCCCCAACATACCCTAGATTTTCTTAATCTTATATAGGTTGGATGTAAAGTATTCTTTCGAAGAAATAAATTCTTATTTTTATCTCTTTTTGTGGCCACTTACTTTATTGAAAAAGTAGAATTGCACTAGTGACAAATCAACAAAAATAAGGTCTCTACGTACTGTTTACTACATAGGAAATATTAAGTGGAGTAGTTCCCCTTATAATTATAATCTAGCAGCCCTCTTTGGCTTGTTATTCTTTAACTTGGCCTGCTTGCCTATATATATATATATATATATATATATATATATATATATATATATATATATATATATATATATATATATTATGCAGACCTTATGAACAAATTGATTAATAAAAAAATACCATTTGAAAAAGTTGATCAACTCCTCGAGGTTTTTTCAAGAAGAGAATTCCAGGGCTTAGCTAAGCTAACTAATTGATCATTGACGCCAAGTTATTATGCAAGATTGAATACACTAACTCTTGAAAGTTGAGGCGTAATTAAAAACAAAATCATCATGCAAAATCTCCAAGTGAAGATTACTCTATTCGTGCTTAACCAAACGTCTGATATTTACGAGATTCATAACTCGTCATCTATATATCACTCATATCTATTTGTCTAGAATTTTAGAATAATTTGTCCGCGCGCATAGCTTTTTTTCAATACATTTTCCATGTAAACTAAAATCAATTCCTTACTCTATTCGTGCTCAACCAAACGTTATTTTTTGTTTTTTTTTAAAAGGAAAAGTGTTTTTTCGCACATAGGGGGAGAAATAAAAAGAAAGAGAAGAAATACCCATCAAACTATTCTAGCTTCACATAGATCTAAGGAAGTTAACAATGGTAATTTTGAAAAGAGCTGTAGCACATAGACAAAAGGGAAGAACACCAATCGGGTTTTACTCATCTATGCACTGGGGAAGAATTAATGTTTAATGTTTTTCCCTATGTGCTTGACGTTTAGTTAGAGACATCATGGGGTTAATTTATAATTAAGTTAGGACTGGTCAAAGGGGGCAGAATCACAACATTGTAAAAGGGGAGCCGACTATGAAAATAGAAGGATTGATGTGAATAAAACAAAGTAAGAAAGGGTTCAGAGAAACAAAATATATTTTGGAGGGCCAAGTACGTCTCTAGAATGACAAAAGCCTCAAGTATAAGGACTAAAATGAAGGATTCTCAAAGTTTTGGGTGCCATGGCCCCATTAGAATAATCACATGGAGCTCTGCCCGGCACCACCTGCTAATTTACATCGGGCAAAGATATTAGGCTAAGCTTGTGACACGTCTATGCTAAGTTTGGCAATGGTGAAAAGAACCATAAATCCTTGGGTAGAGATAGTGTTCCCTGTAGATGAATTTAATGGGTTTTGGACTTTTGGTGTGATGTCAAGATTATATTGATAAGCATGATGGACCCATTGACCTGAACGAGTGTGGAGACTTGAGAGTTATGAACCTTAAAGGCTTGTTTGTTTGCTTTCATATGGTGATAATCGTAAACCCTAAAATCCTCAACTCCACAAGAACCTTTGTAAGTTTCTTATTCCTTTTCATTCTCCCAAATATTCCCTTCTAATCCTCCAACAACAACTTTGTCTATCCTATTATGTCATCCCCACATGAGCCCAATTGACTCTTTTACCTGAATGAATTTCACAAGCCCTAGTCTAAATTCTAATTCAAAGAATATATATATATATATATATATATATATATATATATATATATATATGGGCATGTAAATCTTCTCTTGTATCAAGAGAGGGTGCGCTATATTTTTTTTTTAGTTTAACGTAGGTGTTTGGGCTAGTTTGTATATGCCTCGACTAATTTTACGGGTCATGAAGTTAATGACCATGTAAGTCTCTAGTGGTTATCATATAAACAATCATAAAACTCAAACCTGAAACTACATAAAAAACAAACTTCAATTGGATCTATTTTCTTCTATGCATTTAATGGCAGTAGAAGTGTAGGATAATAATATTATATTGCACAAGTCTTCTCTTCCGTATATACTTGGGACTTGGGAGTAGGAAATGCCCACTTTTCATTTTGGTAATATCGAGTTCAAACCTTGTAGCTAGTATAGCTAAGCAAGCACGAATAAATTAAGAAGCTTTCCAAAATATGATTGGGCAATTTAAAAAAGAAAACCAATTAAGATTAAGCAACCTGTCAATTCAGTTTTGTTTGGAACGGGATGGTTGGTATATCTAATATTATTTTCTTATGAGTATATTTTTGCCATCTTTTGCTCTATATATAAAATTTAAAGTGGACTTTGTGATATGTCTACAAAATCTTTTTTCTTTTAGTTTTAATTGTTCATGTTAATAAAATCAGATTGGCCATATAAGTTGGGGCTTTTAATTGCTACCGTAAAGGTCAAAAGAGGTATACACAGAAAAAACAAGACTAGAATCCATAATTATCATAAATGAAATGAGAAAGGAACCTTTTGAATGCTTTGGTTCAATGATTCAATTCGTTGAAGGTGATTCTTCAATTTAATTAATACAGTCATCACTTATTTAGCTTTTTATATATATATTCAAAGCAAGCCGCCATTACGGATCAGGAAAGTTAACCCGGGTTGAACCAAATCAATATAAAAATAAAAATTATTATTATTATAACTTTAAAACTTGACTTAGGGGCCAATCGGGTAAGGTCCATGTCACAAGTTGGGAGGGTCAACACGGGTTAACATGAGTCAATGTATGGATAAAATATTTTAGTCTTAAAACCTGACTTGGAAGTCAACTCGAGGCAAGATTTTGATCATGGGTTGGGAGGGTCAACTCAGCGGACCTAAAAAATTTTATTTTTTTTTTCAAAAAAATTCAACGAGTTCTTAACCCATGTTTTGTCTCGAGTTGACCAGAGTTTTTGACTTGGTCATGTCGAGCCAATCCTTCTTCTATTTTTTCTTAAACTCGAACTAGTTCAGATTTTAAATCAACTCGTCAAGTCAATACTAGTTTTATAATTAAGATTATTATAATATTATTAATTTCAACGCTCGATATAAACTAAAATAAAAATAAATAAAATATTGAATTATTATTTTTTAAATATATAAGGATAATATATATATATATATATATATATATATATATTATTATATCCTATCCATCCTAACTAAACAAAATAAAAAGGTACTAATTTTATCTATTACATTACTATCAAACAAACTTCTATCACAATCTTATTTTCTATCCTTTTGTTTTTCTTTATCTTCATTATCTTCATTTCTTATATTCCGGGGAAGTAACCAAAAGCTATATAATTGGTCAAGTGCTCATTAAGTCCTCATTCCACACTTTGTCTTGTCTTTCTCTCCTCGAATCCTGTCTTTGATGACACCTAATTAACATCATCAAAGGTGCCATCATCCCGTCAGTCCACAATATTCTCTCCTCTGCTTCTTTTTTTCTTCATTTTTTTTTGGCTAATTCAATGTTTTTAATTGATAAATGATTTTGTTAATTAGCTCTGTATTTGTTTGATCAATGTTTTTATTTTAATACAATTATATGAAAAAGTTTGAAACAATATAGTAAACATCATGGAGATTTCTCTATGGTTTTTTAAGTCACCATTTCAATTTGAATCCAGAACGGGTAGATCCCAAATAATGTAATTTACTAACATTTTTAAAAGTAATCTATTTATGGAACTTTAAAAATATTATATATTTCTCAAAAAAAAATATTCTGACTGGAAAGTAATTAAGACTTTAAATTGAATATTTTTTCTTAAATCAATTCTTTGAATGCACTTTTATATATAAAGTTTAAAAATAACACGGTAAAAAACTAGATTAATTAGGATTAAAATTAAAATTTATATTTTTTTTGTTAAAAAATTCATCTAAAGCATCCATTTTTTTTTTTTTTTTGAGTTTAAATTTATCAGTCTAATCCGTAAAATATTTCTTACACGTTCCCTGTAGTTTAATTACAACTCAAATTCTCCAAACACTACTCCATCATTAAGTCATAAGAAGTTACAATTCAATTTCACAATTTCATTTATTGGATTGTAATCTTAGGACGCGTGAGTCGTAGAGCATGGGAACTAGCGAGCATGTGATGAACATACAGTAACAGTCGCGGCCGACATTCAATAGTCTCATGAGATGAAAGGAAGAAAAAGTCACGAAATCGTTCTCTCTTTTTAACTGATTAATTTATTATCTGCACAAACATCAACTTCACTGTTCGTCTGAGTTGGCTTCTTAAATTTCCAACTGGGCTTGTAAGCCTGGGCTAGAAAACGTCCTTGTCCTCATAATTTTGGTGGTTCTAAGCAGCAGCATCTTGAAGTACATAACAGTATGGGATTCATGACCTGTGGTAGTCAAGATCACTGATCTCTCTGCCTCTCTTGTCAAGGTTGCCATACAGCTAATATATCTTTCTTCCCATGCACACAGAAGAGCATTACCGACTATCAACATCAGCTTGACTATGTAGAGGATACGATAAAAAAGGGTGCTCATGCTGCAATATTTACAAGGTGGACATGCTGGCTGGCTGGCTACTACAACCTTTTGCGACTAGCAATATATATATATAGCCCCCTGTGTATTTATTGAGGTATATATTGATGTAGAGAATGTTTCCAAGAGGCAAAACTATCATCTCAAAAGAGGGGAAAGATTTTTTAAAAAATTCATAAATTGAAAGAATTCAATCTACAATTCTGGGATTTATAAATATCTTAAATATATAACACTTAACAATTAATTCAATAATCCTTCTAAGAACAAGATTAACATGATCGACATATCTTATTAGTGGTACTTTAATTAAATTCCCATTAGAATATTATCATATATTTTTTTTGGGATAACTATCGTTGAATGTTTTATTACTTGATCAACACTCAAAATTAAGCACAAACTTAAGATGTGGGATTTTCTTAACACACCACCACCCATTGATAAAATTCCATTCAAATGCAACCCGGAAAGAAAAGGGACAAAGCATCTCGTTTTCCTACAAGTAATTAAGAACTTATGGATGAAGTCTTAATTGCTGCGCGTGCATCCTTTCCTATCCAAACTAAATGCTCTGAATGAATCTATTAATAGGCTGAACATAGAAAGAGAACAGGATGGCGAGTCCCAAGAAGGTACGGGCACTCAGGATACAAATAGACGAGTGAGAAATGATTTTGCAATCGAGTGCTTCATGATTGAAGTGGAGGTGGAGGAGGAGAGAGAGAGAGAGAGGGAGAGAAGCTTTATACGATTGACTGTAGATTAATATTATGATAATATCGAGCAATCTCATTAAACTTTTTGACATAAAAAAGAAAGAAATAATAGCAAGTAAAGTCTATGGAATAGGCATATGTCGAGCTTTAGGGTGAAAAATGGTGGGTTTGGAATGCTTTGTCTTTATCTGGGATTTGAGGAGTTTCTTTTTGACTTTCTTGGTTCCTTTTCACCTCGGGAACCGAGGCTAACAAAACAGAAAACACCACCGCCCTGCGTAGGTAGTCAGGATTCAAGGGAAGGAAAGGACACGAGGGTTAAACTGGTGGCGACCGAGCTTTCAATGTCACACAGATTGTGACATTGCCTTGCATGGCTTGAACATCAAGGAGAGACCTAGACTACAACACTCTATGAGAGAGTCTTCTCTCTTGTATTTGTTTGCTCAACCAGAATACTGAATGTCTGAATCTGACTTGAACTACACAGGACTCCACATCATTGCGAATTATGGTCAAAAGGAGGATTGTAACTTACTTTGGCTGTCAGAACACTTGTAAATTTGCTGCCCCATCTACACTATAAGAATCATTCTCCTGGCTTTATCGAGATAACTATTAGTTTAGTTTTTAGTCTATCAATATTCTTCTTATATCCGAGCAAGATATATATATATATATATATATATATATATATATAATATATATATATATATATATATATATATATATATATATATATATATATATAAAACCCACCCATTATGCATATGCTAAAAGAAAATAGTAAATCATTGTAGAAATTATATAATTATAAATTGTTCTACCATTCGGAGGTTGATGTAGCGGTAAAAAATATGTAATTTTATTTTTAGAAAAAACAAGTTGCTTAGTTTTTTTTTTTTAGACTTGACATATTTTTAACTTTACACTTTATTTATTTATCATCATTTGTTGTTCTTATCTTTATTTTTTTACAATTTTGTTTAGGTTTTTTTTCTTTAGATTTTTTTTGGAGAAAGAATTATTATTTTTTATTTTTTATACTTGAAATATTTATCATTATACGCTTAATCTATTTGTATCATTCCTTTTGTTTTTATCTTTATTCTTTTGTGTTTTTTTCTTTATATTTTTTTTTGAAAAATTATTATACAAAACTAAAAGAAAATGGTGTTTCATTATAACAATTATAACATTGTTTTATTTTTCTACCACGTTAAAAATTAATTTGAAATCATACACGTCTTTATTAACACATATAATCTTCACTTTATCTTATTATATATAAGCATTGACTTTTTGATTCATAATTATATTTTTTACTTAATGTAATAAAACATGTTAATAACACCTACACATTCATTCTTTTGCGTTAAAAAAATATTTGACCCACAACGAGACGAGTCGAATAGACGTTTTAATACTTTTTTGTATTGACACATATGGTTCTCAATTTAATTAATTAAATGCATGCAAAGGCTTTTCGATTTATGATTAAGATTTTTTTTATTATATGTAAACATTGACTTTTTGATTCATAGTTATATATTTTACTCAAAGTAAAAAAAAAAAAAACATGTTGATAACACTTGCACATTCATTATTTTTTTTAGAAAAAAATTATTCGACCCACAACAAAGTGAGTCGAATAAATGTATTAACATTGTTTTTGTATTTATTGACAGAAATGATTCTCAATTCATTTAATTAAATGTATTTAATCCATGACGAAGTACAAGTCAAATAACTACTTAATTAATATTGTAAAACCTTTTATTTTAACCTTTAATTGAATTGTGAAAATTTGAATTGATATTTCAACTTCTATCAATTCTAGTGTTGGAAAAGGCAAATAGGGGTGGCCGTGGAATTTATAGATTTCCATGCATAAGGGATTTCCATGAATTATAGTGAAACATACGGTCGTTATGGAGTTGCTCATCACCAATTATGACCTTTTGCCTTGTCCAATTTTTGAACAACAACAGTCTACTGCTTTGACGTCCATTTCATCTCCAAAATAAAAAATGTATATTGTCGGGGAAATTTCATTCATATACACACACAGAGACCAAGTATAATTTAAGCCATGCTAATGCTAAAATAGTTTATATATATATATATATATATATATATATATGTGTGTGTGTGTGTGTGTGTGTGTGTGTGTGTGTGTGTACAACAAGAACGACAAGCAGCAAACGAGTTTATCCAAAACGAATTGCCAAACACAATTTATAGAAATTAGCACCAACCAGGCATCAAAGTGGGAAGCGAATACATCTCTGAAAACACGTTGAGGCAATTTGGGCCGGGCCGGGCCTCCATGGTCTGTGCCTGACCCAATATTCAACCATATTAGCAAACTTTTCCTTTTCTCTTCTGAGGCAATTAAAAAAATAATAATTTCATGGCTTTTTAATTTTTATTAATTTACAACTAATCATTCAATTCTGACGTTGGCCCACATGCATCCCTGATTTGTAGAAGCCAAAATTCATTAAACGTACCGATGAAAAGACCCATCAATAGAAGCCCCCCATCCTTGTTATTTCACGTGACATTAAAAATATATTTCTTTATGCAATCATGCCTGCTTTTTTCAAAAATAATAATTTATAAAACAATTATTAGCACGATGCTAAACACTACCCAGCTGGTCGAACTATCATGGTGCATAAAACAAAACTTTTTTATTTTTTTATAACTCTAGCTATTTAGATTATTTTATTGTATTATGATTAATTTTTGGGTTTATTGAATATCCTCCAAGCCTAGTAAATAAATAAAACACCGTAAAGATAAAAAATATACATAAAAAAATTAAACCCGGATGCAGAAAAAGAAAACAAATCCATCCCCACTCCAGTGCTGCATAAAACAAAACTTGCTCAAGGAATAGGATATAAAACAAAATTGAGACATAATTAATATATAGTAGTACGCTTTATATTATCAAGGGACTGCTCTTGAACAAAAAAATACAAGTAAATTTTGGGTATTGATGTAATGAAGTTTTGAGGGTCCATCCATGTGTGTGGAACATGTATTTAGAGGTGAATATTTTTTTATTTGGTTTCAGAAATAAATTTAACTGAAAATTATTTGCCAGTTTCAAATTGGTTTTTTAAAGAGAAAACATGTGGGTATTTTAGAATCTCTAGGGCTTTTCATAGCCGAATTCAATTGTGGGCTTTCATCACTTGGGCTGTTTAAATTTGATAACCTAGCTTGTGACTAGAGGCACACAACAGCATAACTATTATTTGCACAGCTATATATAATATGCACACCATTATAAAAAATACACTGTAGACATAGAGACAAAACTCCTGTTCACTACAGCAGTGCTTCCTGGGCAACTCATTGCAAGTTTTGTTTGTTTTGTTTTTATTTTCTCTTGGGGCTCCCTGGACTTGCTTCGGATTTGAGTCAAAATTCTTGTTCACTACAACAGTGCTTCTTTTATGGCTCTCAGGACTTGCTCGGTCGGATGGCTCTCTTCTGTCAGGATTTCTTTTTTCTCTGGCTTGGCTGGGCGAGGCAGGGTCTCTGGCTTTCTCCTCTGTAAATGAATGCTCAGCTGGAAAACTTTCTTTTGCAGGAATTAAGGGTGTAGCTTGCGTTTGACAGCACCTTAAGAGGTTGCTCAAGCTGGGGAAGGTTTAAGGGAGTACGGGTGGCGGGTCTAAGCTTTTTAAACTGATAGGGCATTTAATGCACGTTGAAGCTGCCATGTTTGCTAGCAATGTACTGTCCTGCCTTTTCTTATGCGGGAAATATAGAGACTTGGTGAGGCATGTTGATGGGTTAGTATGATTTTGACTTAGCTAGGTTATGGGCAGCTCTGTTGTTTTTTTTTTTTTTAAATCAAATAAACCAGTTTGATAAAAGTTGTTTTAAAATAACATGCAAGAGAAAAATTTTCAGTAAACAGGATGTTTTAACACGACTACTATTGAAAAACTTAGTTTTATTAACATGTAAATAACCGTTAATGACAACAGTGGGTGTTTACAACCATTATTGTCAATAGTGGTTGTGTCAAGCAGCACAATTCATTCCCAAATTTTACATAAAATAAGATCTAAACTACTACAACTAAAGGCTAAACAAAATCATAAATTACCAAATTTCAAACTCATAATTGAAACAGAAGCTATTTTAACATTATTTTTATTTATTAATTATAATCCCAAATTGATGTGTGTGCTTTTAAAACATTATTTTTATTTATGTGTATTTTTAAGTTGTTAATGGATGATTTGAAATTTTAACCAACATGTTCACATGTTCATTTGTTAACTAACAATATTAAATGATACTTATATAAACTAAGTAAAAAAAATACATAATATGTAAGATAACTTTAAAATCAATATGACAATTAACAAAAACAATCTTATAAAAGTAGTAATAATAAAATAACCCCTAATTAACACAACAAAATAATATATCTGAGCTTATCTATGTTTGCTATTGTCGCATGTTGGTGCGTGCTTAACGAGACGTCGAGATCGAGGAATCGTCACCTAGTCTTATAAAAAATTTCAAGGGTATGAGATTAGTTATGACTAGGGAAGGTATTAGCAACTCTAACGCACCTTACATGAGGTAACCTGCATTATGTGGTCTAAATATGATTTAAAGGTTTTGATGGGTTCCTAATTGATGGTTTGTTTATGACTCAGAATAAAAATTTACTCTCATGAATAAATCTAACATTTTAAATTTATTATAGGCTCGTATGCCTAAATAAATTCTTATGGAAAGAGTCCATGTAGGTACCCTGATAAGGTTCACATATCCTAAAAGGTAAAAGGTTTCTCCATAACTTGTATATTGTGGTGAAAAATACTTCTAATTAAAATCGATGAATATCTAAATAATTATGAAAACTTTCTAGTCAACCCCTGGTATTTAAAAATAAGCTTATTTATAGGTTCAACATTTATATTAGGATGTTGACCATTAATTTTTATGAATTGAAATTTTAGAGTTATTGAAATATTGGCCATATCCTTAAGGAATTTTACAAACTTGGCGTAAATTCCAAAAGATGCAAAGGACAATCAACACATGTATTTTTCTAAAACCATGTAAAAATTTCTCTCTTTTTTATAAATAAAAATGAAATTATTATAAGGATCGAGCCATATGCAACAAGAAAAAATCATTTATTTTATTTTATTTTTCTCTTAGGGTAATGTTTAGCAAAATTTTATTTTTGTTCAAAACAAAACTGTCAAAACAGGTATAAGGACATGTTTGTCAAATACGTGTTTAAGCTAAAATTCATTTTATCAAAACAGTGGCAAACCAAACAAATCCTTAAATATTTGACCTGGTTTTGAAGCAACCGTTTTGACCCGAAAACACTTGTTCAACCATGAATCGAACAAAAAAAAACTAAGGTTTTGGCTGAAACTAAACTAGAACAAAAATTTAAACCAAAACAAATCAAAACTAAAAAAAACACAAAAAACATAAAATTTTCTAATGATAATGGATGAAACACCGAGGAAAATGAAGAACACGAAAAACAATAAAGAACATTCTAGCTCAAACCTAGCAATGTAAACATCAAACCAGACTAGATATCAACCAATAAAAGGTAAAATTTTGTTTGTAATCATGTAAAGATCAAGAATCAAACATCCATGTTCTTCGATTAACACTCAAAAGATACAATTTGATCAAAATGTGTTAGGACAGTTAAAAGAACCTTGAATCTAAATGCATGAATACATGTTATTAGTGTGTTTTAACCTTAGATTGTTTACTAAAGATGACAAACTAACATGTTTGTGCCAAGAATTAACCCAAAAACAACTAAAAAAACAAGAGCTTAAGGCAAAGTTCATGCGAAGAACATAAACACAAAATCTAGAAAATTTTTAGAAATTGAAGAACTAATGTTAAAACCCAAATTTGGCCTTCTAGGCCTCTAAACACACTACTTTTGATCCTCACAAACCACATCACCAACACCAATCATAGTTAAATTAAAAAAAAATAACAAATAACATCAAATCATCAATAACATGCATGAAGTTCCAAAGTTCAAAATTACCAAAGAAAAACAACAAACATATCCATGCTATTTGAATTCAAAACTTGATATTTTTAACATCTTTATGCCAAAACATACTTGTATGAACCATGAACTTATACTAAAAAACATCAAATTAATCGACATGCTTCCAAAATCTTTAACCCCCACTACCAGAAAATTGATAAATACAAACGGAAATACCGAGAGAATATTTTCATCGGTAAATTTCCGAGGGATTTTACCGACGGAAATATTCCCTCGGTATATACCGAGGGAATTACCATGGGAAAAAAAATTAAAACAAAGCAAAAAAAAATGATGACGTGTCATTTTTACCAACGGAATTACCGACGGAATAAATTTCGTCGGTGATTCCGTTGGTACATTTGTTGGTATATTGTGAACACTGTTCATCATGTTAATTACAAAGAGAATCATCGACGGAAAATTCTGTCGGTATTTTCCAGAGAGTAAATCACCGACGGATTGAAAAGTCGTCGGTGTTATTTGGCGGTTTTCTGAAAAAATTCAACTAATTTAAAATTTTCATTTAAATATTACAGACGGAATCACCGACGGATTGAAAAATCGTCAGTAATTTTTTGGCGGTTTCTGAAAAAATTTTACGAAATTGAAAATTTAAATTAAATATTACCGATGGAATTACCGAATGAATAATTAAAAAATATTAATATTTAATTATCTGTCGGTAAATCCGTCGGTAAAACGTTCCAATAAAAAGCCTGAATGCCCTTATTTCACAAGAGATAGACCCGTTTCTTATTTTTATTCTTCTTCTTCTTGTTTTTCTACTTCTTCTTCTTCACTATATGTAAAAAACATCATTAAGGTATGTCTTCTTCTTCTTCTTCACTTTATGTAAAAAACATCATTTCTTATCTATTTCTTTCTCTTCTTTTCTCTCCTCATCTCCTTCTCTTTTCCTCCATGCTTGGGTATGTCTTCTTCTTCTTTCTTCTTTTATCCTCTTAGTTTTTTTTTAATTAATATGCTTAATGAAAATTTTTTTCTCTCCTTAGCTTCACTTGCAACTACATTAAGGTAAGATTTTTCTTTTTTCTTCTTTTTTCATGATTTTTTTCACTATATTTGTTTTTTATTTTATTTTTAATTGTTTTTGTTCTTAATAATTGTATAAATGTTGTTGTGAGATTTTTTTTTCATATGAGATCAATTTTTAGTAGATTTATTTATAGGATTTTTAAATTTTTAGCAATTGCAACTTCATTTTTTTCATATGAATTTTTTTAGTTGATTTTTATTTTATTTTATTTATTTGATGCAAATTTGTTTGAATTGATTTTCTTATTCTTTTTTCTAAGCATTTTGAGTATATATTATAAAGTGTTAATTTATGTTAATTTAATTATTTTATAATTTTATAAAATGAATTTTTTTAACAATGTTTTTCAGTAATTCTCTCGGTAAATCCCTCGGTAATTCCGTTGGTAATAAAAAAATTATTACCGACGCATCTGTTCCGTCAGTAAATCTGTCGGTAATTCTATTACCAACGGATTTACCAACGGACAAAACATTACCGACGAACGATTCACCGACGGATCATTTCCGTCTTTGATTCCGTCGGTAATATAATTACCGATGGAATATGTGTCTTAAATCGACGAAAAAATTCCGTTGGTAAAACTGTTAAATCTTGTAGTGCCCCAGATAAAAGCAACTTATTATTTTATTATAATAGAACAGATTCAAACAACAATTAAAATATCTCAAATACAACATTAACATGCTATATATTAGGCTAAAAACACAGAATAAAATAAGTATCAAAACAAAAAATCATGCCTTTAATGCATGCCTCATTAACACATTATTGACCAAAAGTAGAACAAACTATCATAACAAAAGCTTAGGCAATCTAAAACACGCTTAAAACAAAAAAAAAAAAAACAAAATAAACTCTTGCTAAAAAAACATCAAATTATTTCAGCACCAAAATCAATCCAAAAATGCAAGATGAGCTTAAACAACATCAAAAAAGGTTTAAACATTAAGAAAGCATGAATTGGTAGGCAACATGGACTCCACCCTTGAGTTTTCATATGGTTATATCTTTTCCAAGCTTAAGCTACTTCCCTTCTCTTTTCATTCCTTTTTTCCCTTTCACTTTCTATTCTTTCCAAAACTTGTTGGACCTTTTTTGTTAGGTCTCCGAACCTTCACACAAAGGTTTTTTAACGAATTATATCCTCATGTTCTTCTTTTTTCTCTTTTTTTTTTATTATTTCTAGGCATACTTATAGGGTTTTTCTAGGTTTTTTTGGTGAATTCCCCCAAAGATTGTTCAAAGCTTAGTCCTTTGATCAAAATGAGAGACCTCTAGACAAATATTAATAGCTAGAACCTTTGTCCTTCAATGGTTTTTAGGGATGGTGGTTTTGCCTCGGTGGTTTTCTTTTTCTTAGAGACAATGACATGCATTTCTCGTAATCTGATTTTGGATGAAAGATTTATGGCCCTTGATAAGAACCCTCTAGGAGTTTTTAAGTGTGAACATATGAAAATGTTAGGTGATTTTGCATAAATAGATATCTCAGTCAAGGATGATTGAGTTAACCACTTTCAAGGCTTCACTAGAGAAACTCCGATGTAAACATTAACGAACACCATATAAACTTAGTAAAGGAGATGCAAACTCTTTTTTTTTTTTTTTATCTATCCTTGCTCCATTTAGAGATTTGTAGCTCTATATCCATTCTTTTAAAAGTGCTAACTCGATCAGCCTAGAATCTGAAAATGCAATGATGGTTGATCAGAGATAAGATGTTGTGGAGTTTTATGGAAGAATTGGGATGTAAACATTCAATTTCATGGAAAATAGGTTATAGAGGGGATGTCATTCTTCCATTCATAAAAAATCTTGGACCATTTGGAGGTCTAAAACTCTACAATGAGCTTTTAAAAAGTGTCAGCCCGATTATTCAAAATTGCCAAGGAAATAGATGAACAGTGGGCGAACAATGTGTTACCTGGGTTAAATACTTTAGAGTACTTACTTTAGGATCTGAAAGATTTTATTTTAGTCTTTATTCTTCCAATTTCTTTTAATTGCGTCTGTAATTGCCACTCAAACTCTTAATTTCATGCAATTTCACCCTTGTCAAACTCAATCATCATCCCTAAAATTTAGCATCGTTTTTATATTGGTCTTTAGATTTTGATTTGTGCATACAGACCCTTAATTAACCATCAAACTTTTAATTTTTTTTTCAATTTGAACCCTGATTTGGTCAATTTCAGCTCTTGAAGTCTTATGCCTTTTATGATTTGATCTTTGGTTTTGAATTTTTTCAATCAAATCGCTAATTGACTATCAATCTTTGAATTTTTTACAATTAAGCCACTTATTTGACCTATTAAACTTTCCAAGGTCCAATTTCAATCCCTTCAACTTTAATTTCTTTCAATTAACACCCAAATTAATTTTTCTTGCAATTAAGTCCTCTATAAAATTAATTAAACCTTCTAAAATCCTCACTGAACCATTACTTATCCAAATTTTCTTCTTTTTTACCATAAATAAAAATATTTTCACCGAATAGGTCTTTTGTTAATCAGAATTGTGTTGTCAATTTTGCTAATCTTTTACATTCTGATCCTTGAACTTCTTTACTTGTCATTTTGGTCATCCACCACCAACTTGAGCAATCTTTTAAGCTTTCTTCATGTATATCCTTTTGTATTTTTGTATTTTATTTTCTTTCTTTATTTTTCTTGATTCTTTTGGGGTAAAAAATGAGTAATAACATTTGCGATGACGAGTGGATGGACCGGTCCAGCTTCATCAATGGCGTGATTTCTACCTGTCTGTATGGTCTCATCCTCCGAGACAACATTATTTCAACTTAATATTTCTCCGAACAAGTCAATTGTAGTACGACATGTCTTGAGCCGAGAAGTTGCATAATAACGAGCAAGTCCATCATCATTTTCGAGATCACGAAGATTAGCCATAACACGTCAACCATTATGTAACAACTTTCCAATCTAATAAAAAGCAAATAGAAGTTATTAATCCATAAATATAATATAATATTTTTTTCGTCAAAACCTATAAAAAGTAACAATGACTTATAACTTTTTGAATCCAATGTGCATGTGGCTCATACTCCATCTCCTCATGTGGAGGAACATGCGTTGGTTTAGGTGTAACAATTTGACGTTTTATACTCAAGTTTCAGCCCATGTATTCCTCCTAAAAAATTACAGGTACACCTCTCTTTAATAAAATTTCTCCATGCATCCCACATCGATACATGTTGGAGATAATGGATCATCCAATTATAATTAACATGTTTACCCGAACAACTAATGGAATGCAACTGCCTGTTCGTATCTATGTCAGATGAGATATGTTGATTAAAGCTAAATTATCGCATTACACGGTACAAGCAATGCATCTCAACAAATTTAAAAAATATAATGGGGGCAATAGTTATTACATAGACCATAATAATGGCAATAATTAATTTCAAAAGTTCAATTATGATAATTTTTACAATTAATCAATAGAAAAAAAAATTACAACAATTGAATATTAAATAAAAAGAAAATGATCTCAATTGAACAAAATCTATAATTACAAAAACATTTACAAAAATTCAATGCAAACTCTAGTCTAATTGCATCAATTAAAATCTAATTTATATCAATTCAAAAAATATAATTAGGTATCAAAACTAACCCAATAATCAATTTAAACTCTAATTTCTCTTATGCAAGCATAATTGATTCCATAAATCTTATCAATTGTATTAAAACAAATAATTGCAACATTCAAAACCTAAAATTACCTAATTATCAAACACAAGATAAATACTTAATTAAATCAAAACACAAAATTTATCAATTCAATAATTAAACATATCAAACCAACAGACAATGTTAATGTTTTACCTTGATTTTGCGATGTATAGGTGGCAGTTCCATTGGTTGTAGCGGCGAGGAGGCTATACACAGAAGGTAGAGTCGGTGGTTTGCAACAACAAAATGTTAGAAGCCATAAGGGGAAGATGATTCTGGTGTTTTGATGGAGGATTGGACAGTGTTTTGGGCAATTGTAGGCTGTTTTCTCTTGGGTTTTTTTGGTTTATAGGGTTTTTCTTCTCTCAGGAGCGGCGATCATTGAGGAAAAAAAAAGGGTATTTATAAATGCAACCTAAAAGTGATTTTGAATCGTGGTTTTGTTATGAAACTACTATTCTAAATCACGGTTATTAAAGAACCTTTATTGATACTGGCGATTGCATTAAAATCATGATTTTAAATCATAATTTTTATTTAAATTGTTATTTTGAATAGCAGTGGCGATTTCTATCAAGAATTCTTTACCAACTTGTCATTTCCCTGAAAAGAACTTAAAATTATCACATTCTCTGTTATGTTTACTGTGTTAGTTTAAAAAATTATTAGGACTCTAATTAACGTTCAGGCACGTACAATCGTGACAGTTAATTTTTAATCTGTTTGTGACATCCAGCCATTTGCTTTATGTCAGAATGGAAGGCATACATTGTCCACTTTTTCTGATTTTAATGGCTCATAATTTTTTCCCAGTTTTCTGCTAGGGCAAAGGTAGGGTCTATTATAGCATTTCACTTCTGTTCTTCAGCTTTCTTATTCAAACAAATTGAATTGCAAATCTTAAGCTTTGTTCGGGAAGGGTTGTCCACACATTTTTATGCTCTTTTACTGCATTCTCTTTTGTTTTTTTGGTCTTACTCATGTGCAAATCTGAATTTTTTTTCATGCTACTGTGTGCTCTTTCACTGAACTCTTTCCTTTTGGCTCTTTTTAAGCAGCGTTTTCTTTTTCTTTTGCAGATTGGTGAATCGTTTGTGATCTTTTTTAGTTTTTCTAATTGTTTTTCATTTTAGCTTTGCCAAATCCTTATAAGGTAAGATTGTTGAATAATTTCGTGTCTTTTTTAAAAAGAATGTGTTCCGACTGGAATTTAAAGCTATTTCAGGCTATTTTTTTCGGTCAATTTGGTTTAAATATTCATACAGTTGTGAAACAATCTTCATTTACATTGTTCATTACTGAAACGTTTCTGGTATGGTTGTTTCCGAGTGGGGTTTCTTGTTCTTGGCTGTAAAGTATAAGTCTGTTTGAATGAGTTCTTTAAAAAAACCCTGTTTGAGCTGCCGTCAGATGTGATTTTAGGATGTACATTTTAAGTTGGACCAAGGGGAATAGGATCATCTGGTTGTTTTCAGTGGGCATTTAAGATTATGCA
The DNA here is from genome assembly GCA_007827005.2 of Populus simonii. Taxonomy (NCBI): domain Eukaryota; kingdom Viridiplantae; phylum Streptophyta; class Magnoliopsida; order Malpighiales; family Salicaceae; genus Populus; species Populus simonii. Next base: position 11,712,373 of record CM017475.2, on the reverse strand, counting down.
TAAAAGTTGAAAAAATTTCGACAACAAACTTATTGTTTTTTCGTCTTGGATCCATATAGAAGCAGCTTTAATTAAAGGGATTGTTGTTGGCTTTTGATAGTTTTAGACAGGAAATTACATATAATGCTCACATTGCATATCTCAATACCTGTAACTGTACTTGGTTCTTTTTTTTCTTTTTTCATTCGACAAGGTCGTTGCCTTTGCCTTTGCTTTTGACACCTGTCAAGGTCCCTGTGTGCTATATCAGGCTTTCAACATTTATGGAAAATAATGTTGTTCTTCCATCTTACACACAAAAAGAACATGATTGGTTGTGTTATTAAAACTATTTTCCTCCTTTCACTGGTACCTCTGTAAGGTGCTTTTTCTATAATTTCTTCAAGATTTGTTGAAACTGCAGCTGGCACCTTGCCCGCTTTTTCTTTCAAACTAGCTGCAAGTTCTCTCCTGCATTAAATTCCGCTACTTTTTGTTTTGACCCATTTAAGGCATCGTTTTTTTTTAATGTTTTCTTGGGGTTTTTCGCCATTTTCTCGATTCATGTTCCTTGCGTTCTTTAGTTTTTTTTGCATAGATGTACACATATTCGATGTTGTTTCTGTTGAGAATGGAACATAAGTCTCAATGCAGTGTAGGGTTTCATCTTCATTAAATTATCAATGCAGGGTTTTGTGATTCATTGATCTGTTTTTGTTTTTTCTATGGAATTTCTAGGATTCTATTGTAGCTGCAAGCCTTTGGGAATTTGAACAATTCAGATAACTTCTTTGCGAAAATCAGGTTTCTCAAATTCACTTCAAGCAACAGTCGTTAAGAAAACAAAAATGAGAATAGTATTCACCTTGCAATCTGGGAGTCTGCTTTTTTCCACAGCTTATGTTGTTTTTCTCATTTGGAACTCATGTTTTTCTATTTGCCCAAATAATGTTTTACCCGGCCGACCACCTGCTGACATGATTTTTTCTCCTGATACAGGTACAGCTGGGTTATTAGTTTATACGGGCTGACTGAAAACATCTTTAAGGATACTTTAGGTTTGCTTTCCTTGTGGTTTAAGGTTTTTTTTTTTGGTATCATTATCATGATTGGAACTTCCATGCAAGCCTCTAAAACATGTTCAATTCAATGTTACTATATATTGGTCTGCAATGGTTCTCTTATACTTTTTCTTGAATTATAGTTCTTCTTTTTGTTTTTGTTGTTAATACTTAACTTCTGTTTAGTGCTGGTTATTTCCCTGTTTTTAAAAATTCCCAAACCCTTCTTGGTGTCCCTTTTACTCACCTGAATTTCCAAGCACGGACTTTTACTTTAGAATTAGGTTTTTCATCGCATCTAAGGGGGCACGCATAGATGCTTTTACCTACATTAATTGAACTGTAATATGCTTTCTTGAATATTGCTATTTTTAGCAATCTTAACACATTTAATTTGTTTTTTTTTTTCAGGATGCAACTTTTTCCAAACTTTAGTCAAGCGAACATTCTATTTGCTTTTGATATTACCTTTAATAAGTCAAAGTTACTTTTGTTTTTTCTAGATTGAGGAAGTTAATGTGTTCCTAGTTTTCATCAAATTAGTTTATTGTTAATATTATATAGAGACCTTCTATGTTTAGTATTGTAATCAGAACAAAATAATAAAAACATACATTTATGGTATTGAGCTCAGTTCTACCAATTATTTCATACAAAAATCTTCTTTAATTTTGTTTCTGCAATCTGTTTTCAACAGATTTGATATCAGAGTTGATTTCTTCAATGCTTCTTCATCAATTATCTCTACTTTTTTCTATAGAGCAACTTAGATTCCAATCTTCGATGAAGAACATTATAATATTGGAGTTCTCATATGGAAACTATCTTCATTTCATAACATTTATAGACATTAGTTTATGAGAAATATGAAGAACCATCTCAAACAGGATCTGTTGCATCTTAGACAAAAGAAAATGCAAAAGAATATAAGCAAAACATGCATAGAAATGCAGAAGCAAATCAATTTATCCCAGAATTTTCTCTATTAAGAAGGCAAAAGAAATATAGGAGATTTTGAAAAATAAACCAGTATAGCAAGCAACCCTTAGATAAGCATTTCACATCAAAGCAAATTTTTGTATGAAGGCAACCATTAGAGAATGAATAATCCTGGTAATTCTGTGAAAGAAATTTAAAAAAGTCTGAGTACAATGAAATTCTTTATATGTTTTATAATTCAATAAATTTTTAAATTTTGGATTGAAAATTATTTCCCTGAATTATCCTAAAGCTTTAGTTTCACCCATGTATCTTAGCTTTCTTTAGACCTTATTTAATGAAAATATATATTCATTAATTGCTTTGCATGAAGTTAATGGTGTAGGCCGTAGTTCTGGTGTGTGTGATTGCAAACTGTCTACAACAACTCATGGTTGGAGCCAGGTACCAGTTAATTTGGGTCTCATAGGCTGTCATTTTATGGAGGCCTTACAGGCCCATTAACAAGTACATCCAAGTTGCTTTTCATTGAAGGCCCATTAATTTATGCATGATGAACCCAGTGGATGTGATTTTATTTGCTTTGTTGTCTTCAGAAATTCCATCATAATTGATCAAGTTGAGCCCACTATTGCCATTACTCGGGCCAATGGAATATGATGAATGTCACCCTTTAATTTGATCTTCCATTGCTACATATTTGGGAAAACATTAATCGGATCAAATGTCATTAATCATTTCTAAAACTTTATAATTATATATATACAAACACATGAGGAGAAAATGGAAAAATGAAAAAGGGGTAAAAACAAGTTATGAAAAATAGAATTATACTAGATGATTTACTCGCACTACGTCGCGGTTCAAGTTTTTTTTTCAAATAAATCTAATTATTCAGGTTATTTAAATTTTATGAAAAAAAGAAAAGCAACAATAGCAAATGATATATAATTCTTCACAATAATATGGGAAAAAAACTTTAACCAAGAGCAAAAAAATTTCTATGAAGGATTGCATATATTAAAAATATTGTAAAAAAATAATTTTTATTTATTTTTAAAAATAATTTAAATCTATATAAAATATTTTAAAAAATTGTAGATGAATTGCACCAATCTCATAAAAAACATTAAACACACTCAAAATAAATAAAAAATAATCGCTATTTCTAAAACGCTAAATAAACAAAAAAAATCACAAAGAAGTGGTATTAATCAAAACATAAATGTAAAAAAATATTTTTTAAAATACATATAAAAAATTAGTAATTAAAGAATAATAATAAAAAATAATGAGATCAGATGTTGTAGGCCTGGTAAGCCAGACCTAGTATAATTCTGTAAAAAAATAGAATTATACTAGATGAATTATATATCATTTTGTTGAATCTTTGTTTACCATTCAATATTATAGTTGCATGTGACTGTGAATGTTGGGGTTCTTCCCCTCTTCCTTTCCTTTATATGTTTTTTTTAACCTTTCAAAAAGTAAACTTTTTGCCATACAGTTTTATATTAAATAAGTTGTATCTTGCTTCTTTTGCTGAATTACATATCAAAATATGTATAGAAGAAGCTCAATATTGCAGTGATTTGATTCTTCGAATAAAGTCGATGATCACATTAGGAGAATCTCTATAATGTTCTCTAATGAATGTGAAACATCCCCTTCCCAGACCTTCTTGATACATGTTTGAAGATTTTCTTGTTTTTAAAAACTTAATGGATGCTTGTGATAGATATACATGATAGTAACCTGCTTTTTTTTTCTGCATGAAGGCACAACACCCGGGGTAAGAAAGCCAGATGAAGATAGACATATTCCGTGGGTATGTTATAACATTATCTTAACAATTTTAATTATTTCTCTATTGCATTCTATTGGCATCAATCTTTTTGTAAAGTTAATATGTGGATGGTAAATCGCATGATTATACACAGATAGAAAAACTAATTTTGATAAAATTGGAATATATTTTCTATTGAGATTTTTTTTTTATCTTGCTAGGAAAAAAAATCGAAATTGAGAAAAAAAATCCTTTTTCCAGTTTAATTTGGTGTTTTTAGATCGATTTAAAGGTGTTTTGAGTTGAAGAGTTAGTTTATTGATGTTTTAAAGGTGTTTTATGTTAAAATGGTATTTTAAGTTAAAAAAAATCCTAAACTTCACGAAGATAAGATATTTTAACCTGCATCTATTTCTCATCTTCACGAGTAAGTTTTATCTGGCATAAACAATTAATTTTAATTTTTATAGGTATATATGATCCTTAATTTTCTTTATTAAAAATATGCATCAAATATTATCTTTGTATTAAAAAAAAATTATGGTGTACAATTTTTTTTTATGTTTAGATAAACTTGCACATAGCGCGTGCCGCTAAGTAGTAGATATGTTAAGATTCATAATTTAATGCTCACGTACAGTACTCGTTGATATTTGAATGTTTTGAGATAATCTAACCACCGAATATTCTATTGGGATTCATACTTTATTCGGACATTGATTCAGCAGCATATTCGCATATCCCTTTGTTCCTGCTTCTGTCATGTTTTCTCACTCTCTCTCCTACTCAAGTAGCAAACGGAAACTGCCCACCGTTTGTCTCTGTTACATTTTGCTGCTTCTTGTACAGAAACCTCTAAAATTTCAGTTTTTTGCCTGCCTAACTGAAGCTTCGAAGTTATTAAAGCAATGAAGAAAACAAAAAAGATTAACTTGATGATACTGAAATTAATTTACAAAATAAATTTTAAGTGATGTCACAAGTTACAGCAGCTTCCATAATTCCATTTTTTTTGTGGCACAGTTCCACCATTGTCATGAGCTATTGGATTTTTTTTCCTGTGGGTAATCCGAATTGGCTAATTTTGGGAGTGTTGATGTAGAAATTTCCATACCTTACCTAACATGACCTACGCATTGATGAATTATTGAAATGTAATAGTTTCATCACCACACTCAACTTTTCATGTCTATTATTTTCTTACGCTACAATTAATCAACCAGCTATCTTTGTCTATAAAATAGAGCCTCGTAGACTAAAAATGATAGGACCTGGACTGGACTCCCTGCAGCATAGAGAAGTTTGCAAGTTACTATTTGGTACAAAGAATTATTCCCACCAAGATTCTGTTCTGTGTATCCATTTCACCTCTATCTGAGTTTTTTTCTTGGTTCAGCTCTAGCTAGAGAGACATGGCAGCAGGTCTTAACAACGAATACATGGCTCTGTGCCTTGTTTTGATGATTAGTAGTTTTGGTTTGTGTTTGGTCTCGACACATGCAGAGCTTCGAAGGTTTGAACAACCTGCAAAAACTGACGGGACACTTTCCTTTCTGGTGCTTGGAGACTGGGGCAGAAAGGGTGCTTTCAACCAGTCTGAAGTTGCTCTTCAGGTTCTACCAACTTCCTTGTTTTTCTTTAATTTACCCCGTGTTTTTGTATGTGTGTGCGCGTGTATGAAGGGAGTTGGAGAAAAGTCATGAACATGTAACTGGCATTTCCATCTTTTGAAGAACTTTCCTTCAATTAATTACTGCCTGTGATTTGCATGGATACAGATGGGAAGGATTGGAGAGAAGCTGGACATAGATTTTGTGGTATCAACAGGCGATAATTTCTATGATGACGGATTAACTGGTGAACAAGACAAAGCATTTGACGAATCGTTTACCCAAATCTACACCGCAAAGAGCCTGCAAAAGCAGTGGTATAGTGGTGAGTACAAAAACTGGCACAACTAATGATTTTGTTTCAATATTGATCATACTGGATTAGAGTTCTTTAAATTTTTTCTTATCTTTTTTTTTTTTGCAGTGTTGGGAAACCATGATTATAGAGGGAATGCGGAAGCACAGTTAAGCCTTCACCTCAGGAAAATAGATAGCAGGTGGCTTTGTTTGAGATCTTTCATTGTCGATGCTGGTGTGTAGCTTCTACTTTTTACGTGTTCCCTTTCCTTCATGTCATATATAGACTACACTAGCTATTTTGTTGACGCTTTGCTTTCAATTGTATAGGATGTATTCATCCAATAACTAATTAAATCATGTTGTTTTCTGTAGAATTGGCTGAAATTTTCTTTGTGGACACCACCCCTTTTGTCAAATCTTACTTCACTGATGCCGAGGGCCATACTTATGACTGGAGAGGCATTGGTTCTCCTAGAGCTTACATCGCAAACCTGATAAAGGTGTTTATGTTCATTATTGTTTCACTTTCAAAATAATGCATCAAGTTTACAGCATGTGTAACATTAATAGCCACTCAATTAGAAGCCTATGATCAACTGTGTAAATAATCTGTGGATAATTTATCTGGTCGACTGTACCCTTTTTTGGAGCAGGATCTAAAGTTGGCGTTGAGCGAATCAAGTGCAAAGTGGAAAATTGTCGTGGGTCATCACTCAATTAGAAGCATTGGACATCACGGGGACACTAAGGAACTTGTAAGCAAGCTTCTTCCAATCCTGAAGGTAAACACAATCACTCGAATTCAGTTCCCTTTTTCTCTGATAAATGGTTCTCGACACCAGATTGGAGCTGATCCTTTGCTGTTTTCACTAAATTCAGGCCAACAAAGTGGATTTTTACATGAATGGACATGACCATTGCCTTGAACACATCTCTGACGCAGAGAGGTACACCTTAAGCTATGTGTGGTAGTGGAAACTGGAAAGAGTTTACGAAAATGTTACTAATGTTCGACAATTTTTTTACAGCCCAATACAATTTCTAACTAGTGGAGCTGGGTCTAAGGCATGGAGGGGTGACATTAAAAAACAAAAGACAGGTGGGCTAAAATTCTTCTATGATGGTCAGGGTTTCATGTCTGTGCAGTTGACTCAGGATGCAGCAGAGATTGCATTTTATGATGTTTCTGGCAATGTTTTGCATAGATGGACTACAACAAAGTTGCTTTACTCATCAATATAAGGATCTAGAGCTAGAGGATCGTCATTGTTATAGTTAAATTTTCTTAATATCATTATCGTGCTCATTCTTTGTCAATGGGCACTATTTTAATGGTGATCCAGTCAGTGTCGCATCAAAAAGAAAAAAAAAAGGTGCCGGTGTCATAAACATGATGAAAGTGGTCAAGCTTCCATCAAGATGCTTCTATCAATCTTGATGGGATTCCCTTGCTTGCCACACACCTACGAATCTTTTATTAAACAAAAAAAAAACAGAGAGAAAGGAAAAATGGGTTTTACAAGAATAATTCAACCATAAAATTTGGTAAATCAGAGCTTTAACAGATGAACTAATCCAGTAACTGAACAATATGTGCAATTGACTCTGTCTAATGGTAGGCTCTAGCTGAGTTCTACCGCTACCATGAAAAGGTGAGATTGGCAAGTTCTGTACTCAATAGTGATGAACTTACAGTAACATTCCATTATGGATTATATGTCAAATTAGGTCCAGGCAACAAGCCAACAACCTTACAGCATCACCTTCAATCCATCTTCGTTCCTCGAATTTCTTGTCCATCTATGAAGACGGACAAACTTCATGTCTTTTACTTTGAACAAGACAGAGTAAGAAATTTCCTGGAAAGTGGATATGATGATGACCCTAGATGGATTTGGTCCTTCAATACTATTCAGTGTTAGTCTTTTGCCCCGAATGAATCTTTATCCTGAGAATGCATGGATTCTGTTAGTAGCTCAATAACATTTTGTTTTTTCCCATCTTTACCAACTGGAAAGCTCTCCTTCTGAGGATATCATGGCTGGTTTCCGTCACCATTTCACTTCAATGCACCTCATATGGAGGACCCGCTTCTATGTGTATGTTCTTAGTTTTGTTGGGAGAAACCCAAATCAATCAACAGCGAAAACAATTCTTCTTCCTCTTTGTATGAATCTGTTAAGAAGCAATTAAATAGAGTATAATATAATTCAACCGGTTTATTAATACGGAGCAGACCCTAGCTTTACTTGAGAAATTTTGAAGATGTTGGAATCAATTATTGTTAATTTATTATTGAGATAATTGTACTCTTGGTGCCTGGATTTTACCAAAAACTTTATGAGTTACTATACTTCGATATTTTAACGGGGATTTCCTGTGGAATTTGAAGTGGGGTTGCACGAAGGCGTTACTAATTAGCATTATATTATCACATACTCTAAATGATGGGGAATTACTTTTTTCATATCTAAATCATTATGATTACAACAATAATTCATAGTGATTTTTTCTTTTTTTTTTCTTTTTACTTTTCCTTTTTTCTTCTTTTTTTTTTAAATTATTTTTTTTCAAAATTACCTTTTTTTTTTCAACTTTCCTATTTTTTATTTATTTTTATTTTTTAAAAAATTATTTTTGTTGATTTTACTTTTTAAATATTGACCTGGTTAAAAATTTTGCTTTGTAATATTTTTTCTTTAAAATACTGTGGATTGCTGCGATGTTTTTCCACATAGTTTTTCTATTTTATTTCTTTATTTTTCAAAATTATATTTGTCAATTTTTTTTAATATTGAGCTGATTGAAAATTTAGTTTTGTAATTTTTTCTCTTTAAAACATTGTTGATTGCTGCAGTGTTTCTCCGTTGTTTTTTTTATGATTTTCTCCAAAATTATCTTTTTTTATTTTATTTTTTAATATTGAGCTGGTTAAAAATTACAGTTACAATATGTGAGGAAAGCACTGTAACTTTCCTCGAAAATTACTGTTGATTGCTACAGTGTTTTTTCCCACATGGTTTTTTTTCTGTTTTTGTTATGTTTTTCCCTAAAATTATCTTTGTCAATTTTATTTTTTAAATATTAAACTGGTTAAGAATTGCAATTACAAGTAAATACAAGTTTTTCCTCACAAAACACTGTGGATTGATACAGTTTTTCCTCACATGGTTTTTTTTCCAGTTTCTTTTGTGTTTTCTTTTTTTGCGATATTTTTTTCCAAAATTATCTTCGTTGATTTTATTTTTTTTAATATTGAGTTGGTTAGAATTTAACTTTTTAATAAAGCTTAATCATGTAGGGAAAACATTGTAGCTTTACTCATAAAACATTGTGGATTGCTACAGTGTCTCTCCGCATGGTTTTTTTCGTTATAATTTTTTTCAAATTATCTTTTTCAATTTTATTTTTTTAATATTGAATTGTTTGTGAATTACAATTACAAGTCATTACAAATAAGTCTAAATCATATAGGAAAGCACTGTAAATTTCATCACAAAACACTGTGGAGAAATACCGCAAGCTTTCTGATACTGTAATACAGGGATTGTTAAAGTACTGGCCTGTCACTAGGCCATGTTCCTAGATGAACCGGAGGAGGTTTTGGAAGCAACACGGCCACCGGAATTCCAGTGCTGTATAACGCCCCTGTTTCAGCAGCTTGCTCGGTGTTTGAACAGCTCACACTTTCCGGTTACAAGATTCTAATATCTGATACTTGTTTGTATATGCTCAACTCATTTCGCTCTTGTAACATGCTTCTCACTAATTATTTATGGAAAAATATGAATTAAAGATAAAATAGTTAAGATTACTCATTCAATTCAATTTCAATTTTATACGTATTTAAAATATTGTAATTTAATTCAATAATATAATTCAATATTTTATTATAAATATAAAAACTATATTAGATTAAGAATGTTAATTCAATTCAATTTTACAGGTATTTAAAATATTGTAATTGAATTCAATTATATAATTTAATATTTTATTATAAACATAAAAATTATATTAAATTATCAATTGAATTCAAATTAATGTGCAAATAAATTCAATTTCAAGACTGTAATGCTTTTGGTTTTAGAAAGACATCAGATATTGGATTGAGAGCAACATCTTGAGCACAAACAAATTAAATTGAGAGACAACATATTCAGCACAAAAACAAGACAATAGATAAAAAGATTAAACCTAGTAGTTTGGTCTAACGTATCAAAACCTGACCTAGGTTAAGTTGCAAATAAAATTAAATAAAAATTAATCAAGTTAAATTCAAGTTATTCAATTAAAAATTAGCTTGAGTTTATTTTTAAAAAATTAAAACAATATCTTCAAACAACCCATGACTCGAACCTGTGTTGGTAGGTTAAATCACTTTGCTTGAGAGTAAAAAAATTATTTTGAAGTGGTGTTCACAAAGTATTACAAACTCTCCCAAAAACAAGTCAGATTATTATATGACATAAGTCTTTGGAAGCAAGGTATTAACTACCTATTTGGTATTGTGCTGCAACCTATTTTTTATTAAAATTTAAATTTTTTTGCTTCAATGATTTTTTAGTATTTTTATACTTATTTTGATATACTGAAATCAAAAATAAATTTTAACAAATAAAAAAATTATTTTAATATTTTTAAATAAAAAATACTTTAAAAAACAACCCCAACTTATATTAGTTTCCTCGTAAAATGCACTAGCACTAGACAATAATTAGTAGAAAACATCTCAACATAGTGCCAGTGAAGTGAGAAAAATACATAATGATCTTTGAGAGAGATGCTATTTAGAAAAGTCAAATTAACTTTTGAATGGTATAAATATACACTCTAATGATAAAAAATCATTTAGAAAAGTCAATTGCATTTTAATATATTGTATACACAACTATTTTAACAACCCGATATGACCTGATTGATTTAAAGGGTTTAAAAATAACTCAAAAAATTCTTAATCAATCAAATATTAAATGATGAAATTAAAAAAAAATCAATTAGAAAAAAACAAAATAAACAACGTGAGTCAACCTAAATAAACTCAATAAACTCATGACATAGATCATAAAATCAGGATAATCTCGTTAAAAACAAACTAAAAAAACATAGAATTTAAAAAAAAATCAAAGGAAAAAAAATATTAAAAAAAAAGAAACAGTATTGCAATGAATGTGTTTTGGCATTTTTTTTGCAAGATGTGTAGTAATAGCATTTTTATAAGAGAGATGCTAAAATAACATTTTGTTTAGCTTTCCCTTAAGTAAGCAAAGAAAAGCCAAAATATTGCCTTTTATTTTATTTTTGGCTCTCCATTGAGCACCTGGGTTGGAGTTGCTCCGACGAGGGCTCACAGGCTACTCACACTTGATTGAACCATATACATGCCGGACAAAACGCAAAGCTGCAAGATAACCTACAGTGCCCAGCATAAGGAAGCAGCCAAAAGAGATGCAAGCCATGTACCCAAATATGAAGGAGGTTTGCATGAAACCAGACATATCTGTGCGTGCGTAGTAGTAATTAAAGCAGTAGGCATATATAAATAAGCCAGTTGATCCGCCACAGAGAAAGGACCTGTCACCAAATAAAGCAAATATATCAATCCTCCGACACTCGGATATCAGGCAGAAAACTGCAGTTAACATCCATTCAAGGTGGACCAATGAATAATTGGTAAAAACATTATTCTATAACAAATGTCTGCTCTTCCATTTGGTTTTAATTCTCTATAGATGATAAGAATTTGCTCTGATCAACCACCTTCATTAACATCAATAGCCAAAGCTCAGAAACTCCGACTTTTTTTTTTTGGTATTAAAACCCAAGCCCACAATCTCCAAGATATGAAGTAATCTGCAGCATTTAGATATGAATTTATATGCAATATGAAACGAAGCTATGGATCAGGAAATTGCTTAGACGTTGGATAAATTACAGCTAAATGCATACCTCCACCACCATCTGTGGTCCTCAGCAGCAAGTTGTAAATGGGTCAATGTGGCCGTAATTAAAGCAGTGACTATCAGAAGAGTAATAAAGATGATGAACAAGAAGCTGTAAAAGGTATAAATCCTGTGACCCCACACACTAGCAAAGATGTAGTAAAGTTCGGTCTGTATAAGAATGAATGGCAGAAATCCCGCAATTGCCATTTGAGGAATTGTTTGCCGATACCATCGCAATGGTGGAATCTCTCTGGGACATTCGGCGGTGCGACAAGGAGCTTGGAACTCAGCCTTGCTATTCTTCCCAATAATTCCACCTAAAACGAGCAAAGGAGATGATACAAGTGTCCATATAAGAGCTATCATAACAATCGTGCCAAGAGGAAGAGCTGCAGTGGCAGTATAAGCAACTGCAACAGCATTCAGGAAGCAAAATGTGAGTAAGAGAGGTCCACAGAAGAGACATCCTGTCAACAATAGATTTCTAACCTGCCACAAATAAAGACAAAATTAACATACAACCTCAAGTAGTAGAGTTAGAAAAATTATTTCTTTCACCAAACCCATCCCTGCAAAGAAAGTCCATGAGCATATACCCAATTTGTTCCACCAAGCTGACAGTAAAATGAGGTTGCTGTGTATCCTGCAATTCCTGATGTGAGAGCATATAAGACAACCAGTGCGGTGAGTAAAGCCCCCCGGTTGTATGGATAAAACACTCCTACGAGTGCCAAAATAAAAATGAAGACCGTGCTGCAAGGCACAAAGAAAGCATGTCAATTTTTTCAGAAGCAATAATAACAGTAAGGGACGAACAAATCACTTACAGAGTCAATAGCTGGGTTCCGGAACCGAGGCAGGCTGCAAACAGAGACTTGTGCTTGGGATACCTAAATACATCTCCATGAATGCATTTCCAACCAGTCTCTTCCTGATCTGCGGCTAATTCCTCGTCATTAGCATATCTAAATCAAAACAGAAAGTACCATTGAACAAAGAAAAGCCATACATACACACCCTAGGACATTGGAAGACTGAACACACTTACTGAAATGGATATAATCAACCAAAAACACAATTCTTACTTGACAGAGTCATTGTTAAGGATTCGCAAGATTGCGGCAAGAAATCCAGCAAGAAGAAGAACTGCCATGCATGAATTTATAACGGAATTCCGATGGATATCTAAATGATGGGGCAACGAAGATGACTGAGAGTACTTAGCCATCCTCTTCTCAAAAGGGACATCTGTTTCCTTCCACTCCACTGTAGACAGAAACTCCACATCTACCTCTTTATCCTCAGTAAGTTCCACCACCGCATTCCTATGCGTGTAAGACGTAATCTCAATCACACGATCCTTATTGTAATAAATATTTAAATGGATATGATTGTACAGGTAGTATCTTTGTTGCCTCTTATCAAATTCAACCATCCCCAAGAACGCCCAGATGGGCAAGTCATCAAGATACATTTGATAATAATAGTCCTCAAGAACAACAGCTCGAAACTTGGCAACATCTTCCTTTGATAACTTCTTCTTGCAAACAGGTACAGAATTTCTTTCGCGTAGAAATTCAATAGGGAAAGGCCCACTTACCAAACGATCGCCATTCAGTACTTCACCTAGAGACAGCCTTTTCTCCTTCGCATTATCTATAAACAAAACCAAATCAGATAAAAGAAAAAAAAAGAGTGCCATTGGAGGGAGGGACTCTAACCTGGCAAACAATACGGAAGATCAAAATAACGGTAGGTTTCGCTGGAAATTTTTTAAAAAAAGCATTAACTTCGAAAACAAGAAAAAGAAAGCAATTGAACAAGAATTCACTAGTTCTACCTAGGATTGTGAAAGGGTCCGACTTTGTTAATATAGAAGGGAACCTGGTCTCCTTGTCTGTACCGATGATCTGATTCATCTGAACTAGCCTGGTCCACACTCAAGACTAACAAAACGGAGACGAATAAAGTCAACGGTAATATCTTCTCCGCCATCATGTTGTTGAACAAATGCTAGTTTTCCGTTCAACCCAGACAAACGCAACTGTTGCTAGTGTAGATGTATAGCGTTGACTTGAAGGAAGCGGAAAGAAAGAGAGAAAGTGATGGCGGAACATTCAAGCATTATCTTGTCAGACCCCAACTTGAGGATTAAGCATGAATTATTAAATAATTGGACAACGCGTGGATTAGAATCAATTATTTTTATTATAACGGTGTTTTTATATTTTCTCTTAAGAAAATTTAAAGGTTTTATTGAATTAATATCTAATTTAATTAAATTAAAAACTTAATCCATTATGAATCTTTTTAATGCTAATCAAATAAGATTTAATAACTATACATGTTAACATTTTTATTTTATTTTACTATAATAAATATTTTTAAGTTGTTAACCAAAATACATTTTCATTATCAATCTATTTTAACAACATATTTATTTTTACTTTATAATTTAATTATTATTTTTTAAAAAAATACAGTTTGCATCTTAAATTAATATAAATTTTTAAATTAAACAAATATAAATAGACTACCCTTGTATATAATATTATCAAAAACACTCACTAACAATTATAAAAGTGGGGTTTTGTGTGCACTTGAGAATCTAGCTGCTGTGGTCAACCGTGTGACTTGTTCCGCCCCTGTCCCGGGTTCGACCCTCTATGTGCACGCCTGTCACCCCCGCGGTGCCTTACCTGCTCCTGGGCTTGCAGGATGTCCAGTGGGCCGTGGGGAATAGTCGTGGTGCGCGCAAGCTAGCCCGGACATCCCACGTAAAAAAAAAAAAAAAGAGTGGGGTTTTGTGTTTTTAATTGATGACGTCTATATGTTTTATTAAAAAAACCTAAACCTATGGGAAAACTATTATACATCAGCCTTTGATTTATTATGGATTAAAATAATAGAATTATATTGTTTTCATATTTTTTTATATTTTATTAGAAGAACCTAAACTCATGGGAAAACGCTCAAGGCTATCTTTTAGAGGTAGCACAATGTTTTCACTAGATTTATTTGTTATTTTATATTTATTTGGGGATGTCTCGGTCTTTTTTTCCTTCATTTTTGTGTTGTCCTTGCAATATTTAACAACAGCCTTTCAAGTATTTTTCTCGGATTTTGTTTATATTTTTTCAATTGTTATTTTTTTATTTAAATTAGTTTAATAAATATTATTTTTTATTTGATTCTTAAATTTTTTTATTTCAGATTTAATCTTTATTTTTTAATTATTATTTATTTTATTTTGAATAGTTTTTGGAATTGATTTTTTTATATACTTCCATCTTCTTTCATTATATTTACATATCCGATTTTATCCATATTTTTTTATTGCTATTTTTCAAATCTTAGCAAGTTTTTAATTTTTTTATTTTATCATTCAACCTTGAATTGAGCTTTTCGATAGGCTCCGGGTCTAAGATTTAACAGTTTGTGAATTTAAAAAATTAACTCAGGTTTAATAGAGTCGTTCGAGTTCATTTGTTGTTGTTTTTTTTTTTAATCTTATATTTTTCAAATTCATCATTTGGCATTTGATTTAATTGGATATTGGACTCTATAATTATTATTTTTTGTATAGGATTTTTCATTACTTTTAAAATAAGTTGGGTTAACTCGAGTCTTTTTATATTTCTTTTTTTATTAGATTGAGCTTTCTTTTAAAGAATTTTTTAGAATTAAATTAAAGAAATTACTCGACATTTATTTTAAAAAATATATTATATAATATGTCACCATTTCCATTCATGTTAACATTTTTTTAAGGTTAGGAAAAAAATATTTATCCCACAAATGCAATGTAAGGTATTAAATTATTTAAAAAAAAAACTTATGTTTTTTTATCCTTTATTCTTGAATTTGTTTTCTTCTTTAAAAAATTATTTGAGCTATGTCATAGCAACAGACTATTATAGGTTCACGAGTTATTTTTATTTTTTTTATTGTTTTTTTTTCTTTTCAAGCCTTTAATATTTGATTAATTTATATTGGAGTTTCTAATTTAATTTAATTTGAATGGTATGGTGTTGACAATTGCTTATGTTTCATATCAGGAATTTCACATATTAAACATAGCTGCCCAATCTTAATATTTTAAAAATTCTTTGTTTGCTATATATTGGACTTTTCACTTTCTAGTATTTTTATATTTTTTATAAGATTATAAAACAAAATATCTAACCCATGTCATAACGAGAGTAAAAAAAAAAAAAACTGAGCGAATTTTGAAATTGAATGAAACGAATGGCCACAGCAACCATCAAAGACCATTTAAATAGTGGTTCCGCCATGGAATATTTACAAGTATACAGTTTGATTTATGGCGGAAGTTTCTTCTTCAAAGAATTTTGCCCACCAGATAATCTCTGTAACTCGAGGACTGTGCTCTCGATTTCTCACTTAATTTCATGGTGAATTCAAGCCAACCTTGATTTAAATTCTTGGTTCTATTCGGTCATGCATTTATCACATAAATTATGTACACTTTCAGTTCAACGTGACACTATATATTACATACAAAAATAAAATTATATTTTGAGAAAATATAAATCTAGCAATTATTTTATTGCGACCAAACTCATGGTTATGACAGATAATTCTAAGCATCGCAGTGCAAAATTCATGCAAATATTGATTGTAATTCTGGAAATTCAAAAAAAAAATGAAGATCGAGTTAAAAGATGAAACTTTGAACAGAATAACACTCCATGAGGTAATGCACAGATGCGGAGCACGACAGGAAGACAGAACATCAAAACCATATACAGAAGAATTAGCACAAATTTCTTAATAGTTATCACCAAATTTACACTCATACATAGCCCTTAAGTTTGGTCAGTAGTGCCTCGACTACAAATTCGTTTAGGCAGGCATGTAAGTGAGCATTATTCAATTCAGAACAAAGTGATATCTTGAATCCACATAGCTCTCTACATCCCAGAGGAAAGAACCAAAAGTTACAGCTTCCAGAACAAGTCTTTTCAAACCACCAAAGCTGATCTTGACTAGTTCATCCTTTGAAGAATCAATAGTCCCTTGAAGTGCTATGACAATCTCAGGTCTTCCAAACAAGGCCTCAGTGTGCTTCTCAATAAGGCTAACAGCCTCTTTTGATCTTATTGTTGCATACCTCTGAAGTGTTTCCCCATCAAAAGACATCACATAATTCCGCAATCGGGAAGCCTTTAATCCATGTCCAAGTCCTCCAGGACTGATACCATCAGAAAAGGCTTCAGGATGGGAAGACACAACTTTACGAATATCTGTTTCTCCCTCATCCACAGCATTTGGGAGGATTTTCATTGTCTTCTCAAGCTGAAACCTTTGATCAACTCGCTTTAGGAAGTATCCATACATCACAGAAGCTGCATAGACCTGTCCAGCCCTGAGTTTGTTTATCTGAGCAACAGCAGTAGAATCTCCCATCCGATTTCCCAAAATGAGTGCTAGATGGTTCTGAATCATATCATAGGCTTCAGGAGAGTGGAGTCGCTCAAGCTTCTCATCTTGGCTT
The DNA here is from genome assembly GCA_007827005.2 of Populus simonii. Classification (NCBI taxonomy): domain Eukaryota; kingdom Viridiplantae; phylum Streptophyta; class Magnoliopsida; order Malpighiales; family Salicaceae; genus Populus; species Populus simonii. The sequence continues at coordinate 11,695,238 of CM017475.2, read as the reverse complement.
GGCCAAGTGTCGACTCCACCAGATGGGTCTGTGGAAGAGGAGGCCATGGTGGATATCAAAGAAACATTGGCATCCATGAACTTCTGCACAACCAATGCATACAAAATCTCTTCTAGAGCTTTTCTCCTCTCATTAGCTTTCACCTCAGCAATTTTCCTAATAATTTCAAAAACCGATCATTAGACTTGACTTTCGGCATCAATGGCGGGAGCTATAAACCATATTTATACAGAAATATCATAAAACTAACCTATATAATACCAAATCAGTGCTAGTGGCAGAAGGCTCTTCCTTCTGTTTCTCAGCATCACGATCAGTTTGAAGTTGCTCAAGTTGCTGCTCCACTGCTGCTGGCACAAGATGCGGGTGACTAATCAAAATCTGAGATAAGAACTGCCCTACTGGAGATTCAAGCTGAAGTGGAGCAATTGATGCAATTGATCCCGATGAATCTGAAGACGATGACAATGATGCTCTCACTTCCATACATCTCGTGCTTCCATATGCCACTCTCCTATGACCTGGCTTCGAGTATGAAACTGAAGAATAATGCTGCAATCCAAATAACACAAAAAGGAAAAGGGAATCAAACACCAGCTTTCCAACCATATAACATCTAGAAAAACAACAACAAAGTAAATTTTAAATAATCCTAAAGAAACCCGAACAAATTACAAACTTGCTGAAATTTCAAGTAAGACGGTCTTAAAAGCTTCATTTTTGAACAACAATCCAACAGAATTACACATAGGAATTCATCTCTTATAACAAATATTTTGCATAAAACATAAAACTTCATTCACTCTTAAGCATGCAACCGCAAGAAACAAATTGAATCATAGAAAAAAATTTAAAGCTTTTAGCATTATACCATAGATTATCCATGAATTATCAATGGACACAAAATTCATACATAAACTCAAGGAGAAATTATCCAAAACCCAAAAAGAGACTAATCGGTAGTACCTTATGAGGAAAACGCACAAAATCTTGCCCAATGGTAGCTAAAAAACCCGATCTAGCAACAGATTTTGCAGGTCTACAGATCCCAATTGAAGATCCAATAAAAGTTGCTGTAGCTGCTTCCATTTACACCTCTCTACAAAACCCAAAAACCCTTTTGTAAGATTCCATCAAAATCCCTTTAAAAAATAAAGGACGATGATTCTAGCTTGAATGCGGTGATGTATAACCTTTTCAAGTAGTTGAAACAAGATCGATAATTTTATCTTTTTTCTTCAAGGAAAGCGAGAGATGAATGTATTGTAGGTGTTCGTTGTTTGTGCGAGCTGGTGGATATGGCGTTGGTCAGCTGTGGTGGGCGGGTTACAGTGGCTATGAATGGGCGAAGCTCAGTTTTCTTTAGCCTTAGATTGTGTCATTGTGATAAAACCTTGCTCTTGTTGCTGGAAAAGTTTTTAGTCCCTTGAGTTTTAGTTAGTTTCTTTTTTGCCATCATAGGTTAAATATTATACATAAAAAAAAAAAAAAAAAAAAAAAACATTCAAGAAATCGAGTTGGAAACATGTTTAACCTGCTCAAACTTTTTCTTTTATTTATATCATTATTTTCTTTTATCGAGTTGTTTTTTTTATTTATACTTTTTTAATTTAATAATTATAGTTTAATTTCATAAAATTTTACAAAATAAAATTTAACTTTATTAATTCAGATCAATTAAAATTTTATAAACCAATTTAAAACTAAAATAAATATTTAAACTAATAGTTTTATCTTAACTTTCCAACTTAATTTTTGTGTGAAACTAATAAATTTATTATATATATAATTTTTAATTTATTTTATTAAATACATATATAAATATTTTAATTTGCGGTTAAGATTTTTCATGATAATAGAGAAATTGTTAACAATGTATGCAAAAAAATTGTGTTGAAAAAATATGTCAAAAAAATTGTGTTGAAAATGAGACATTTCCGTTTTATTTTTGCCATATAGCTTATTCAGAGTCGAATTATTATTATTAATTCAACAACAACAACACAAACTCTAATCCAAGATTATCCAATAAAAAATATTTTACAACCAAACCTAAATTTCTCAGCGAGTTTATTTATAATTTAATTGATTTGGTTAAATCCTACCATTTTAATACTAAACATTTTTTAAAAAATATTAAAAAAAATACTATTTTAATTTAAAAAAAAATAATCTAAATTAATATAGTCACTTGTTAATTAATTTAGAATGAGGGTGACTCAAGTCTTAATAAGAGTGTTTGGCAGTGTGGTAGCGGTTGCTTTTCAAATAGCTTTTCGTGCCGAAATATATGCCAATGATATTTTTTTATTTTTTAAAAATTATTTTTAACATCAGCACATCAAAACGATCTAAAAAATACAAATCGCATTCAATTTTAGCAAAAAAAAAATTTTAAATTTAACGAAACACAGATTAAAACGCACAGCCAAACAGACTCAATACCTCACTTATCCAAGTTATTTGATGGGTCAAACCTCAAACTAGATTTGATAATTATAATCCATGCTAGATAGGACAAACTCTATCATCACTTCTCTTATGACGCGCGCGCGTATATATATTAAATTTTTTAAAAAAATAAATCTAGAGGAGAAGTTACAATAAGCCAAGACTCATTTTTCTGTTCATTGTAATAATGTATTTACTGATTTGCTCTTGAAGAAAATATCAATAAACTAAGCTTTTGTCATTTAACATTGCATGAGGTTATATTTGTCATTTTCTTTTTTAATGTATAATAAAATTACAACTTTAACCTTGAAATAAATAGTTCTAATGGTTTAGATTTAGGGGTGCTTTTGTCTCTTTCTTCATAATAATGAAATTATTTTGGTAATTTTAAAGACAAGAACAATGCAACTCTCTCATAAGAGTTTTTTTTTATCATTTTAAATTATTTTTGATTATTTTTTACACCTACAAACCATTGTGAATTGAAATGCACCGAAAAAAGCTTGGTTTTCTTCATCGTGAACCATCACATACACCATCTAAATACGATAGGGTGACCCACTCATTAGAGCATTCTACAAACACACTAACAACTTTTTTTTTCTTTTTATTATTTGTTTATTAAGTAAATAACCAAATTGCCCCTGGGACCACATGATAATTGCAAAAAAAACCAAAGTGAAATGACTAATATGCCCTTAAAGCCAAGCCTAATAATCTTTTATTTTAAAGGCAATAGAGGAGTTACAATGTGCATACCGAAAGGAAATGTAAAAAAAGCATCTAGACCAAAGTTTTTTTTTTTTTTTTACTTTTAAAGGTAATCAAGTAATTTAACTGTGCAAAAAATATGAAAAAGATTGAAATATCCCTAAAAAAAATTTAAAATGATAAATGAATCTAGAGAAAAGATTATTTTACCCTTAAAAGACAAAGTTGTATGATTTTTTTGTGAGGGGAAAACATCAATTTACTAATATAATCTACAATAATTAAAGGCATAACCGCGTTTTGTTAATTTGTTAAAGTCTTTTATTGTGGGTTGGTCGGGTTAGCATCAAAACAATATTGTTTTAAGTTTCTTCTTAACTGAAATGATGATATTTTAGAAAAACAATTATAAAAATCATAGACTTAACTTAGTTGAGTCTAATTTGAATTTTTCTAGGTCAACCGAATTACGGGTTGCTTCGACGAGTTATATGAATATAATCAAATCAATGTTCACTCTTAATTTTAAAGAAAACCTGACTTGGACTTGACCAACCGACTTTAATAAGAAGATGACAAACATGATAAATAATTGTTATCATGGGTTATGAAACATGTTGCAAGGAACATCGAAACGAACCACATGTGAAAAGAGTAAAAATATAACAAAGATATAGTCACCTAATTTTATGGTAATTAAAAACCCTTTATAGTATTTTAAAAACTATAAAAGGGGCTAGTTATATAATAATAAAAATAATAATAATTATCACCTTATATATCATATTTATGATAAACAACATTGTTATTTATTTAAAATAATAAGAGATATATATTGTATTTATATCCTAACAATTTATCTACACTAGTATATATATGTTTATTAAATTAACATTGAGGTTTTATAAACGGCTATAATTTTAAAAGCAAATGTTTTCACCATAGATGCCTTCACTAATTGAAAGTGATTAATTGGGTAGTCAGAGGAATAATTTGAAAGGGCATTGCGGACAATACCCATTAACTTACAACTCATGTCGACTAAGAATCCTTAATTATTATAAATTTTTTATATTACCTTTTAAGCACCTCCCAGGAAACAAAGGTCAATATTAGATTTTTGAGAGGGTAGGTAAAATTTTGTTTTAAATATTTTTTATTTAGAAATATATTAAAATAATTTTTTTATTTTTTAAAATAATTTTTGATATTAACACATCAAAATAATTTAAAAATATAAAAAAATATTAATTTAAAATAAATTAAAAAATTAAAATTTTTTAATTTTTTTAAAAATACAAAAATAACATGATGCTAAAAGAACATAGCGTCCTGTATTACTGAATGGACAAACCCTGCCAAAGAGCTGGCTAGCAACAAAAGTCCAACAACAAATAAACAAAGACACACTTGTTGGTTTGTTACTGGCTCCTTTTTACTACTTCGAGATTGCATTTGCACCGAATCTACACACCACCCCGCCACTGTCAACCCCTCTCCAAACTTCAAGCCAACTACACTTCAATACCCCAATTATGGAGAAATTTCAAATCATCCCTTAGATACTACCAATCCTGCAATTCCAGTCCCTTTCTTTCAAAACAATCATCCAGGGCCCCTAGTATTGTTTGCAATTTACATTTTTGTCCCTGTTTCACAGAAATTAAAAAAAACCTTGTTTGTCTTGTTTTCATAAAAAAGAGACTTAATTTTGACATTTCTTATGACTTAAAGACAAAGGTGAAAATAGGATTTTATTTTTGATCAAAATAAAACCGGTAAATGATACCAAAAAACTAATATTTTTTTTGTCCTAAATTATATGATCTAATGAATTAACTAAGCTAATTTCTCTATTTATAAAAGTTATTAAATACTTTTTTTCAAGTCAGTCTATTTATAAAAGTTAAGAGAATAATTAATTGTTAACTAAATTGAATCACTATGTTTTAGAAAAGTTTATTCTAATAATGTAAATCATTATATCAATTTGATGCATAATATGCAATGGGATGTTGAGTTATCAAAGACTAAGGGACTTAATTGTGATTTGTTAATAAAAAAATGTAATTGAGGGATTTAATCGACATGTCTATAAAAATAAAATAGTAAAATAGAAATATTTATAGTTACAGTACTGATTTGGAATATTTAACATAAATAGTGGACTTATTCATAGCTATCACAAAAAATAATTCTTACTTACACATCATTAGTTACGTCAAATCTAACAGAGTCATAAACAGCGGCCGGGGACTTGGCTTCTTCTTCCGTTACTGAACTCCGTTTCCTCTCTCTCTCTCTCTCTCTCTCTCTCTCTCTGACCCTTCTTACCAAGTTTCTCTTTTCCCCACCATCTCCCCTCACTTTCTCTGCAACCAAACAAACAACACCTCTAATGTCAACGACTACAGAACAAGGAAGCGAGTGGGAAGAAGTGATACGGAAGATGTTACCAGCAGGAGCACCGTTACCTGACGAAGATCATCTCGATTACTCAATCGCAGTAGAATACGAAGGCCCGCCAATTCCTTACGAAGTCCCTCGCATCGACCCGTTGAATCTTAATTTACTCCCAATTCGGGCTTCCTCTCTCGCTTCTACTGAAGAATCGAAATCAAAATCAAGCACTCCAGTTTCAAAATTCACTAGATTCAGTAACCAAAACGGTACCGCAAGAAGATTTTATCCAGCAAGAGTAGAGGTTGATGAAGGCAATCTTGAAAAAGAAGAGGAAATTGATAGAAGAGATGAAGGAAGGCGGGGGAATGCCGTTACGTTTAATACGCCGAAAGATTCGGAGACTGAGGAAGGGGATGAGGAGGACGATGGATATTCCTCCACAGCGACGGATGCTGATTTAAGCAGTACAAGGAAAGGAGTAAGGAGGACGAAGGGTGGCGTTTGTAGTAGGTGTGGAAAGAAGAATAGATGGAAGGAGAGGGAATCGTGTTTGGCTTGTGAGAAGAGGTATTGTAGTAATTGTTTGTTGAAAGCGATGGGATCAATGCCAGAAGGGAGGAAGTGTGTGAGTTGTATTGGGAAGCCGATTGATGAATCGAAGAGGTCGATTTTAGGCAAGTGTTCGAGGATTTTGGCGAGGGTTTGTAGTCCGCTGGAGGTTAGGCAGATAATGAAGGCTGAGAAGGAGTGTGCTGCGAATCAGTTGAGACCGGAGCAGTTGATTGTGAATGGGAGGCAGTTGAGACAAGAGGAACTGGCTGAGGTTTTGGGGTGTGCGTTTCCGCCGCAGAAGTTGAAGCCTGGCAAGTATTGGTATGATAAGGACTCGGGACTCTGGGGGAAGGTGAAAGAAAGAATGTTAAAGTTTATTTGGGTTTTGAGATGGTTTATTTTTTTTGTGAATTGTTTTTTTGTTATTGATTTCAGGAGGGAGAGAAACCAGACAGAATAATTAGTTCCAAATTGAATGTTGGGGGTAAGCTTCGGCTGGATGCTAGCAATGGGAATACGAAGGTTTACATAAATGGCCGTGAGATTACCAAGACTGAGCTCAGAGTGTTGAAGGTATCTTGATTTCTTTGCTTATGCATATCATTTTGTCATGATTGTGTACAAATGATTTTCAATGATTTAGTAATTGTGGCAAAACCAAGTTTTGAAAGCCCAGTGCTTTTCCTGGGGATGAGGTGTGTAGATTCTACATTTAAATACTATACATGACTTTTATGAATCTTTTGTTTGTAGAGCTAGTCACGCTTGCAATGCATAATTATAGTCATAATTTGCATGAGTTCTGAATACTGTAGTACGAGGTTATATGATATAAGGAATGGTTTTAGAGGAGTTCATACATGAGTCAAGTTGACCTAAAGTTTAATAAGGAAGAAATCTTTCAACTTGGGAGGAAGTTGACCTGAGATAGATAATTCAGTTAATAAAAATTGGAGGCATGCATGGAAAGAGAACTTTGATAATAGAATCTTATCTATGAACTACCTCAGGGAAGAACCGGGTCTGATAAATACTGCAAATACTTGCTACTGTGCTAACATATTTTACCTAATGGAGCTAGAACTTGCTTTATTTTTCATTTGGTGCAAAGTGCGATGACAGTTTTTTTTCAAGAAATTCACTCCTCTAGGACATCAACAAGTCAACAACCTGCTTTGATATTCCCTTGCTGACAACAGGAGATTTGAATGGGTAGTTTTTTTTTTGTGTGTGTGTGTGTGTGTGTGTGGGCGTTGGGGGGGTTCACTGGTGAAAGAACAAAATTGTATGAAAGAGTGAAAAGATTTTCTCATTCCTAACCATTAAAAGTATTTCTGTATCTTTGAAAAATTTCAGAAGATTTTGAGAATTTTGCAGAAGCAAACATGCCCTTGGTGTTTTAGTTCTTGTTTGTTCCCAAAGTGGCACGGTATTGGAAGCTGATGCCATGCTGTTTTAAATTTGATATTTGATGTCTTTACAGTTGTGCTTGCACTTAGCTTTAAGTGCTTTGCAGTTTTATGATAGGTTTGCCTTTACTTCATTGGTTGCATGTGATAGTTTGGTTGAGGTTGGGCTTTGGTCTCATTGCTTAAATTGACATTCATTTCAGCTTGCGAACGTACAGTGCCCCAAGGATACTCATTTCTGGTTGTATGATGATGGATCTTATGAGGAAGAAGGCCAAAATAATATAAAGGGAAACATATGGGGAAAGGTTATCTCTTAATCTACAGATAATATCCCTCTCATGAATTTTAAGTTTGAAATTCAACAATCAGTTTTGAATTGAATTTTATACAGTTGTCATCTGATTTTTGGTAGGCAGGCATCTACTCGTTTCATCTGTTCATTATTTTCATTGCCTGTACCACCTGGAAATCCTAACGGGCCAAAAGAAGATCCTACTACCTTTTCAGGAAGGTCTGTGCCCGAGTATTTGGAGCAAGGAGGGATCCATAAACTTCTGTTATTCGGGTTAGAAGGATCTGGAACAAGTACCATTTTCAAGCAGGTAAGTTCATGTTTTATCGTATTTGATTTGATTTGATTTTATCACAAACATTCATTTTATTAGGTTTTGTTTATTATTCTCATCATTTCATGTTGCTGCCATTGTTATGCCAAACGTGCTTAACTTGAAATGTTTGTTTGAAATAACTACCTCTCTCTTTAATTGATCACTGTTACTTCCTATCACATGGTGGAAGCTAATGGGAAGCTATGTATGCAATTTGAGTAGTTGGCGTGTTTAGGCTATGGCTTAACTTTTGAATTTCTTACAAAGTATATAAACTATCAATTCAAAACTGAAAACAGTCATTTTTATTTGGGTTATTCTTTAACTGGCTATTTGGCTGTCTCACAGATGATATCCATCATGTATATGTCACTTAATTAATTAGTGATATATTAATGTCATAGCTGTTTAGAAAAGGACAATATTCGTTACTTCCAATGGTCTTTAGCACATTATTCTTCTGATCTTCTGTTTACTTGCAACAATTCTTTGCATGGAGATGGGTGTGGGCTTAATACTTGTCATATTTCTTATTATTTCCTCTTTCAATGGAAATAGGGCAAGTTTTTATATGGGAATAGGTTCACCCCTGAAGAGTTGCAGGACATCAAACTCATGATTCAAAGCAATATGTACAGATATCTTAGCATATTGCTTGAAGGACGAGAGAGGTTTGAAGAGGAGGATCTGACGGAGAGGAGTACTGCTACAGTTAATTCTGAAGAATGTGCTTCAGGTCTCAAGACTACTATTTTTGTCTTCGTTTTGTAGTTTATAATAAGTCATAGAACCTTGTTTACTTTTGCTTTAAGTTTTCCTAGATTTGAAGAAATATTCAAACATTTACATTTGCTACTCATAGGATTGCTGAAAGATATGCTAGATTGTTAAAATCAGAGGAAAAGTGTGGTTTTTCAAATGAATTTTAATTTTTTCAAGAAGATAAGTGCAAAGGCATCGTATATTGTTGCCAATATTTTAGTTTAATGAAAATAAAGCATGAATTGAGCTTGCCAAAACTTCCATTAAAAAATAATCCGAATTTCTTTGTCTTGAAAAAAACACATTTGCATGCAGAAAAATGATTAGTTAATACAAAAACAACAAACATGAAAATTGTACAGAAGTGAAGTCAATATGTTAAAAGCTGTTGGGGGTGGTTATGGTGTTACCAGAAAAGCAAATGCTATTTATATTTGTTCTACTGATACTTGAGTAGACTAATCCAAAAGATTCTCATATATAGCTCCATCTTATTCATACAAGCGTCCTCATGTTGCCAGAGTGTAAGACTGCCACCTAAATTAGCAGGATACTAAGAGGCATTCCTGCTTGGTGTCTTTAGAAAAAAGTAATTGGAGCAAATTTATGGGTGCATTGAGATTATGGATTAACATTTGGAATAAAGTAACTGTGACTTGAAGCAAGCTAATAAGGAGTTTGACTCAGTTATTTGGTAAATATGGCTTAGAGTTGACTATATCAGGTCTGGTCTTTCAACTCTGAGAAAGAGATTGAATGAAAACATTCATACTCAGAGTCTGGATGTGATTTTTTTACTGGAAGTGACAAATATGTTGCCAATCAACTCAGAAGCAAGGGCTTGTAGCAAATATTTAATCAACATAGGCCTTATCTTGCGGCTACAGTGCAAGACTGCCTACTTAATTAACAGTACAATAAGAGGGCTTTCCTACTCAGTGTCTCTAGGAGAAAGTGAATGAAGCTGATCATAGGTTCATTGACCTGACAGATTAGCATTTGAATGATCGGATGCTCAACTAGGCTTGAATCTTGTTATGAAACGTGGCTCGATGATATGGTAAAAAAGGCTTCAAGTTGACTATATCAAATCAGGTCTTCCATACATGTGGGAGCAAGAAATGAAAACAATCATGCTAACAGTCTGGATGGGATTTGTTTTTACTGGCAGTGACAAATATGACATCAACACTTAAGAGTTACATAATAAATATTTTATCATGTAAGATTTCACCGAGGAGTTCTCTAATTATAGGGTTGCTTGCATCACAGAGAGGGAACATTCATTTTGGAAAGGAATTATGTGCTAGATCAGATGAGATAGATTGTTCTCTTTGGTGCAGAATCAGAAATGATGGACTCTTTCACAAGTATAACCGTGTTACTTGTTGCATATTTAGATTCTGATTCTTCTTTATTAGAGGCAGTGCTTATATTCTTCTTAACGAACTTGGTTATCAGTTTCTAATATCATGGAGAATGCAAAGCAAGATGCTGTTACTAAGTCTAGTGTGAAAATAAAAGTGCAAAATGGTAAATATCTCATGGGAGACTAGGAACATAGATTTAGTCTCAATTGGTGGGGCCCTATCAGGATACTCTGCAATAGCCTAGCATTTATGTAGAAGCTTTAGAGTTGAAGTGTTCATGAAGGAATATGTCTATTTTCAAGAGACTTTGATGGGTAGGCAGAATTCACCATCATGTTTACTTAATACATAAAACTAGATAAAGACTACAACATGATCAAATGATGCCTGTTTGTGTGATTTATCCAATATCTGCACTTGGATCTTGGTCTCTCTCTCTCTCTCTCACCGTCTCATCTACTTTGTTTGGAAACAGCATGATAGCTACCTTAATTCGTCATATAGGTCACTAGAGTTACTGTTTGAGGTCCTCAATTTCCAAGAGCTGTGTAGATATTCTTTTTACTTAACTTCTTGTGTGACGTTGGATTAGTCATTAGCCATCTATGATAGGGAAAGCCTTGCTTTCCATAATGATATGCATATGCATAAAATGTAATTTGATGCTGCCTGTGGCCATAATAAACCTTAGTAAGTGGTTCAGCTTGAAATAATTTCAGGTGAAGGAGACGAAACAAGTGAGAAATGCATCTACTCCATTAACCAAAGGTTCAAGCATTTTTCTGACTGGTTATTGGATATCATGGCAACGGGAGATTTGGATGCATTTTTTCCTGCTGCAACACGAGAGTATGCTCCTATTGTGGATGAGGTCTGGAAGGACCCTGCCATTCAGGAAACGTACAAGAGAAGGGAAGAATTGCATCATCTTCCTGTTGTTGCTAAATATTTCTTAGATCGGGTATGCCTCAAGCATCTCTACTTTTGCTTTGTTTATTTACAAGCAATTAGAAGCTGTCCATGTTCATTTTGTCTAGCTCCATATAATGCCTTTTTTGGGCTCCTTTTCTCATCTCTTTCTGGAATTTTTGAATTGAGGATATAATTATTGTGGATTAGATGCATAATGTTTTGCTTTGTGCGAAATGTATCTCTCAGTTATAAGACCACTGCAAATTTATCGGGCAGCTCCTCCAAATCATGTTTATTTAGATTCAGTTTCCTTTGTCCTTATTCCAATACATATATGGAAAAACAAGAGGATAGTAACCTCAAAAAGAAAACCAAGAATAATGAGGTGGCATCAGTATCTATGTTAATCTCTTACCTAGTAAAGTGGGCATGATAATTTTGTTGATGGAAGAGTCGAGAAAAGAAGCATGAATGCCAAACTGTCCATGCAACTTGGACAACAATTTGACTAGATGAAAGTACTGATTCAATAACATTCCATTTGTAACAGTGATGCAACTTCTGTGCTGATTTACTTCTTGATTTTTTGTAATGGGGTCTAGAACTCAAAGCACTGTTGTTGAGAGTTCAACAACCAGAAAAACTTCTAGAGTCTTTCATGGTTAATACTTATTTCTCCTTGATGGTTTATTTTGCTGCTTTTTCTGGGGATTTCAACAATTTTTAGATATGATTTTATTGTGAAGGCAGTTGAAGTCTTTTATTCCCTTTAGAATTAGGATAATCTATCTGTTAATCTCCAATATTGTCAAGTACACTGGTTTGATTTCTAGCGGAAGTGATTGAATAGCTTAAGACAGAGTAAAAATGCATCTTTTACCTACTTTTTCAAGGAACGTATATTTACTAACCTATCATGATTTTCTGTAGTTCTTGCCAACTAGAATCTGGGTTGAATAAATCAAATAGATATCATGTGCAGACATATGTGTATGCATATTTGACATCATACATTTCATGCAATGTACATGATAATGCTACATTAAATATAAAGCTCTTTCCATTATACAATTTTCGTATTTTTACTTGCTTCACTACGAGATGTCTGATATTTATGTGGTAAGAAATGAATTTTATATTGGAGTTCATGTCTGTATCATATAGATGTTATGCCTGAACCTTTTTGAAAATCTTGAAACTAAGTGTTCTGTTTGCCTAAGTTAAAAAAAAGAAGAAGTGTTCTAATTGCCTTCTCCCTTGTAATAATAACATCGTGTCATTAGCATGAAATGAAATTCCTTGTACAAATAGATGAATGTATTTTCTTTTTTGATAAAAAATTGATGAGGGAATTTAATGAAGGGGTTGTGGGGATTTTTTTCTTGTTTTCCTAGGGCCTCATCTAATACGATAAGCTTTTGATTTGAAATGATTTTTTGATGTTATCTGACTGTAAAACCATCCTTTTCCATTTCAAACTTAATTAAGTTTGTGTATTATGCTATTATTTCTTGCAGACCATTGAGATATCAAGCAATGAATATGAACCTTCAGAGAAGGACATTTTATATGCTGAAGGAGTCACACAGAACAACAGTCTTGCCTTCATGGAATTCACATTTGATGATAGAAGTCCCATGTCGGAGATATACAATGAAAACTTTGACTGTACACCTCCCTTGACCAAGTAAAATCTTCATTCTGTTTGCATCATCTTTACCTTCACTGCCGCTGAAAGTAATGTTCTGTCATCTCTCTGGAAATTTCCCATTGCCTCAGGTACCAACTAATTCGCATAAATTCAAAGGGATTGCGTGATGGTTGCAAATGGCTGGAAATGTTTGAAGATGTGAGGGCAATTATCTTCTGTGTAGCCTTAAACGACTACGACCAGATTTGGGCTCATGGTACAGGTCCCCCCTGTAACAAAATGATTGCTAGTAGAGACTTGTTTGAGAGCCTGGTTAGGCACCCTTGTTTTATGGACACCCCTTTCGTGCTTTTGCTGAACAAGTATGATGCATTGGAGGAAAAGATCAACCAGGTTCCTTTGTCGGCTTGCGAGTGGTTCGAGGACTTCCAGCCTTTGAAGCCCCATAACAATAGTCAAACCCTGGCGCAGCAAGCATACTTTTATGTGGCAGTGAAATTCAAGGAATTATATTTTTCACTTACTGGTCAGAAGCTGTTTGTATGTCAGACCAGAGCTAGGGAACGTACTTCAGTGGACGAAGCATTCAAGTACATAAGGGAGGTCCTCAAATGGGATGAAGAAAAGCATGATAACGTGTATGGAATCCCTATGGATGACTCGTTTTATAGCACAGAAATGAGCTCCTCTCCATTTATCAGACAGGAATAGGCATCTTTGAGCCAGCAATTTGAACCAGGAGATTGCAGTGAGGTAAATTTGATATTGCTGTGTGATGTTATTTGGATCAAGGCCGATTGATTCATACGAAGCCTCAATCTGGTTTGGGGAGTTGATGGTATTCTTTGGGAGAGTTTATCCATTTGTACAGTGCCCTGTTAATTATGAGTAAAACCAGCTTTTGCGAATCATGTAACTGATCGGAGCAATGTTTTTGGCACTTTTTACCCTGAGAGCTTGTGAGTTTGTATATTCCTCCCTCCTATTATTCAAAGGAGTTTCACTTCCTTGGGTTGCATGCATGCCTTTTGGTTTCTGTTTTTTAATTTTTAATTTTTACAAGTGAGTAAAAAAGGATAAAAATAGTTGCATTGTGAAAGCTAGGTGGCACCAGGGGGGGTTCTCTCCCTGCCTTTCCACCGTATCTTTCCTGTTATAATTCAATAGTTTATCAGATTTTGTTTTTGAACTCTTGAACCCATGCTAGGATACTGTATGGGGGATGACTTGGCTTGAACCCATAATAGTTTATTCAATAATATTTAAAATAAACTTATTTATCAAAAAGGCTGAAATTAAATTAAAAAAATAAACAGGTAGTTAGGGTATGGGGGTGACTTGGCTTGAACTAAAAGCACATGCCTCGCATTGGGCTTTATTATTATTATTAATTTTTTTCCCCTCAAATTTTGGATTAAGGACGGACGACTCCTCTCCTTTATTTTTTATTTATTTATTTATTTTTAAAAAACTAAGCAAGCAAAAAGTTGTCTAGAAAATTAAGAGGTTGAATGTTTTTTTCTCTTTAAAATCTACTTTTCAAGTCATTTTTATCCCCAAAATACCCTTCACATCTTAACAAACTAATTTCCCAACCCAAAACATCCTAGAATCACTTTAAAAACACAAAATCAAACCTTAAAAAAAAATCCCTTCCAAGTCCAATCTACTTTTCTAGTTAATAAAAAGACTTAAAACCACCATCTTCAAACTCCTCTTATTGATCAGAATCCTTTGTCATCGGTTTTGGTTATTTTTTTTTGTTAAAATAATAAAAATCAATAACTTTCTTTTTCCTTGTTATTTTCAGATGAGTTTCTTTCTTTTCTCTCTAACTTGGAGATAAAAAATAAACAAAAGTAAACTTGTGTGCTAAAATAAAAATTGTTGGAAATTTATAGTTAGCCATATATGCCATCCTTGTTTCACGTTTTAATCTTGTATCTTTTAGTTTTTTTTATTTTAATCGTAACTTCAAGTCTAGTTTCATCTCCATAGACTATAAAAGGATCTACTTGCAAAAAAATAAAAAATAAAAATAGTTTGCATCAAACATGATAATAGTTTCACTGGTGGAGCTCCATAAGAAAGGCAAAGTTTTTTAAATGAATAAGAAAATATTTTGCATCAAACATTATAATATCAATATTAATCTTCCTCTCAAAATAGCAAAAGAAAATGTCAATCCAAGCAGCTCATGCTCTGTAGACTATAATAGTTTTAGTTTGAATACTATTTTGCACCATCAATTTCCACAGAATTTCAAAAGCTAACTTTTTATTTTATTTTAATCTAGCTACGATCGATGTTGACTTAAACATCAATTAAGAACAAATCTTTTATTAAATAATTCTTAGAGACTTATTATTCATATATTAATTAAATCAATGTATTCAAGAATCTTTTAATCATAAAATAATTGATAAATAAATTTGCATGTACACACACAAAAGAGAAATTGAAGACAACTTTTATTTGGTCTTTCTGAAAATAAAAGAAATTGGTAAAAACTAAGAAGCGTTGAAGGAGCTTATTGAAGGAGAAAAAGGAAGAAATCTTCATGGAACGCGTCAAAACGACAAACAGCGGACTCCCCCTCTTTCAAACATTCAACGTTCAATATTCAAAAATAAAAATAAATAATTCCATCGAAATATTACTGACTTTCGGTTTTCGTTTATTTATGTATTTACGCATGCTATTCATCAATTTGAACGCTTCTCCTTTTCTTTTCGCTTCACTTTTCAAGGTCTAAACCTTGGACGCGGCGTCAAAAATCTGAAAGCTTACACCTTTGTAGCCCCATGTATACCGCCGTGTTTCTTTGCTTATAAAAACCAACCAAACCAAACCCAATGCCATAATATTTTCATCACTTGCAGAAAAATCTTTGCATCTTTTGATCAACGACGTAGCCAAAACATTCTATATACATTCCACTAACAAGGCTAAAGCACCTAGCATCTTGTCCAGGCAAAAGTAAATATGGTTTTTAGTTGGAGAAGGAAGAAAGCTGCTCGAGAAAAGCTCTTTAAAGTCCAGGAGTTGGTGATTCCAAACCAGTTTCTTTGCCCAATATCTCTTGATCTTATGAAGGATCCCGTCACATTATCTTCTGGGATAACATATGATCGGGAGAGCATAGAAACGTGGCTCGAGGGTGGGAATTTTACGTGCCCGGTAACGAATCAAGTGCTAAGGAGTTTTGATCAGATTCCTAATCACAGTCTTAGGAAAATGATTCAAGATTGGGGTGTGGCGAATCGTAACTATGGCGTCGACCGAATCCCAACACCTCGAGTTCCGGTTTTGGGAGCTCAGGTCTCGGAGGTTCTTTTTAGTTTGGAGGACTCGACAAAGCGTTTGAATGGGGTAGGGTGCCTAGAACTGGTGCAGAAAATCAAGAAATGGGGCAATGAAAGCGAGCGTAACAGGCGTTGTATCGTGGCGAATGGAGCAATTAGTGTGTTTGCAGCTGCGTTTGATTCATTTGCGAGAGATTCTTTTGAAAGAAATGCTAATGTGTTGGAGGAGATATTATCTGCCATGAATTGGATGTTTCCTATATTCCAACATTCACTTGATGCAGAAGCACGAGCGCATTTAGGCTCGCAAGATTCTTTACGCTGCTTGGTATGGTTCTTGAAATGCGGAGATCTTTCGGTGAAGCAAGACTCCATGATTGCATTAAGAGAAATTGTTTCTTTAGACCAAAAACAGGTAGAAGCATTGGCAGCCATTGAAGAGGTGTATGAAGTTCTTTTTAGGTTCATTAAGGACCCAGTTTGCCCTGCAATCACCAAAGCTTCTCTTATGGTAATATTCTATCTAGTATCATCTCCTTCTTCCACTAGCATAAAGACCAGATCAGCATTAGTGGAGATGGGCCTGGTTTCTTTGTTATTAGAAGTTACCATAGACTCAGAAAGGAGCACAAGTGAGAGAGCATTAGGTGTTTTTGATAGACTTTGTGATTGTGAAGAAGGAAGAGAAGAGGCCTATAGGAATGCTCTAACATGTCCAGTCTTGGTGAAGAAAATCTTAAGGGTATCAGAATTGGCAACGCAGTCTTCAGTTTCTGCCATTTGGAAACTTAGCAAGTACGGAAAGAAACATGAAGAGAATGTCATGGTCGAGGCTCTTCAAGTAGGTTTATTTCAGAAGCTAGTGTTGCTCTTACAGCTTGGTTGTGGAGATGAGACAAAGGAGAAGACAACAGAACTTCTGAAACTGATGAGTCCTTACAGAGATGGATTGGAATGCATTGACTCAGTAGATTTCAAAAATCTAAAACGGTCATTTTGAAACACTCAAGATTTTGCAATATCATATTCATCAAATCTTCATTTTTCAGATCAATTCTGTAATTTGTAATACTAATTCAACATATATATACATATTTTTTTTTGGTTTATCGCATGAGTCAGAATCTTCTTCTCTTAAATCTTTCCAGGAATTTAATGAAAGATTTCAGTGTAATTACTGAATACTTACGGTATTCGGACATCTTCAAGAGATGTGCTAAATAGAAAACAAAAAAAAAAAATAATATTAATTTGGTTTTTTAATGCTTGTTTTATATGCTATAAGGAGAATGCTCAACAAAATACTAAGATACTATTTCTCTTATATAACAATATTATTTCTACCTATTAATATCAAAACCTTACAAAATACTATTTATTGCAATAATGTTTTTTTTCTTTTTAATGGATTTTTTCCTTTGATTTTTTTTTAAATTTATATTTTTTCAGTTTGTTTTCTATAAGATTATCATAGTCTCATGACTCGTATTATAAGTTTGACAAGTTCACTTAGGTTGATTTTGGTTGTTTTTTTGTTATTTTTTTAATTGTTATTTTTTCAATTTTATCCTATAATATTGGTTGATTGAGAATCATTTGGGTTGTCTTTAGATCCGTCAAGTCATCCGGGTCATATCAAATTATTAAAATAATTGTGAATCAAATATATTAAAATTAATACAATCAACTCTTTTAAATGACTTTTTACAATTAAAGTGCACTTAACAAGAAAAAAACCTATATTTATACTATTTAAAAAGTCATATTATCAATTTGACTTATTTAAATAACATCCTACAGAGATACTTTAAGAAAAAAATAAACAAAATTAGGAAAGAGAAATAGAAGAGAAAAGACTAAAATATTATTTTTTTAATAAGTGAGAATTTTTATCACTTTTTGCTGGAATAATTTATGATTTCTTCTTTTTTTTTCTTTGTATCTATTCTACACTTTAAGTATATACAATATAGTTACAATTTGGCCACCTAGAATCTTTCTATATATATATATATATATATATATATATATATATATATATATATGTTTATTATTATATTAGTAGTTGCTTTTTAAAGTATTTTTTTATTTAGAAATGTATTAAAATAATATTTTTTATTTTTAAATTTTATTTTTGACATCAACGTATTAAAACAATCTAAAAATATAAAAAAATAATTAGCAAAGAAAAAAAAGAATTTTAAAAATATATATTTTTGAAACGTAAAAATACACCCTAATTCTTTTATTATATAAAATATTTGAATTCGAGATTTTTCAAAAACAAAAACGAGGCCAGTTGATTATAAGCTCAAAGGTATAGTTAATTACTATTGTATAGACCATGAAAATTGTTGCAAGCCGCGATGAAGAAGTGTTGGCGACCGAGCACCAACTTGACCTAATCAAAGTGGTTTTTTCCCTGTCAACTCTTCTACAACTGCTTTCTTTTTCTTTCGTCAGTCATTCTGCCGTATGAAGAACTGTTGTTTTTTGAACAATTCACATACAGAATTCAATTTCAAACACCATTTAATCTCTTTTCTTCAGTTTAATAAGCTGAAGTATATACACATTCAAACTTGCTATATATATATATATATATATATATATATATATATATATATGTTAACATAGAAGACCATTGATCTGTTCAAACTAAGGGGTCAAATTGTTATGTATTTTCTTCAGAGTCAAACTGTGAGTTTCTTCACGGCGGAAAGGAAGACAAGTGGAGGAGGGACATGGGAATTGGGATGATCGTTTTCAGATTCTGAATACGTAAAAGAGGTCATCGACCCTTCAAACTTGTTTTTAATATTTTTATATTGATGTATAGTCCTACCCAAAATCATTCTTAAAGTTAATTTACAGATTTATAATAGAACAGGTCCTAATCAACTTGAACAGTACCTCCATCATTTGCCTCAGCTGGCTGTCACATTGGTGTATTCGACTATCTTGCTTCACATGTTTTCGTCGCTCTCCTTGTGAACTCAAGTTGTTTAAGGCAAAACTAGAAATTGGCTTGCAATGCCCTGAGAGTTGGATTGGTTTTTTAATATAAAAAAATTATCAAGTGTTGTTACCATGTTTTCTAATAAAAAATTAATTATAAATTCAAAAAATAATGTATATTAGATGGTTTTTTTAAAAAAATTATTAATATAATAAATTATGAAAGTCAATTTATAATTAATATTGAAAGATAAAATTGAAAAGAAGTATTAAATTAAAAAAAATGACAAAACAACTACTCGAGTCAACCTGTTAAACTTGCAAATTGGGTCAAGAGATCGAGATAACCCCATAAAAAAAAAAAAAAAAAAATTACAATGCCTAGTTTCTAACCAACCCGATGTTGAAAACATGAAATAAATAAAAAAAGTAAATAAAAAAAGATAAAAAACAAATAACTCAAGTCAACTCAAGCTAACTTGTTAAACCCGTGACCTGGGTCATGAGACCAATGTAACTTCATAAAAAGAAAATAAAAAAAATAATGAAGTTTCATTTCCAACATATCTAATATTGAAGGTTGAAATGAAGAAAAAAAATAATAAATATAGATGAGACTAGAATAACTCTATAGAAAGCAAATTAAAAAACAAAAATTCTGATGCCCAATTCCTAAAAAACATCATATTGAAAGATAAATTTTTTAAAAAACTAAATAAAAAAAAAGATTGAGTTGTTGGACGGTGAAATTGAAAAAAAAAACATATATTCAATTAAAAAGAACAAAAAAAATAAAAATAAACAGAGTCAACCCAAGAAAAACTATCAAATTTACGACTTGGGTCAAGAGATTGAAGTAATCCCTTAGAAAGTTAGCCTAGTGTTAAAGGATAAAATTAAAAAAAAATAATTTGGAAAAGCGGCAAAAAAAAGACCCGAGTCAATCCAGGTTAACCTGTTAAACCCGTGACCTGATTCATGAGATTGAGATAAATTATAGAAAAAAATTAAAAAAATTATGAAGCACACTTCTAATAGATCTAATGTTGAAGGTTAAAATTAAAAATAAATAAATTCATGAGATTAATACGTAGCCCAACAAAAAAATAAAAAAAATTACAAAGCATAATTTTCAAAATAACTTAATATTAAATGATGAAATTAAAAAGAAAAAAAATATTAAATTGTTAAAGGGTTCAATTAAAAATAAATGTAGAAAAAATCACATAGTATTTTGTGGGTGTAACTACAATAACTTAACCATACTTTTTACGTTTTTTTCTCTGCTAATGTTGATGTTAATATATCTAATATGAACTCAATATCATAGCATGGAAAAAAAAACAAAATATACCTAATCAACACCTTAAACATGGCCTAATTAAAAACATATAAAAAGTGTGAATGTATATTATGAACATATATAGGCTGTGTTCTTAATCGATACACAATCATATAGATATCTTCTTATGTCCCCCAATTGTATAGAAACATAAATTGTTTCTTAGAAGTTGTATTTTAAACATCGATTCAATGTTCATGATCTAATGCTATCAATTTTAGGTATATTATGCTGATTTAATTTGCTATTTTATTCAAATATAACACCAAAATAGTTATCAATGGTACTGTACCATGCTCTTAATCATGCTCACACTGAAAGGGATTGAAGCAAAAAATATATACTATTCCTGTTGCGGCATGTGCATGTGTTATTGAATGACGATGATTGTTCTCTTGGCATTAATTTTCAATCATTTGTGAATGCGAATTCTTGACAAGTTATAAACGTGTTTCCCATTTGCAATATGGTGCGGTGTCACGCGGCTCTTTCTTTTCGTCCTTCCACACGAAGTTATTACAAGGAAGCAGTAATATTAATGTTTTCAAGCTCCTGCACGACAAGGCAAGCTTGGCTTTATTGGCTACAACTTAATTGGTCTCAAGTGTGGTGAATTTATAGCGGAAATAGCTGAATTCATATCAGATGTTCAGACATGTTTGATTCGTTGAGTGATATGTCCATGGATACAAGCCTTTTGGTATACATAATCTCGTACAGAAGATATATACCATAGCAGCCGTGCTTTCGAAGAAGATACAATTAGGTCACTGTAGATAATTTGGTGCTTCGTTAGTAGTTACTGTTAATTTAGCGAAACTCACATTATACAGATCAAGCTAGGACGTGGTTAATTTGAAAGCAGATTTTGTTCATACATGAAATGACACAGATCAAGTGTATACACAGCACAAGAATCATTGTTTTAACCCTATTGAGGACCGACTCGAAAAGAGATTGAATCACTAAATCAACTTATAATTCATTCATTTAACCATTTTTATAATTAAAACCATGGTGTTTTGATGTTCTAACCAAGTTCAAATTTGGGTTTCGGTAGCCAAAAACATAGTTAGGTTAAATAAATTTTAGAGTGTATTTGAGAATTAATTGTGGTTTAAGTGTTTTTCATTTTAAAATATATTAAAATAATATTTTTTATTTTTTAAAAATTATTTTTAACATCAATATACTAAAACAATCGAAAAATATAAAAAATTTAATTTAAAAAAATTTAAATTTATTTAAATTATAATTTCAACTATATTTTTAAATATAGAATTAGTAGTCACTATCGCATTCAGGCGAACGCGATTAATACATTGGTGCACGTTTTTGACGTGTTACACATTAATTTGGAATTTACCATCGAGCTAGTATGCGGCAGGTTATGGACATCCATACCATCGTTCTCCAGCAGCCTGCCTTCAATTTTTTCAAAAAGAAAGAAACCGACATGCATAATTAAAGCATAGACCAATGAGAATTGTCCATTCGATAACAACAACGAAGAAATGATGAAATTAATAGTAGAAGCTAAAACACGCAACGCGTTTATATGTACCCAGAAGGAAGATCAAAACACTTTCGTGGCGTAATTAGTACAAAAAATGTGCTTGAAAAGAAAGAACAAGAAGACTAAACCATATTGTAACTATCTTCTAAATAACCGTGTTTTTAATAAAATTAATGTTTTAAAAAAACAAACATGGTTACTTTTGATAGAGTTTTACAATCATATATATGTTGTCCTCTCTGATTTGTCTATCAAGTAAAGTTCTGAACCTAAAAGACATGAACTAGCAATTTCCTGGTACGTTCTTTGATCTTTCCCATGTCACGATATATCAGCAACTTTATGTATTACCTTGGTGGCACCTGATCGATTTAATTTCTTGTCGTTATATCACTAATATTTTAATTGCTTGATGGTGTGGATAGCTCTTTTTATAAAGAGTATTTTTAGTAAATCCGGTCCGGGTTTAATAAAAGACCGGCTGTGGCAATAGCTCGGCCAAACCCGGGCGACCTGGCGGGTCGACCCGGGACCCCGGACGAACCCTGACGAGACGTAGTTTTTTTTCTTTCAAATGTGAGATTTGAAACCATTAGTATATATACTCTATGTTTCCAAGAAAAAAATCATGTTTTTTCAATGTGGGATAAAAAACCTTTTGGTTTAAATACTTCAACTTAAAAGATAACATAGTATCTTTTCAATGTGGGATTTGAAGTCCTTTCATATATATACTCTATGTTCCCATGAAAAAAGTTATGTTTTTTCAATGTGCGATTTAAAACCTATTAGTATAGGAAAAAGTTACGTTTTTTCAATGTGGGATAAAAAATTTTTTTAGTTTAAATACTTTAACTTAAAAGGTTAACATAATATCTTTTTAATGTGGGATAAAAAACTTTTAAAAATATTCTTTTAAACTTCATAATATGTATAATCTATATTTACATGAATTTTTTCATATGAAATATTAATTTTTTTTTTTAATTTTCCCGGGTTAATCCGGGTTGACCCATGAAACCCGGGACCCGGCCTCTTGACGGGTCAACCCTCGGACCGGGTTTAATAACTATGATAAAGAGTATATGAAATAGCTTAAATTTCAAAATTAACAGCTATAATATTGTAATTAATAAATTCTTTTTTATAGTAATTAGATAGTGTTTGTTTTGCATAAGTTATGTTATAAGAAAATAGATTAATGTCAAATGCTTTACATTAAACTTGCAAACTTGGATCGTTCTTAGAAAAAAAACTGGATTTAAATTAAAAAATATTCTTATGGTGACCTCGAAGAAGAAGGATGTATAGAAGTTCTATTCATATTCTAATTCATATGTTATTATAATAATATAGTAAAACAAAAGCAAAAAGAGGTGGTGATTCCACCTAAGAATATGATATGTTCATGATTTTATGATTTATTAGAGATTTGTTTTATTTTTTTAATATTTTTTAGGGACATGACCACTATCATCAATCATAAATAATCATTTTACATTCATAGAATTGTACTCGATTTGTTATTAATACTATAACTATCAATAATTAATGGCTTACCATAAAGACATACACGAATTTAATTTATTTTGGGCAAATAATTTTTTATTATTATTAATGTGGGTGTCCAGGTCAGCTTGCGTGTATCTCAACTAATCCCACGGGTCTTGAAATTAACGACCATGTAAGTCTCTAGTGACCCTGAAGTTTGTGGGACTCGAACTGGTGATCTCTAGAAAACAAACTTAGAACCTGACTAATTGAGCTACACCCTTTAGTATTGTTGTCCTTATTCTTTTGCTTCTTTGTGACCTTGTTTAATTTTTATTTTTAAAAAATTATTGTTAACATCAACACATTAAAATAATCTGAAAACATCAAAAAATTTAATATATAATAAAATTTATTTTTTAAAAAAATATTTTTAAAACATAAAAATCAACAAACCCTAACAATATTATCACTTTATTATTAACCATCACAACCACCTGAACATGCCACTATATCATCGCCATTAATTACCATATTCCAATACCATCACCTCTCCTCCTCCTCCTTGTTTGCAGTCACCAAACAAACACTATTCGCCCGCCGCCACCATAATTATCACCTTTATTCCATCATCATTCCTCTTTCGATCACCATCACCTTTACTCCATTACCACCATATCACAATTGGTTAATTATCCCCTAAATTACCACCATCATTCCACTACAAAACGCCATATGTGATTATTTTTTCTCTCTCTCTTTCTAGCAGGTTAGCTTTTAGGCAAGACTGGAATATTGGCTATGAACCTTAACAAGAATTAATATTATACTATCATATTTTGGTGAGAAAGGAGAAGAGAGGTATTTACAAATCCTGTGATTGCTTTACATAATTATGTGAAAAGAAAAACTAACCCACTTCATCTAATCCTTGTGCTCGTGCGTGCATCACAACATCTTGTAATTAATTACTTATTTATTTTACACGTTCAAGTCAAGGTAAAAGGAATTAGGGTATAGATTTAAAAAACTAATAGACCGAACTTTGGAGGCAATAATAAAAAGGGGTATTTGCCTGAATATTTGTACTTACAGTTATATAGCAGCATGAAGACCAATATATCTCTTTGCTGTGGTGTAAGATAGGCTATATCGAGCCAAGCTAGTATTTGAAGATTCATGAGAATTTTATTACTTTAAAACGTATTTGAGGTTTGAATGTAATTTTTTTTTTTTTGGATTTGAGAAAACCTTATTCCTAAAAAGTGTATCTTGTAAATCCAAGTGAGCGACTAAAACTATGACTATCTCAGATTCTTACAAGAGGTGCACGTCCTGATTTGAACTCGAAATCTGCTGTGTAAATCTCAAGCCCTTTACCATCACGCCACGTCCCTTTAGGACTTTAAACTTTAATTGCTAAATGGTTTATCAGAAGTGCTGTAAATGTTATTTATTTAAAAATATATTAAAAATTCACAAGCAAAAATAGTTTTTCCTTCAAAATAATTAAAACCTAATAAGTAAGAAAATATAAAATTAAAAACACTAACTTGCAAGGAAATGCTTTTTAAGAATAAGAATTGTTGTTGAGTGTTTTCTTTTCATTTTTTTTTCCAATATGAAATTATTATTTTTTTTGAAAAATCTAGAGAAAAAGAAATTCCCTCGGTCCTATATTAAGTATCTTAAATAAAAACATAAAACGTACGCATAATTTTTAAGAAAAGTATTAAAATGTAATAATTTATTTTTTCATTTATACCACTAAATATGTTTTTCCATTTCCGTCTCAATATTTTTTTTTTGGTAAATTCAGAAAATTAGAATATGTTAAAAGGTCAAAAAAAAAATAGGGTATTTATTATAATTTGACTTTTTAATTAGAACTGCAAAAAGAAAAGTAAAACAATAAGAAAGAAGAATGGGCTAAAGCAAGCCCATGTGACGAAGCCCAACTTGTTTAGATAACAAGAATTGTCCACAGGTAAAACTTTCGAAGTCCTTTCTGGGAAGAGCTCAAAACAAATTCTAATTGCAGAAATCCGATGAGTTTGCGGTTCCTTACAAAATAGGAGAGCCTGCACTAATGGTCTGCATGATCTTAATTTCCAACTTCCTCAGAGAAGTACTACAGAGACTTACCACCGATTGACAGTGAAAGTAGACTTTCATCGATCACGGTATATCTCCATTGAAATGTTATATTTTTTGTTTTGTTTTTATATAAATGATGTTCATTGTGCTTTTGCTCATTGAGATTAGGTTTCTTCATAATAATATATATGTCTTGGAGAGTATTCCTGGAAGGTCTGCAATGTTTTGCAGATGCCATATTCTGTAAGGGGAAAATTCATGCTTTGATGTACAATGGATCGCTGCGGGTTATTGACATTCATCCTGATAATCCACATGTGGAGGACCTAGCTCCGCCATATCCTGTGTTAAGAGGAGGTTCTCCGCCGTACATAGTAGAGTCTTCCAATGGGCTTTTGATGGTTGAACGACAAAATAAAATTTCAAGGTCTAATGACCCCATAAAGGAATTTGTAAATAAAACACTTCAATATTGTATTTAAGCTTGATCATGCTTGTTCACGGTGGTGCAAGATTAAATATATTAGAGATGAAGTATTGTTTGTAGGATTTAGCACTTCAATGTCAAGATCATCATTAGAGTTTTTTGAATTGAAGAGAAATAGTATATATTGTTGGTTCTTTAATATCATACACGCAACAAAAATAATAAAACAAAATTATTCGGAAGTTCTCAGAATCTTATTAAACAAATCTAGAGTTGTTTATGAATTTATTATCTGAAAATATGATCTTCTCCGACTTTGAATAATTTCTTAAGGACTGTGTTGTTGCAAATCACAAGTTGTCTAATTGTCCGGCCTTCAATGGTAATCCACATGAACCTTCAGTGATAAATCTTCTAAATCTCTATTTATGAGAGAATGATTGTTATGCCTAGAGTGCTAGCTCTTTATTTTGTGACTTACATAGTTTTTTTTATTTAACAGACAACCTCTTATAAAATAAGAGGCATAACTTTATATTTATAAGGAGTAAAAACCCTATGAATGACAAATTATTTAAGGATAATCTTAAAAATTTAATCAATCAAGTCCCTACTTAATTATTCTACGACTAGAATTATAATCCCTGAATTAAATACATTCAAGTGCTTAATTTCTAAAATTATTTTCAATCAAGTCATAATTAATTAATTATTCTATTTTAATTTCGAACTAATAGTTCTAAATGTGTAACCTTTCTCTAAAAGTCCCATTAGGTTTTTTTATTTAAAACATTTCTCTGTCTAAATTTTATTAATATTTTTTCTTCACACATGAAACACTAGTTAATTTTTTATTATTTTTATATGTGAAAAAATATAATTGACAAGCAATTGAGTTGTTATAAGATGACAATCATATCATAAAACTATTAGAAAAAAATATTTCACTCAATTCTTAATATTTGCGAAACAACAAACTGATTACCATTAATTTTTATTTGTGAAAGATTAAGATAAGTCAACAAGACTTTAATTTCTTAGGAGCACAAAACAAAATATTTATAAGGTGTTTCTTAATTTTATTTTGTGTTGGCGTACTGTTCAACAATTATTTCCAGAGCTGATAAAAGTTATTTCACCAATTTAAATATTATATAAATATTTTCTTAACAAAAAAGAATATCCTCCTTTAATTCAAAAACTTGGAATTTAAGTTTTTTCTTTCTTTCTTTCTAGCCTTAATTTCCCTTGTAATTTGAAGTTTTAGAACTTTTGATCTCCAAATTAGTCTTGCAAGGATACCTCTACCACGAAGTTAAGTAATTTAATTCTAGACATTCCAAATTATATTTTATTTATGAAATACATTTTAGTTTAATTTATTCCATACTTTAGCAGTCGTGCCTGTGCTGTTGAAAAAAAATCTTTTACAGAATATAAAATATTATGTAATATAAAATATAAAATTTCATTAACACTTAGATAACAATTAAAATGATAGGTTAATATTACAAAATATTTTCTAGGTGTAAGCTTGTATATGTAGACGAAATGGAAAATAAAACATTGATTTAAAATCATAGTATTTGGTTTTTATTTGATATATTATTAAAAAAAGGACCCATTTGGTCTTTTCTTGAAATTATAAAATAGAACTGACATTTCACCAAAAAAAGAAAAGACCTTAGCACTGTTCACTAGCCATCCTTCTAAATAAATTTTACAAGATAAAAAATTATTATTTTAATATATTTTAAAATAAAAAAAATATTTTCAAAAATAATATAGAATACTTGCTCTAGCGCTCCATGCTTCATTCCATATTTATGTTGATTAGGAATTCAGAATCTAGAGACGGACTTGTCCAGCAGAACACCTAAATAGAACAATAACACCTTCATTACAGCTGCTTAATGCCACACCGAGAGTGTTCACCCAACTAACTCACAAACTTCCAAGTCATCAAACTTGTCTTGTCTGTTTCTTTTTTTCCCGGGCAAGGCGGGGGCGGGGGATTTCGAAGGTGTCGAACCTTTCCAAGAGAAGAGGAAGAAGAAGGAATTCGTTTGCCTGACTTGACAAGAGGAGAATGTAAAACCAAAAAAGAACACATGTCTGGTAGATCAAAACAAAAATAATATAGAAATAGCAAAGTTTAGTTTTCCAAACAGCAGTGTTCATACTGTACTCTCCATGGGTATGAGGAAAATGCAACAGCCTAATAATAGGAGAAATACAGGCCACAAGCACAGAAGATAAACTTGCAAATACATAATACTCGTATTTGTAACATGACAACATATCTAGTCGTAATGTCCATATTCAATACAAAACACAGCACTACTACTTCTCAGCCCCTAGTTATGAAATGGGGATAGGTGAGGAAAGACTACTGGTCCTTGTACCTCTTCTCTACTTCCTCCAAGCTCTGAATCTCCTTGTAAAATTTGCATACACGATAAACACACCTGCAGGCACATATAAGTATATAATGGCACGTGGCAGAATTGCATAAATAAATCAAGCATTTTCAAAAGCTTCCAAACCAGACATATACCAGTAGAGAAGGCATGCTGAAATGCAAAGAATGACATTCCTTTGAGCTTTGTAGATCTGCACAGCAGACTTCAATGGTAAGTTTGTGTAGATTCTAATGATAATAAACAATAGCAGTTTACAACTATTCAAATACATTCTTCTAACATAAAGCCTCATGAGATGCATTTCCCTGCTTGAACTGGTAGTTTTCAGAATATGCAACGTAATATACCTCCCAGTGCTTAATCTATCAATCTAAGTAAATTTATGAGACGCAGTTCTAGTCAGGGAGGGGGGATAGCGTTTGTTTACTCCTTCCATTTCAAATTTTCAAATGATCAATCTTCATACCAGAAATTTCAGCTTCAAGTGATTTTCGACAGTTAAAAAGGGAACCATCTCCATGCACAACAAACATTACAACAGTTGTAAAAAATTATATGATTTGTTCTTATACATTTGTTCATGTCTAACAGAAGTAATAGAAATAACTACTAGCATATTCTTTTGAAAAATAATTATGGGGCATAAACCTTCAGTTTTTTTTATATTTAATTTAGCACTCCACCAGAAATTCAAAAATTAGGTATATGCCACTACTCAGAGAGGTGATGCATGTTGTGTGCATGTTTTACAGGTACCTGCTAGCGTGTGCATTACTTGCTATGCTTACATGGAATTGATAACTTGCTAAAATATTGGAGCATGCAACAGAAGTTCATATGTTATTGTGGAACTGAAAATCCAGCATCTACAAAACAGAATCTACTGGAAATGGAATAATTATCATTGTGTAAGGAGCTAGTTGTTATTAATAGACTCATTTCTTCTTAAACTAACTGTATCGACAATAATACTCATGCAGAATCTAGCTTCTTGTTATGTGTTAATGCAAACTAAATAAAATTGCAATAACTGTAACCCTGCTCCTCACCCCCGGACACACATCCAGGAGTCCTGAATAAGAGAGATTACTGGCTCAATTCTGCCCTTCCAGATCCAGTGGCATCTACCAGCTGCAGACATATTCCCAGGGAATACCTTTTTTTTGCACTCAATGTTTCACATTAGCACTTCACCTCTTCAATTTCCCACCTTTCAAACAGGTTAATAACAATCATGCTGTTTGTACATTCCTGATGCTAGAAGTAATAATCTAAATTCAAGCAAACGCTTTACATATACAAACGACAAACAACTAAACCACTTTTTATCCCAATAACACCTTTTCTTCTGTTTTGATAATTTAGTATGTCTTTTAATGACTCAGTTAACTGCTCAATTGAGGTTACAATGAAATATCAGCAAAAGACTGTAAGAAAATAAGCAAGAACCCAATGAGGTAAGCTTGCATATACACAAAACTTCAGAGGCAATAACAAGGGTCATGAATAGCATCCAACAACGTTTCAAGAACGCAATAACCAAAACAAAATCACACCCCAACATTTCATAACCATAACATAAAACACGACATCCCTGGCCACCAAAGATCCCATCAGATTCTTAGCAAGTTGCCACCCCTTTAAGATTACAAAACAAATCATGACAGCCTCTCTCTCTCTCTATATATATATAAGGAGAATAAAAATCTAATTTTTCCGGACCCTAATCCCAGTTTCCATTAATTTTATTTAATTTCTGTGAAGGAATCCAACGTTTCTTTGATAACGCTTAGTAATAATTAAAAATCGCCAAAAATCAATAACACATCTCTTAAACAGAGCAAAAATAAATAAATAGGAGAACAAATCAGCAAATCAGATGAAATCAACTTACAGATTTCTCATAACGATCTCTTTCAGCAGCGGTGCAGGTCTCACCAGTGCACATCAATCGATGCTCCATTTTCCAATATATATCTGTTCACAAGAAGAACAAAATCAAACCCAGAATTTCTAAAGCCCAAAAGAGAACAAAAGGGGTAAAAATATAAGAAGAGAAAAACAAACCCAGGAGCTGGAATCCGGCAAAAGGGACAACAAAGAGAGCCGGCTGGAGAACGAGAGAGATGAGAGAAACCAATCGGTACTTCAATAGCTTTGGCGACGGTAGTGTTAAGAGTACCGCTATTACTGCCTCTGCTGCCACTAGGTATGTCAGTATCATCCATTGCAACGCCATTTTCTTTTGTCTTTGATTTTCTTTCCAAGGACTGCTTGTTCTGTTCTTTCTCTGATTTTGCTTAACAACCAAGTTTTTTGGTTTTCTTTCTCCACTGTCTTTTGTGATTTGCGTTTTGGGCCGTTGGATTGCGATGAGAGAGCCAGAGATGCCAAGTGGGGAGCACGAGTTTTTTTATTACTTCACAATTTATAAATAGCAATAATTTAAGAATAATGGATGGAGTGTTTGGTGACAATAAATGAAAATAATATAATTTGAAAGAAACTTTTATTTTTATTTTATATGTATTTAGTTAAAAGAGAATAAACTATAAAGTAAAAATGAAAATGGATTATAGAAATGAAAATAATCGCTGGACATGGTTTCATTTTCATGAAGGTAGATAGAATTAAATACCAGAATGAGAATTAGATTTTCCTTCTTTTTTTTAATTATCTTCACCATTATAGTCCCAATCATCAACCACGATATTAATGATATTTTTTAAATAAAATAATAATAATAACAATATTTTCATTGTATGCTAGTTATGTGACCCGTAATTTATTGTTAGTCAAATAAATAAATTTTTTTAAAAAAATAATACTTTCTTAACACAAACGTGTTTTAAAATAAAGGAAAAAATTAGTATTAAATGATAAAAATATAAAAATAAACAAAAAAAAATGATGCAAACCCATGTTAACCCATTAAACTCGTAACCTGAGTAATTGACTCGAAGCAATAAATTTGAAAAAACATTGAAGTCTAATTTTCAACTAATCAAATATTAAATGATAAAATTAAAAAAAAAACATAAAAAAGATAAGAAAATAGCAATTGCAAGGAAAAAAAATACTTGGACCCTCCTAAGTTAACGCACCAAACTCACAGGTTATGTTATAAGACTGAGATAACCGGACAGAATAAAAAAAAATCATGAAACCTCATTTTTAAAAAAATCAATGTTGAATTATGAGATGGAAAAAAACAAGTCCAAGAAAAAAATTGATGCCAACCTTTTCTAGCCTATTAAACTTGTGTCCCGAACCATAATTTGATCGGAAACACCAAATATAAAAATGTTATAAAATTTAATTATCAATAAATCAAATATTAAAAAATAAAATTAAAAAAAAACAATCACACAAAAGAATTCATAAGAAAAAACAATTATTTAAAACAAAAAAAAGGTATGTGCCCATCAGGGTTAGCTTGTCAAACTTACGAGCCAGGTCATGAAATTAAGATGACCCTATAAAAAGAAAAATGAAGAAAACTGTAAAGCATATTTTTTTAAAAAAAATCAACTTTGAGTAATGAAATCAAAAAATAAAATAAGTAAACAAACCCGATATGAACCCATGTTAGCTTATAAAACTCGTGACCTAGATCATTTGATAGGAAGCACCAAACATGGAAAAAACACGGAGCCCAAATTTCAATAAATTAAGCATCAAAAGATAAAATTGATAAAAAAAAGAATTCAAAAGAAAAAAAATAGCAATTAACAAAATAAGGATGGATAATTTTGGAATGAATGGCTTAATTGAAAAGAAAATTCAATTTCCCCGAAGAATTAAAGAAGAAATCACCCAATGAATGAGGATCAAATTAAATAAAATTTTTTTATTAAAGAATGAAATTGATAACAATTCAAAGTTTACAAAAGAGGCAAGAAAAAGATGAAGAAAAAAATAATCGGTACCAAATGTGAAAAAGAAAAATGAAAAATTGAGATCGAAAGATGTAATTGAAAAAAAATAAAAATTTACAAAATGAATAAGAACAAATTAAAAAATCAAAAGAATAAAGATTGATACTTAAATATTCTCAACTAAGGAAACTGTCATGAAATTTTAAATGCCACACTTGAATTTCAAAGGAAAAAAAAAGAAAAAAATAATAAGAATACGACTCCGACAACAATCCATACAATACAACTCAACATGAGCCACTTGTGGAGGAAGAGACTTTGTGGGAAATCAACTAACACGATGAAAGAAAATTTTTCACCACCAAATAGCTCTTCATGCATTGCCGAAGCTCTGTGACTCCTTTCACACGCTTTCACGTGTGGGAGGCACGCACTTGATATATTTGAATTTTTAATGTTTTTAATTATTGTAAAAGATCAATTCACCCCTCTACCTATCTTATATAAAAATGCAAAAA
The DNA here is from genome assembly GCA_007827005.2 of Populus simonii. Classification (NCBI taxonomy): domain Eukaryota; kingdom Viridiplantae; phylum Streptophyta; class Magnoliopsida; order Malpighiales; family Salicaceae; genus Populus; species Populus simonii. The sequence goes on along the minus strand of CM017475.2, from coordinate 11,662,448 downwards.
TACCCCTAAATAAGCTTATGTTAATTTTGATATCGAGGGTAATTTAATAAATTTTCCACGGGAAATTTTAAAAAAACCCTTCCAACCAGATATCTGATTTTTTTTTTTAAAGACAGTAGATGTATTTCATTGTTCTAAAAAACCTTGAAAGGATATTTGTACTCCATTAAAAATGAAAATGACAAATAGATTACATGGAAGAAATCATTTTATCTGTTATCTTTGTACTCTTGGTTGATTTGTTGAAGAAAAAAATCATCAATTCATTATTACAATCCAAGCTTGTTGTGCTATGGTATTTTTCCCACTTACTATAGGTTTTGGTAATATTCTTTTAAGTGAATCACACTCTTCATATGTGCTGATGATATCAGTCCATTGAAGCATACTCCTCATATGTACTGATGATATTCCGGGGAATGTACTATTATAGTTGACAAATTTGGAACGTAGATGTTTAAAAAGATGAAAGAAGCTCTGAAAAAATTAGCTAGTCAAATGGGTTAGTTGCGAGGAAAAAAAAAAATCAAATGGCAGGCACTCTATCCTGGCATACCAATAATTATATATATAAAAAGGAGGCATTTTTTTCAATGCCTTAATTTTCTACAATTGAAAGGTATTCGAATCTTAACACCTTTGTTTATTTATTCATTTTATTTTTATAAGACATCGCCGACTGATAAATAGAAGGATCGTTACGACTAATTAAGCGACAAGCTTATTAATTAATGCCAAAATCAAAAGTAGTGCTAGAACATGAAATGCACAAACTGAACAAAATGAAGATGGCTTCAGGAATTGATAACGCCGCACGTCTTTCTGATCTCCCCTGAGTTGCCCGTAAGAACCCCAATTGCTCCCATTCTTTTCATTGACTGGGAGAATTCTTTGAGAAAATCAGTTGATTTAACCAGCTCTCCAACAATATTATTCGAAGTTTTGTCTGTTAGAAGGGCTGCGTCAGATTGGAAGAGACCCTTTTGCTGTTTAAGGATAACAAAGTAGGAAGCATCGAAATTCTGAGAGCTGTCAGGGTCCATCTCTACTGTGGTGGTTCTGTCGCTAAGACTTTGGCATTTGGTCTTTAAGAAAGCAGCGTATGTTGCGTTCAAAGAAGGATCCTGGTCTGCTTTTCCTGTGAAGTTGTAGAGTCGATTGCTAAACAGGTTGCAGTGGCCAACACCAATTGTATGTGCCCCTACATACAGTATGATTCAAAAGTGATAAGAGATTCTGCTCACTTATATAACCCTTGAGAAGTATGTGCCATTACTTTCTTGAGTATAATATGTAAGTATACCTGATAGTACAACGAGATCATGAACAGTTAGACCCTTGCTCTTGAAACTTTGAACGAGGCTGGAAAAGTTTAAGAATGGGGAAGGAATGTTTGGCAGGACCTCCGAAGCTACTGACACATTACCATCTCTTCTACCAGTAAGCACTTCCCACATTGGTTTTTTGAACTGCAGGAAGAATCGTATATGTTCGCTGTGATTACATGCATGATCATTTGAGTTGAGATTAAGAATGTTTATTTGCGATATTTACCTGGAATGAGACCGCATCCCTGGTAGCCAAAGCCAAAATGTCAGCACAGGATACTTTTCCTGCACATTTGTTCTCTAGCTCCGTTTTAATCTCATCAATAACATCGAAGTTTGCCAAAGATAGATTTGGAATTGCATCTTTCTCCGCTGAGCTATTTGCTGTTGAGTTTATTAAAATGGAGGCATCGCAACCCTGCAGGAATTTAATTCCGAATTAGCTAGATATATGCATTAGAATTACAAAATGTGGCGATACTACATGGTGTTTTTCTTTTATTTTCAAGCATACAATATCCACGCATGGACAAAGCTACAGATGCTATTTTTCTAACAGCAGAATGAATATTTAAGCATTGCTTACCCTTACGAAGCAGTCATGAAAATGCATTCTCAGTAACTTTGCAGGTAAGTTGGGGTTGCTTGCAGCACGTCTTTCAGTGATATTTTTGACGATGCTCTCAGCTGCAGGGCAAGAGGTCCTGTAGAAGTTCTTCCTCAAATCACCAGCCTGACAAACCCCAACAACTGTCAAGACTGCTACACAAGCAAAAATAAAAGCAGTCTTCATATTAATCTTAGACCTAGAGTAAACTACAAACAATTCTCAGCCCAATTCCTTCGAAGAAGTATATGATTCTGAGTGTGATCTCTCTGGCTACAATGCAATAGAAAAACAAACCATGCTCTTCCTTTTATACTAGTAAAACGAATCTTACCTATCTGAATCCAGATAAGCAATGCATTATACTATCTGTACAATATCTAAAAAACAAATACAACCTAGATTAGTTTATGAATATCCTGAGTAAACAGCCAATCTTGCTGCATAGCACCATTGATCCATGTTGTGATAACGATGACCTTAAGCGTACAATATTATGATAAATTAAGCGCCTCATTTTCCCATGTCAAATTAACAAATAATGATATTGAGTTTCAAAATTTTATCAATCATAACCTTTTCCAACAAACATTAGGTACAGATGAAGGCAGCATTTCGTGTACTTAATTAACAATTGAAACAGTTTACATGACATTATTTTTTACTATAGTATATGTTGGAAATGTATTTAATTAATATGATTAAAACAAATTATGGGTAAATAAGAAATTAATCTTAAAGAACTATTGATTTTTCTACTCAGAGAAGTCTTGATTTTTCTAAATTTAATTCTTGAATTACAGTGGTTAATCAAATGTTGATAATGATAAAAATAAATTCTTCAACCTTTTAATTTTTCAAATTCACTATAAAAATGGAGGTGATGGAGGAGTTTTAGATTCTTATATACTCTTTCTCACATTATATTTTAGTGTTTTCTTATTATTTTAAGCTTTAGTTTTTCTTTCAAATCTAGAGCATATGTTCATCTTGTTGAAAAACATTTGAGTTTCATATTTTTTTATTCTAACACCTTGTTTAGAAGTGCATATAAACTAAGGTGGTGATATTAAAATCTTATGAGGCGTATTGCAGACATACTAATTGCATAAGTGAGGAATAATAAAATTTTAAGGATATATAAATGATTCATCATTGACGACAACAAAAGTTCATTACTTTAAAGTGATTCAACAAGCAATTACCCTTCTATTTTTTAATTTAATCATAAATATTTTTTTTATTACTAGCGTGCATGCTAGAACTTTGAATTAATATAAATTTCAAGTTTGATTATATGCTTAGTATGCATGCTAGAATTTTGTTATTATTTTTGTTGAAAGCATGTATTTGCCATTAGTTATGATTTTACATGCTTATAATTTTAAACATGTATAAATTTTAGGCTTTTGTTGGATATTTTTTGTTTAGCATGCCTTTATGAAGATAAACTAAATATCTTAACTCATTAGTCTAATATATATTTACAAACTTTTATTTACAATATTAAGGCTTTATTTAGTTTATCTTGAAAAAAAACTATAGTAATAATATAGATTAATTATGAAAGAGGTTTTTAGCATCTTTTGGTCAGCTGTGTTTGTGTACACGTTGTTATTGTTCATATATACAAAAAGTTAGTGTGGTGAATACATTCAATCTAGGAAGTTATATATAAAGAGATTAGGTTTTAAATGGGACCGTTTGTGACCCTTCCAATCTTTTCTAAGAACTTACTTAGTAAAAATATTATTCATATGATACTATTTTTGTATACGATACAGTTCACATGTGAAATAGTGATAACTGAAAAAATCACATCGAACAAAACAGGGTTCAACTTAGCAGCCCAAGAAAGGAAATGGATTTGATTTTATCTTATATAGTCTAATTATTTTTATTTATTAAGTTGATTTATTACAATTTTTTATTTTTTTCTTATTATGGAACTAAAATATTTATTTATAAATATTATTGGCTATTGTTTTTCTATATATTATATCATGTATTCTACTCTTTCTACTCAAGATTTAGGTATGCCAACCAATATTATTTTGGCAAGTACAACTTTGGTAGTGAGGATTCCATCATCAGCTTCTATGGTGTATGGTGAGAAATCTGAAAAGTTCAATGAATTGAACTTAAAGAGATGGAAACAAAAAAATGTTATTCTATATTACCACCTTAAATTTGGTAAAATTCTTGACCGAGGAAGTGCTAAAAACATTAGAAAATAAATCTAACCCTATTACTGTAATGGTTGTGGATGCATGAAATCATACTAATTTCAAGTGAAAGAACTACATCTTAAATGAGTTAGATAATAAACTTTAGGATATGTATAGTTTAATCAATAATGCAAAAGCATTATGGTAAGCTTTAGACAAAAAATAATACAAACCTAAAGATATTGGTATAAAGAAATTTATAGTTGGTAAATTTCTAGATTTTAAGATGGTTGATTCAAAGACCGTATGAGCCAAGTTCAAGAGTTTCAACTATTATTATGATATACATGTTAAAGGTATATCTCTAAGTGAGCCTTTCTAAGTGGCCACAGTCATTGACAAATTATCATCATTTTAGTGTGCAAAGATATAGGAATTGAAAACCTCATTTTAAGGTTGAAGATATAAGAGGATATTAAGTTATTTGAAAAGAAAGCCAACTCTTCTGGTGTCTTAAAAATAAGTGTTATTGAACAAATGGTGAAGTGCCACAACAAAATCAAAAGAATAAGCTTTCTGTAAAAAGAAAAGGAATGTTAAGAAGTTCAATAACAAGTGTTTTATTTGTAACAAGATTGGGTATCTAGCTAAAGATTGCAAAAATAAGGGTCAATAAGGAAACTTTAAGAAAAGGATTACTCAAGATAATGTCACTGAGGTTGATCACCTTACTAATGATGTTTCAAAAATGAACTTGTCTTGTGTTGTTTTTGAAGTCAATCTAATCAACAATCCTGAGTAATGGTGGGTTGACATTAGTGCTACAAGACATGTATGTGTTGAGAAGATGGTGTTTTCCACTTACAAAGAAGTGGATGGAGAGAACCTTTACTTGAGAAACTCATCAACCTTAAAGGTATTGGGCATTAGAAAGATCATACTGAAGATGACCTCTGAAATTTTCCGACCCTCAACAATATACTGCATGTTACTTATATTAGGAAGAACTTAGTATTTGGCTCATTGCCGAGCAAAACAGTTTTAAGATGATTTTTTATAGTGATAAATTTATACTCTCTAAGAATGGTATGTTTGTAGAAAAGAGGTATCTCTGTGATGACCTTTTTAAAATGAATGTAATGGTCATTGTAACCAATGATAAGAATAACAGTAAGATTGTCTCTTCTTTATATTTGTTTGAATCTTATGATGTGTGACATGACAAATTAGATCATGTGAATTATAATTTTATACAATGGTTAATAAACAATGAATTATTACCAAGTATGATTTTTTATAAAAACCATAAGTGTGAATTTTTTGTAGAATTAAAACTCACAAAATCATCTTTTCAAATAATTAAAAGAAGTAATGAACCTCTAGACTTAATTCACTCAAATATTGGTGATTTAAAATCCATGCAAACTAGAGATGAGAAAAAGGTATTATATTACTTTTATAGATGATTGCACAAGATATTATTATACTTATTTGCCAAGAAGAAAAGATGAAGCTCTTGAAATGTTTAAACATTATAAGAATGAAGTTGAAAATCAACTTAATAAGAAGATAAATGTAATAAGAAGTGATAGAGATGGAAAATATGAGGCATTATTTGGTGAATTCTGTTCTTGAAATAATATTATCCATCAAATTACTGCTCTTTATTAACCATAACAAAATAGTGTTGCGAAGTGTAAGAACCGAACATTAAAAGAAATAATGAATGACGTGTTAATAGTTCAAAAACACCTCAAGACTTATAAAGGGAGGCAATTTGAATCGCCAATTACATACTTAATAAAACACCCCATAAAAAAATAAAAAAGACACTATATGAATTGTGGAAAGACAAAAGACCTTCCTACAAATAACTCAAATTGTGGGGGTATCTTACAAAGGTAGCAATACATGATCCTAAAAATATCAAGATATGACCTAAGACTGGATTATGTATTTATCGGATATGAATACAATAGTAGTGCATGTTGATTTCTTGCACACAAGTCAAGTGTTAAGGATATTCATCCTAATATTATTATGGAATAAAAAAATGCTATATTCTTTGAAAATGTATATCCATAAAAGAAAGCACAAGAAAATCATTCATTTAAAAAAATAATTGAGCCTAACTCAAGTGATCATCATCAATCAAAAGATGATGAATAAGCTTAGAATGAGTAAAAACAAAAAAAAACCAGAACATTTGGTCCTCATTTTTTAATATAATTGTTAGATAATGAATATCGAATTTACTCTAAGGTAATGTCTTTTCTGAAAGCTTTCTATTTGAAAGAGGTAGTCAATAGAAAAATTAAACCCATTATGAATAATCATACATGGAAACTAGTAGATCTTTCTCCTAGAAGTAAATCATTAGGTCATAAGTGGATCTTCTAAAGAAAAATAAAAGTTGATGGCACTATTCATAAATTTAAAACTAGACTTGTTGTTAAAGGTTTTAGATAAGAAAAATGTGTAAATTATTTTAATAAATTCACATGTGTCAATAATAACTTTCATACACACATTAATAGCCATTATAGTTATCAACAAACTTGAAATACATCAAATAGATGTAAAAATAATTTTTTAAATGGTGACCTTGATGAAGAGGTTTACATGGAATAAACTGAGAGATTTATTGTCAAATGGCAAAAAAAAAAGAAATTTTATAAACTTGTTAAGTCATTATATGGTTAGGAACAAGTACCTAAATATTGTGATAGTTAGTTGGCAATTGGAAGAGCACAAAGTAGTATGTATAATGGTAAGTCTAGACATATACGCCATAAATATAATATCATTAAACACTTGCTCTAGAATGAAATTAATTCCATTGACTATGTAAAATCAAAGAAAAGTTTATGGATCCGCTAACCAAAAGTTTATCTAGAGAGCTTGTGTATAATTCATTGAATAGAATGGATTTAAAGCCTTTAAAAGATGAAAAAGTATAATGATGGTAACCACACCTACTTGATTAGAGATCCTAATATTTAGATTCAAATGAAAAACTAAGTCATATAACATTATTAGTAGCACTTGAAAATTATTATTTCGTGATATTATTCCTATGATGAAATAAGTGTTAGTTGCAGCGTGATAAATGGTGATTTGAGCTCTTAATGATTTTTATATCTTGGCGGTACACCAAGTGAAGTATAACAAAATAATCTTATTAAAAGATCACCTATATGAGTAAGAAATATAGTCGTTTCTTTGAGAATTTTGATAAAATATGAATTCTCCAAAGCATAAATCCAAGAGTAGTTAAGGGCTAAAACAAACACAACAGTGAAAACCAAAGAAATCTCGAGGTAGAGAACTATATAAGTATTATTTTCTTGGTTTACGCAAAAAGCTTAATAGTTCAAGACATCACGTTCACTATTTAACCGAGTAGATCCGATAGTATTTTACTAATAAAGATTTAAATTCAAAAGCTACCTATCTTGATGTAGTAATCTACCAAATCAATATCTCTTAATAAATCTTCAAGTTGTTTTCAAACTGGTAAGACAATTTTCATTCCTGTGGGAATTGTTAGAAATTTGTTTAATTAATATAATTTAAATAAATTATGGTTAAATAAAAAATTAATCTAAAACAACTCTTGATTTTTCTATATTTAATTTTAATTTATGGTGATTATATCGATAATGGTGGGAATATAATAACTTTAAACTACAAAACTAATAATTAGCCGTGATTCAACCAAAAACAGTCATCATCATATTGTTATAATATTTCAAGTTGATCACAGTTTCTGATCTGAATTTCTGATCTGAATCTTCGGGTTCCATGCACGGAAAATGGTTAGGATAAGAAAAGAGAAAAGTTAAGAACATGGGATTGTCGTCGACCCATTCTTTTTCAGAAGTTTAATTAACCTTTAAAGTCAAATTATTCTTTCATAATTTAGCTGTCGATCGAGTTTGACTTTTGCAATGGGCGTTTGGTGTACATGTAACGTTAATTTGCTATGAATATTGGGAGCTGTCCATCCTTCCACTGGAGGGTTTAATTATGATAGGGTTTATTTATTATATTGCTTGAGAGGCAGGTTATCGATGTGTTCTATGGATTCCCGGCTGGTCGGAGCATATTAAAACCTGTGAAAATCCACCGACACGTAAAAAATTGATTGAGTAAATGCCACTATATGACAGCCTCCATTTGTGCTAGTAAGTCTATTTGTGGAGATCTTACGGTACCACGTAAGCAACTCCGGCATCCAACTAATAACGTGAAAAAGATTCATGTTATTGATCAACTCCGGCAGGCACCTAGATTTGTTTCATTCTTCTTTAAAAAAATATTATTTTTAAAATTAAACTCGTGTTGGGTCAGCTGGATTTTAGGTCATCAATAATATCTTATATAGCTCAACTTCAAACTCAACTCAAATTAAATTTTAAATTATAGATTTTTCAGGAGTGGGCTTTGTTTTTAATTACTTTAAGTAATTACATGTGTTATGTGGAATATATGAGTTAATTACATGTCCTTGTTCAAAAAAACATCTCGGGCAAATTGTTGGTTACGCGACGAAGTCCTATGTTTTCTAATTAATGGATGTTATGCTGAATCTACATCTTGATAAAATCAACATAAAGGTTTTATTAAGAGGAAAGTCATATACCTAGTAGGCTAGTAAGAAACAAAATTGAGGACCGACCGGCTGGTCGGGAGACAGGCCCCACTTCCAGCAAGCCAAGCTGCAGTTGTTGAGCCCATCCCTTATTTTAATCGAAGCTTTCAGATTATTGGGCCATTCGAGAGTCGAAGCCAGCATTTAAATTACATAGGTGGACAAAAGGACCACATTCCAGAACGCGTTTGCATCTGTCAGATAAAAGGCCCTTATTTTTATTTTTTATTTTTTATTTTGTCAGAGACGCAGACGGGGGGACCTAGTTTACTGTTTGACCTTTTGTTTTATTGATTTTTAATATTTATTTTTTAAAAATAAATTTTTAATTTTATATTTAAATAATATCCATTCCCTCTTGTTTTTTAGATTGTTTTTTTAATCTTCTTTAAATAACAGTTGTTTTTTAATTATTTTTATATCTTTATTGTTTCAAAAAGATTATTTTAATTTATTTATATTTTTTATGTTTTATATAAATAAACTTTATTACTAAAAATAAAAATTATTCATATATATATATATATATATGAAAAGTTGGAATTAAATATCATACTTATCTATATCTTACTTTTATGGGACTGGAAATCTTTTTATTTTAGAATTTTATTATTGTTAACAACTCTTTTTAAATTTATTGGTTCATATATTTTAAGATTTATTTTATTTTGTGTAAATAATATTTTTACATTTCTTGATTAAGAGAATCAAAATACAGTAAAATACATTCGCAACATTGTCTCATTTTTCTACTATATTAAAAATTAACTTAAGATTTTACACGTCTTTATTAACACATATAATCCTTACTTTATTTTATTTATATGTAAGCATCGGGTTTTTTATTCACAGTTATATGTTATACTTGATTAAAAAAAAACATGTTAATAACTTCTAGATTTTTTTTTTACGTTAGAAAAAAATATCTAACCCATAATAAAACGAGTCAAACAGATGTGTTAACACCTTTTATTTGCATTTATTAGTATAAATGTTTTTAATTTATTTAACTAAATAAATATATAAGCTTTTCAATTTATGAATAGAATTTTTTAATCAAAAATATTGTTGCAAAATTCTGCATTTTCTTTTTTTAAAAAAATAAAAATTATTTAGTTTACGATAAATCACTGGTCAAATAACACCAAATAAGAGAGAATATCTAAAAACATTTTTATTTAATGTAAGAATAATTATACAGTGGTTGGGAAATTAAGGTAATGATTTTTCAATTTAAAAATCTAATTTTTAAGTCATTTTCATTTTAAAACACCACAGGAGTCCAAGAAATTATCTCCCAATCCAAAAAACAAAAACTTAAATTGATTTTAAAATACAAAATTAAACTAAAAAGAAGATTTCATCAAACCACCTGTAGATTGATTGTTTTTTTCATTTTGTCGTCATTTAAAGACTTCCACTTTACATGATGAGTAAATCTAAAATTTCAAACCAGATGAAATTATATATATATATTATACCAGAAATTATCTATCAGAAACTACTTTTCTGTCTGCAATATTCTCTCTCAAGACAAATCAATTTGTCTCTTTTGCGGCATAGTCTTGAAAAACAAAGAAATTTTCTGGGCAATTTCTAGAAATTAGCATTCAAAATCAAATTTGGGGTTTTGTTAGGAATTCATGAAGTTGTTATAGTCAATCAAAAAAATCCCACTCGCAAGCATTGTTGTTGTTGCCGCCCTTCATGTTGTTTCTACTCCAAACCCTGAAAAAGTAGAACCAGAAAGTTCAATTCCACTGTAATTGCTGGATCAAAAACAAGAAACCCATTCCCAAACCGTGACTTCTTGCGTTCTTTCATCGTAAGGGTCTTCAAAGTTCAAACTTAAAGTTAAAATTATAATCAAGGTGGAGGTAATTTAATTTTTTTCCAGTGTATCAATAGATTTAGCATGTTGTACCCCTGCTTACAAACTTGGAGAACTGCTTCAGCCCAATCAAGCTCTGTGGTGTGGAGGAATTTAGTTACTGCTAATGACCGGAATAAGTGCTTCTTCTTCTGAGCTTTTGGCGTTGTATGATGCAGTTCATTCAAAACAAAACATTTCAACAATTTCTGACAGCTTACTCGAACTTTAACATCATATGATGGAGGACTGGAAAACACAAAAAAAAAAAAAAAAGGGTTTTTCTTCTGCCCGTCGCATCCGTCCAGATCTCATGTTAAAAGTTCGTGGGGTTTCAACTAACAAGGAAATGCCAGCAGCTGTTGTCTCTCACAAAGAAGATGGCCTTTCCCATCTCGTTGCAGAAGAAAAATATGAGCAAAAGTCAAATGGAATAAAGCCTGGATATAGTGGACATAACATGTTTGGTAAAAGTCCAGCACAAAAATGGCAATCAAATAATTATGGTAATTTTATAATTTTAATATTGTAATGGTTATTTAGTCATAAAATAAAATATAGTGGTAATTTTATAAATAATTTGATATTTTTTATTAATTGTTTTTTAACGCATCACAATAAAAATCTAAAATGTTATAAATATATAAACACAAGGATGAGGATGTAAAGTATAATTTTTTACATATATAAATACTAGACTAATATTTTATTTTTTTAATATAGGATGTGAAGCCCTTTAATATATATACTTTATGTTTACAAGAAAAAAGTTATATATTTTTTTTAGTGTGGAATAAAAAACTTTTTGATTTAAATACTTCAACTTAAAAGGATAATATAATACTTTTCAATATGAGATTTTAAAGGATTTAAAACCCTTTAATATATATACATTATGTTTATAAGAAAAAAGTTATTTTTTCAATTTGAAATTTGAAGCCCTTTACTATATATACTCTATATTTATAAGAAAAAAATTATTTTTTCAATGTGAGATTCGAAGCCTTTTAGCATATATATACTCTATGTTCACAAGAAAAAAATTATGTTTTTTTAATATGGGATAAAAAAAATTTTATTTAAATACTTCAACTTAAAAGGATAACATAATATCTTTTTAATATGGGATAAACAAATTTTAAAGTATTCTTTTAAACTTCATTATTTACAACATGTATAGCCTATATTCATATGAATTGTTTTTTTAATTTTTTCATATGAAATATTAAAGCTTTAAATATTTTTATTATTATTTTTTTAAGTTGATCCATGTAACCCGCGACTTGATTTTTTGATCGAATCAATCCTATATCAGGTTTGATAATTAAAAATTGAGTAGACCATATGTTGAAAAATGAATTTTTTAGAAGAAAAAAAAATCACAGCTTGATTTTTACAAGTTGAAAATTAGACAGACATATGACACAATCTTTGCCTTTATTTTTTTAAAAAACAAAATTATGGTTGACAACCCTTTACTAGGCCAAAAGGAAAAAAATTAAAAGGCTTGGTGTGCCCGTGTTGCCTTTTCTTTTAAAAGGCAAAGTTTCCTAGCCACCCAATCATAATCCATTAAAATATATTTAAAAATGTAGTGATAGTTATTTTTTAAAATATTTTTAATTTAAAAATATATTAAAATAATATATTTTTTTATATTTTTAAAAATTATTTTTAATATCAACGTATTAAAATGATCTAAAAACACTAAAAAATATTAATTTTAAATAAAAAAATTCAAAATTTTTGGGAACGCGGGTTGGACCGCGTTCCCAAACGGTCCCTAACTCCTTTTTTAACTAAATAAATTTATTTTTAATATCAGCGTATGGTCATTTATTTTTATTATTAGTTAATTAAATAAATAAAAAATTTCAAAAAATAAATTTATTAAATCAAAATTAATTCATAGCTTGCAATGTAAAACCAAATATCTTAATCTGTATTTATTTTTAACTTTTTAATTTAGTTTTTAGTTAATATTTCACTTTAGTTTTTAGTTTAGTCTTTAGTAAGTAATTTTTCAGTTTAGTCTTTAGTCATTATTAACAACTTTTTTATATTTTTTAAAACATATAATTCTAGATTTATTTAATTAAATATATGTATTATTTTTATTCATAATTAATTTTTTATATATTAAAAAACATGTTGAAAATACTCGTTAAAAAACTTTTGACCCCACCGCCGGGAAGCTATTAGTAAACTATTTAACGGATTGGCCATAAACATGAGTAATTCTAATGAAGTGTAATAGCAACATCTTTTCTTTTAGGTGAGCATGGCTACATGAGTTGAACAATTTCACTATCAAATGCCGAATGCTTTCTTTCTCTTCTGCATTCTTCAATGATGGATTCAGGATTCCAAAGAATAAAATTTGCACGTCAACTATATATGCATAATAACCATTCAAAAACTATGAAAAGGTGAGCATGAATTTATGAATATGCTTCTTCATTATGATATACCCCACAAATCAGAACAATTTGTCAAGAAGTCATAAAATTACTGAAGGGATATGTGATCACTCATTGACCAAAAATAGCTTCTGGTCATGACTGATCATGTTCACATCAAGAATTTTGCCACCGTTTTCAGATAAAAGGTAACCACCTGAAGATTTTAATTGCTCCATAGCTGCCTTGACAAGTTCTTCAATGGTTTGAGGAACCCACAGGACGACTCCCTCTCTTCTCTTCTCTTTTGGGTCCCATGGATGGAATGGAAACACTGTGCATTTCATTCTTTGCATATCATCTGTTACTGGTAATTAATGAAAAGTTTTTTGAGACATGTGCAGTAGTCTAGCAGAGAAACCACTTCAAGCATAACAACATCAGAGGATAATAAGGCACAATGAATGAAAGCATGTCTGATTTACCATAGTTAATGCAGATGAGAAAGATGCCCATTAAAAAAAGAAAAACCTTTAACCAAGAAAAGGGACACGCTACTAACCTATTTGAGAAGCTCTTGCAACCTCAAGCAATTTAATCAAATCCTTATTTCCACCAATACGAGCTTCATCAAGTGGAGTGTTTCCCCATCTATAAACAGGAAATAGCCCATAGGATATATGAGGGAAATCACATGATTAAAATCCAGATTCAAGAGAAGTAAAAAATTGTGTGCTAATATTTAGGACTGGGAACAGATTTAAACTTTTCACCATGGTTCGCATCCAACAAAGGTAGGATGCATCTCATGATCAATTGAAGGTCCTCATGCCTTGCCATTATTCTTTTCCTCACTGATCTCTATATTTGAAGAGGGAAAAATTGTCCATGCGGCCATAGTGAATATGGAAATTCTAATAGGAAATGCCTAAAGCATAATTTACCAAACCATATATTTGTACAAAACTTTTCATGTAAAGATATCAAGAAGTGAATTATTCCAAAACCTGAGTTTCGAGTGAGACATGTGCCCCAACTAGCTCATATGCGATGCATCAAGTGGTAACATAAATTAGCCTCGAGTGACTGGCCAAACTGGCCTTCAATTCAGGTCATACCTGTCCTTTGGAAAAACGCTGGCCCCTGCTTCTACAAGTAAACTTGCGATTGAGTGTAAGTCTTCCGAGGCAGCAATGTGCAAAGGTGTTCGATAATCAAAGTTTTTTGCATTTGGATTGATTCCATTGGCCAGAACCCTTTTCAAGAGATTCAGATCCCTCTTTACAACAGTTGTACAGAGAAAACCACCAGCATCATCAATTGCCAGTGATGCCCCTGCTTTAACAAGTAAAGAAGCTACTTCATCATGCCCACCCTTGACGGCTTCTAGCAATGGTGTGTTCCCAAATTTATCTGATAGACAGGGTTAAACAAAAATGTGTTGTTAGATTGCTTTAAAACTTCAAGATTGGATTAGAGAATATGTACATAATTCTGGAGGATATATACAGCAATAAACAATGTAGAACACTTACCTGAAATGTTGACGTCCACTCCATGTTCGATAAGCAGTTGAGATATATCTCCATCTCCTTTAGAAGCAGCAACATGCTGTTGAAAGAAAAACAATATTATCTTTTCTATACAAGAAACAGTTTCATACTATCTTGCAAGAAAGAAAATGGAAGTTAAAATCCATATTTGAGAAAAACCGCTTACAAATTTAGCTCTAGATTTTTTACTCAATGATATTATAATAATGCAACGGTTGAAGTTCAGTACTCTTCTTTTTTGAAAGTCAAAGTCTCGAGATAACAATATCTTATAAGGAAAAGGATATTTGACAAATTAATCTGATAAAAATCAAAGGTGTCTAACACCAGATAATAGTATCTTAAGACTGGCTTGTCAGTCCATCCTTCAGAAATCATACCAGAGGTGATCTTCTGTCATAATCAGCCTTGTTAGGATCTGCTCCAGCTTCAATCAACCGTTTCAGTCGATAATAATCCCCATCAAAAGCAGCACAATTCAACCTCATAGCGAGCTCCGATTCAGACTTTTCAATGTAAAGGGTAACATCTGACTCCAATAATTCATTCCGTAGATTGGCATCTTTTCCCTGGCAGTTGAATAAATTGACATAAATAAGTCCACCACCTATTCTAGCTCATAATATCTAGCTAGAAGAAGTATGATTTCAAAGGCTTCATTTCTTGTTTTACAGCAAATGGAGAACATAATTATACCGCCAAGAACATAAAATTTAGGCAACAACTACAAAGGAAAAGTGTTTGATGTAGTGAAGGTCTAAAGGAACTAGGAGAAAGATCAGAAGCAATGATATCAAAGCAAACTCACCTCAAGGAGATTGTGCAAGATAATTCGCCCATCAGAGAAGTATATATCAAGGATCTCTGTAAAAGATTGCTTATCAAGTCGTAATACCCTGCATAGTTCCCGAACTCGTATTGTATAAGGCTGAGGAGTGTTGCAAAGAAAAGAAACTTCCCCAAATGAGCTATAGGTTTGCAGACGCTTGATAAACTCTTCTGCTCGATCATTTTCACCTCTTCCGAATTCCTCCTGCAGATAACATTGTCATGCCTATACGCTGACATCATAAACTAAAAAGATTTACTGATACAGTCCTTTAAACACACTCAGAGACAGGTGTGCGCGTGCACACACACTAGTATCATCAAACAGAGCAAATTCTTATTCAGAGGTCTACATGACTTGATATGTCAAGCATATAGGTTGCATTGTAATATAGCTAGTTTTCTTTACATCTGAAAGATAGTTGCAGCATGATTACAACTTTAAATATTTGACTAAAGTTGCTTTACAGTATCTTATGAGAAAATTGTACTTTTCCATAACCTTGTATCTGTTAAAATACATTTGATAGTATGCATGACATGTGCCATCATCCAGAATAAAAATAATGTAGGAGTATTAATTCGATAAACACAAATCAATATTGATCTCTCTGTTATTGAATGTGTGTGTGAATGCACATGCACATTTGAGAGATTCCCTCAGCCAAATTTTAGATTAAGCTTTGTTGACCACGTTGGTGCAATCAAATTCACAGTTAAAGGTATTATAGACAGTCATAAGAGGCGATAAAGTTTGTTTTGTTCCATTTGGATATAGGAAGACAAAGATCAATCCCAAACGAAGCCAGGTAAATGGTTCATATCAAAACACAGCAGCAACTTAATACATACAGAAACATATGCTACACTTGTGATGCTTTGGAATATGCAATTGAAGAAGAAAGACAGGTCAAAGATGAAATGTTACCAATTCACCGTGGCAGACAACATAAAGTTGATCTGCTACATGTCCCTGCTCTATAATCACTTCTCCAGGAAGGAAATACTCTTCATGAACTCGAATTGCCTGGTAAACATGACGAATGAATTCAACTCTTCCCACAATTACAATGAATCCATGCTTTAATGTGATAGAATGAAATCCATTCATGGATTCAAAAGACTTTAATTTAATGAAAAAGCTTACTATCTGCTTAATGAATCCCAAAGAGCAACCCTTGAAAAGAGAAACTTCTTTAATATATGGTTCATATAATTTCTGTGAGATCTGCCAAAAAGAAACAACGTGTTGTAGAACACATGATTGAGAATCACCATACATTACTGATTCCTGAAGCAGGAAGTCTTATCTAATACAAGAATAAAGCATCTAATTAACCAACTAGGAAAGGAAAAAAATTACTCGAGATCGGTAGATGCAGTGCATAAATCCAACTATCTAGAACGCTACTGTGATAGACCAATATAGAACACCAACACATTAAATAAGATAACAAAAATTCAGGTACTAGAGAAAGGAACAGCTGATGGGAAGGTCTATTCCATATACCTCTTGCTCCTTTTGCCATTAGAGTTAAAATAATACGTAGGAATCTGACTTATATGATGTACATAATTCGTGTAGAGAGAACGCACATGCAGGGTCGATGTAGGTAGATATAAATTTTGACATGCCAAAAAAGTTGCAACAGATATCAGCATGGATGCTTTCTTCTGGATTTGATGTAATGTTGCACCAAACTAATTTGCAGGATAGGAAGAAGTTGATACAATTTTAAGCTCGACATCAACAATATTCTATCCGCTTAAAAATTGAAGCCGTTAACTATTATCAATACCTTTGTCCGAATAGAAGCTGGGATTTCCTGCAGAACAGATGTTTCTGTGTAGCTGCGATCGTATTGTAATCTCAGATGGCGTTTGATCTCATTGCTCATGCTTTTCCCAAGATTATTTCTATTCATGTATTTGATAAGGTCAGTCATTCTATCCCTAAACTTTTCTGTCTTTGATCCTTTTACAATTAATGCAGTCATGTTACCAAGCAGATAAGCACCAAGAATCATGTCAAAAGATACATAAACCATGACAAATATCATTTCTCTGACATTTACCGCATGTATCTCTCCATAACCTGCAGAAGAAAGCATTTCATCATCACGCAATATACTGCAACTCATGTTAAGAATAACACATCCTCAAATAACAGGGAGAATCACATTAAGAAAAGCATAAAATCAATGACAACGAATAAAGAAACGACATGTTTTTAGCAAAAATAGAAAAATAGAGCGCAGAATAAATTCGACAATGAGCAAATCATTTATTGATGTAACATGACATCTTGCAATGGAAAAGCCTAACCTCGATATACAAATCCAATACAATCTGTGTTCAACAATGCCATGCAGTATATCAGCTTGCCTAACATATCTGGTGACTAAATCAATTTAACTAATCTCTGCCTAAAACTTTCTAGCATTCAGTAGGAACTTTCACCTTCCCCATAATTATGAGCATCCACAAAAAAAGAGAGAAAGATCATGCAGATATCAAGATCACAAATTCAAAGCAGATGGATTCCAGACAACTGCTTCACCTAAAGTGAAAATTACATCCTGAGGTTGATGGAT
This sequence comes from Populus simonii, assembly GCA_007827005.2. Lineage (NCBI taxonomy): Eukaryota > Viridiplantae > Streptophyta > Magnoliopsida > Malpighiales > Salicaceae > Populus > Populus simonii. The sequence goes on along the minus strand of CM017475.2, from coordinate 11,644,447 downwards.
CAGAATTCATGACCATGGAAGGTATAGGAAATCATGAAGAAAAAGAAACAAGTTGTATTCAAAATATATCAGAAGCTGGTTCCTGTATTCGCGGCAAGATAATTGTTCCTCTAAACATTTGCATTATTAGTATGACATGAATGGCTTAATGTAAGCGTGGATTTGTCTAGCAATGATTCAGCATCAATATTTCTCAAGATTTCAGTCATACAGTTTCCTGAAGAGCAATCACTGTTTACCACTCATCTCGACTTCTATCAAACACCAAACTATTAAACTTAAACATATGAAAAAAGTTTACCGACAGTTGCCATAGTAACAATGGCAAAGTAAAGTGATGTTATGTATCGCTTCCAAAGATCAATCTCCCTGAAGTGTGTATAGCGATAGTCACCCATCTGTAAGCTTCCTATCCATGTGTAACCTTCCTGGGAGGGAGGCATAGTAGTAGCAAGATAGTAAAAAATGCAGGCTGCTGTATGTGTACAATAGAGTTCAACAACAAGAAGTTTCACAATTCTTGTAAAAAGGTAATTGATCCTGATATCTTTCTCCAACCTCTCAAAAAATTCTGACACTCTTTTGGCCCGACTTAGCCTAATCCACAACATATATCTCACTGCCTCCTTTCTCCCAGAAACCTGATTAAACCAGATAGTTCCATATCAGGACCCAAAAAGGAGATTAAGCTTGCCAGTTCATATTCAATATATATGTAAAACAATTATAAATGAAGCAAAAGTGACATTAAGAAAATGGATTTAACAGAAATGGTCCTTCAAAGTCCTAGAACGATACCTTGAAGATGGCATCCCAAGGCAGACAGCCAAGAAAATCAACCAAGAACCGAGATTTCAAGTACCTTAACAAAACATTTCATAAAAAATATACATAATAACCAATCAATACATGGCAAAAAACTAAGACCAAGAAAATATGAGATGGGACAAAAGGTACAGACCTAATGGCAATGAGCTTGTGACTGGAGACCAGGCGATAAGAGTGAGTTGCACGATAGGCCACAAAGAAATGGACCACAATGTCTATCAAGAAAGCAATCTGACCAGCAATGTCTAGCAAGAAAAGGTTCTCTGGGAGTCCTCTGAAGAAACCAAACTCCAGTGGTGTAAAGAAGGAAGAGTAGACTGCCCATATCAGTATGAAGTGCACCCATACTGTGTACCTCCTGCTTTCACAATCACACACAACAGAATTTTGATTTTAGAAACCCTTTATGCACCCACTAGCAGCCAGTCATGGAAAGCCTTGTATTAGCAGCATTCTATAGCAGCAAGTCAGCAACTCTGAATCATGAATAGATTAAGTGGAGGAGCATGGACTAAAAACTGTTGGGAGGGAAGTTTGAAACATTACGAGAGTTGAGGAATGTTATGACATATTTTCAAAATTTGGGGGGGCAAGTAACATCTTTTTAAGGGACCTATATGAAAACATACCAAATACCAAATATTTTCAAAATATTATTTTAATATATTTTTAAATAAAAAATAATTTAAAAAACAACAAATAAAACTCAATTTCATCCAATTTAGAACGATTAAACTAGTTTTTCCAGATGAAATGGGGGATAATAAAAACACAGTGGCGACATTGATTCAATCTAAACCTCTAGAGGAAAAACTAGACTTGCTCTAAACCCTATACTTTTATTTAATCAAAGATTAAAGATTGCTTTTGAAATCTTTAAAGATTGTACGGCCCAACCTAGAAGATGAGTGGCCTAGAACTCAAAGAAGATAGGTTCTTAGTGCCTACCAGCTGTCAGGACGGATAATATAAGCATCAGAAACGGAAGACTGCCCTAAGCTGCTTCCATCTCTAAAAACGATTCCATCTCGAATCGAAGACTCCATTCTGAGCAGCCCAAATAGCCTCTTCCATGATGGTTTACTTTCCCCTCTAAGTTTCTCAACATCCAATTCTTCTTCCTCATCTGATCCATCACCTCCATTACCAACACCACCCCTTGTCCTTTCTCTTCCCTGTATCATCATTATCATCTGCAAGAATTTCAACAGAAAAATCGTTGGTTGGCCATAGAATGTGATAAAAACGAAAGAAGACGAGATCTCTGAATGAATGTAAGTACCAACCAGAGTGCAAGTAACCTTCAGTCTTGAAAGAGAAAGAAAGCTAATCTTTCATGATGAAAAGTGAAAGATAATTTTTATATAAATGTGTTTGATGCCGAAGGAATTTGTTGCCGGTAACTACTTTTGACAATGGAGGGGAGATTTATCCTGTGCTTAATATTCCCTTGAGCTTTCTGTTAGCGTAGATGATAATGAGAGACATTTGTGGTGACAAAGAGAATCGTTCGTGGTAATTAGGTAGCTCATATTAAGAAGCTAACAGTAGGAATCAATGACTGGCAGCAAGAACGATAACAACAGAAGATTACCCACATTAATTAAGTGCTTCAGTAATTAGAAAAAAATAATTATTTTTATGTTTTAAATATATTTTTTAAAAAATAATTATTTTTAATTATTTTTCTATACTTTACTTTAAATTAATTGTTTTTAATTGTTTTAATTTACTTATTTAAAAAAAATTTAAAAATAAAAAAATTATTATTTCAATCATTTTCAAATGAGAAGTATTTTTAAAAATAACCATTATTATAATAATAAACGGACTCTAAATATATGTTTGAAATTACAATAAATATATAAATATTATTTTGATAAATTTTTAAATAAAAAGTATTTTAAAAATTATTATCTTCCACCTAATTAATTTGTTGACAGTATCATACATATATATATATATATATATATATATATATATATATGTACATAATTATTTCTTAAGCCAAATAAAAAAAACATGTAGTCATAAGTCAAGATCAAACATTTTAGCTAGTCAATTAATAATTATGGATAAGGGATCTCTTAACAATAATAAAAATCTTTATATAGTTATTAAACTTAGTTTAGTCTAGCAAGTCAATTTGTCAATTTTCAAACTAAGTTTTTTCTAAATTATTTTGATCGGGATGGTGAATTCTATAAATTTATTTTTTAATTTGTATACAAAATTAAGTTATTTGAGTTTTTTTTAATTAAAAAAATATTATTTTAGGATAAATTTAAAGTGATTTAAGAAATTTTAATCGGAATTTTAGACTAGATCAAATCCGATCGCAACCCGAATACACTATGATATATAATTATAAAATTAAAGGTTGAGAAAATTTCCACCACCTAAGAATTATCAAGAGAGCTTATTTAAGCATCAATAAAGAAAGATAGAAGCGACACCACTTTAGCTGGGCATCTCTATAATTCTGATTAATGTTCAACTTTTAACTTTGTGTTTTCTACGGAAAAAAAATTATATATAAAAAAAATTAAAGCAAAGTTTTAAACCCGGCCAGACGGGTTGTTCTAGGACCCGGCTGACCCGGGACTGGAACCGGGCCGGGCTGAAAAAAATTAGGGGAAGGAAAAACCCGGTATGACCCGGTTGATCCGGCGACCCGGTTGACCCGGTAAGACCTGGTTGCAATCCGTTGGCTTTTATCTTTTTACTAAAACGATGTTGTTTTGATTTTTAAAAAAAAAAAATTGATCCAAATAACCTGGTAACCCGAGTACAACCCGTATCTTAATTGATTAAATTGTTATATCTATATTATATCCATGATCAAATATTTAATTGATTATTTTTCACTGACTATTATAATTTTGTTTTTTATTGATATGGGTGTCTGAGTCAATTGACATACATCTCAACTAATCTCATAAATTCTGAATTAACGATCATATAAACTTTCAATATTATCATATTAACCATAAAAAAAATCAAAATCAACTACTATAACATGTTGACAAGAGTCATTGTCAATTATTATAACCCATTGATTATTGATTAGCTATTAGAATTCGAGAGCAACTTTTGTAACCTTTTGACAAAAGTCATTGCCAATTATTATAACTTATTGGGAGGGCATTAGAATTCTTGATTGATTATTATAACATGTTGACAAAAGCCATTTTTAATTATTATAATTCATTGGCGGGCCATTAGAACTGTTTTTAATGTCGGCAACCCCATTCATCAGAAATCATTACTTTATTTATAGCCATTAAAAAGATATTATGCAACTATTTGCAAACCATTCCAAAACACTTTCTTTGGTAAATCAATTTATAAGACATTCTATAATAATCTATCAATTGCACATTGTATATTAAATTGGCCACAACTCCTTCTAGACAATTTGGAATTCCATTATACTCAATTATATTTACATCCATATATGATTCACTAGTAATTCTCTCACAACCCACCCTTTAAGATGTAATTTAAGTAATTAAGCAAAACATGCATAAGAAAAATAGGTCATTTCTTGCCTCTGTTGCTCTCTTTTTATTATGGAATTAACGTCGTTTAGCATAATTTCTGGGACCTGTTTCAAGATTTGGGTTGTAATTATGAGATTGAGGAGCTAAAATTAGGAGATTGCAATCTCTAGCTTAATTGCTTGGGATTGCAATAAAAAAAATCTGAAATTAAAAGCTGGATTTTGGGTTTTAATTGGACTAAAAACGAATCAATTAAAAATAATTGGATTGAAATTGAATTAAGTTGGACTGAATTGAATCAAATTAATTCAATTAGACTAATATGATTGAAATCAATGAATCAATTTGGACTAAATTGAATTCAATGGATTGAAATGGACTGAAATAAAAGTTCGAACAAACATTCCTTATTCTCATTACAGTCCTTGGATTTTTAATTTTTTCAATTTCATTTAATTTGGTTTAAATCACCTTTTTATTTTCAATTGTATCCCTAATTAAATCAATTTAGACTTGCAAATTCATCCTTGGTTTCTAAAATTAAGCAATTTTAATAATCTAACTCTCAATTTTAATCTTCTTCTTCAATTAACCCCTTTATTGATTTCTAATTTTGTTATTTGTTTCAAAATCATCCTTGAGCATCAAATTTCTTTCGCTTTTAGTTAAATTAAATCAAATTAAGCCATTTTTTTCATTTTCTTCTTCAATTCAAACGTTGTTTTTGTCTATGATGCTCGAGTCCGAATTCAAACGTTTCAAGTTTGTGAATGTTCTTAGATTTTCTCTATTGGTTTCTCAGACAGATTTTTTGACGTCTTTGCTTGAAGTGATGACAAAGGGTGTGAAAAATCCTGAACACTTTGTGCCCCATTCCGAATACTCTATAATTCTAAACCCATATGATATTTTTTAAGAAAGTTTAAATCCAAAACATGAAACCCCAGATGCCACGTTTGGTGGCAACCATCACTTTCTGATTCTGTAATTACTGAGTTAGGCAAAAGATTTTATACTACGTTAAAAAGAAAGCTTAAGGACTGCCATAATTTTATTAAGAATGAATTCGTTGATATCTTGAATCAATTTCTTGAGAAGATCTGGGAGAAGCTAGTTATCTAGGTCGGTGTTGATTCAATGGATAAAGGGTATACTTGGGGATTGATTGAGAAGGTGAGATCTTTTAAGGTTCGAGCTGTGAAGGGTTTGGTTATGGAAGCGTGAGTTTAGAGATTTGGTGGAGACTTTAGTTGTTAGTGGGATTGTATTCGACTTTAATCATGAATCTTTGGGTGAAAAAGAAATCTGACTTGCTTTTTATTTGCATTGAGCATGCAATAATTGTTAGCAATTGAGAAGGCAAGAGATAAAAATCTCTCAGACAATGAATTACGAGTGGCTATGACTTGCTTTTTATATGCATTGAGCATGCAATAATTGTTAGCAATTGAGAAGGCAAGAGATAAAAATCTCTCAGACAATGAATTACGAGTGGCTAAGGATGCTGCAATTCTGCTTATGCTTGCCTATGATGGGTTCTCGACATCTGTCCTTTGTTTGCATTCTTCGCTGGTATCACAGAATGTTGAAAGTAACAATGTCATCTGCAAGTAGTGAACTGAATGGTAAAGAGATGATGAGTTTGGTTAGGTATTTGGGAAATGGCTGAAGAAGTATGGCATGTTTCCTCTGGCAGGTCCATGTACAAAAAGGCTTCATCTATGTTGGGTTTGCCGGCCTGCGATTGGGTTCCAAGACTTGAAGATATGGAAAATCCTCTTCGTTGGTGTTGCTTGTGGAGTTTCACGAAGAGCTGAAATATATGGAGGCATTGGTTAGTTCTCTGGCCTCAGAAGTGAAATTCAGTTGCTCTGTGGCAAATATCGTTCCAACTTTGACAGCAGAAGCTAGAGCTGAGCAGAATTAAGATCCTTCGTTCATTTATCATGTTGCATGGAAAAGCTCACTCCCGATCAGCAATCAAAGCTGTAGTTTTACATTCACTTTGGATTGAAATGGGGATATAATGCTAGCCTCTCTCTTGTAATGTTTACTATTTGTACGAGAGGAACCACCCTGGATACAAGAGGTGATAAAACTTGCTTCTTTTTTCTTTTTTTGTTACAATGATGATATTATGTACACGTACATCTCTTAACCATTCCTTCTGGGTTTAGCTTGAAGATTATTTTTGTCTAGAAAGAAGTCTTTCGAGTGGTTTATGTGTCTGGGGTTGCTCATGGTTGTAACAAGGCTTTTCTTTTTGCAGTTTTCTGAAATTTCATTCAGGTTTTGGCTCTTCACTCTGGTTCGAATAAGTTTGTGATTGATAATTGTGCCCATCTTGTTTATATTGACGCTATAGATGCACTGTAGACTTCAGAAAATTGAATAACTGAAGTTGATAAAATTTAATTTTTCTTTAAAATTATTTTTATATATTTTCATATTGTTTTTATATATTAATATAAAAAATTTTAAAATATATATTATTTTAATATATTTCTAAATAAAAAAATATTAGATTAGATGTGTAATAAAAAATACTCCAATGCTTAAATGAGTTTAATAAAAGCAGAAAAGAAGTTAGAAACTAGAGAGTGTAAGAAGCATCGATTTTTAATGCAAGTGTATTTGTTGTTCATGAGAGTCCTATCTTTCAACTTGACCATCCTCACTATTTCTATATGTTATAAAGTGTAATTTACTTAGTAAATGTTTTTTAAAATATTTTTTACTCAGAAATATATTAAAATAATAATTTTTTATTTTAAAAATTATTTTTGATATCAGCGCATTAAAATAATCTAAAAACATCAAAAAAAATTTAATTTGATGTAAAAAAATAAAAAAAAATATTTTTTTAAATACTTTTAAAACACAAAATCAAATAAAATTTTAAAATAAAAAATAGAGAGTTAGCTTTTTTTTTTTTTTAGTTTAACGTGGGTGTCCGGGCCAGCTTGCGCGCACCTCGACTAATCTCTCGGGTCCTAAAGTTAACGACCATGTAAGCTTCCAGTGGCCATCATATGAGCAACCACAGAGCTCGAACCTGAAACCACAGAGGAAGCAAATCTCTTGATCCCAAACTCTTACCAAAATACAGAGTTAGCTTTTGTTTTTGTGGGTGGTGGACCTATTGTTGGTGCAGGGGTCGGGCTGGATGGCAGCCTAAACAGGGTTGCAAAAATGGCAGCCTCAATTGTGCTGGATGCAGCCCAACCGGGGCTGCTGCCCTATATTTTTTTTGTTTTTTTAACAAAATCTTCCACCATCACTCTTCTCATTGGTTTTTAACATTAGTTTTTACTGTATGGGTGGCTTGCACCTGGACTGTGGATCGACTTAAATCTTTTCAATAAAATCTTTTTTAAGGTAATGCAAGTGCTTAAAATAAAAGAAAACCCGGGTTGTCTTAAATATATGTATTTTATACGCTTGATTAATTTAAATAATATAAATAAACAAATATAATAAATAAACTGGAAAAAAATAACAATTAAAAAATATATCCAATGATGTTAATGTTTTTAAATAATAATAAAAAATCTGAAACCCGAGTCATTGATTTAATTAAATTCACTAAGCTCGTTTAATTTAATAATATTATTAAAAAAACATTGACTATAAATAAAATGAAAAATAGCAATAGTTAGGTATTGAAAATGAGTTGCTAGTATAATACTTAGGATGATAAAAAAAGAAAAATCCGTTGAAGACTCATCATTACTCTGCCTTGGACATTACCTATAATACTTAGGATGATAAAAAAAGAAAAATCCGTTGAAGACTCATCATTACTCTACCTTGGACATTACCTTGTCACTAGAAAGAGCTCACTTAGATGGCTCTATTACTACTACGAAAGGCTAGATGACGACACCAAAAGATGTTTCAGGCACCATAAGAAAAACAACTCAGAAAACAAACCAAATAAATATAATGAAATGAGCATTTCATTCTTAGATTTTATCAATTAATTTAGTTTTATAAAAAAAAAATTTATCTATAAAAAATTTAAATTTAACAAAGAATGATAAATAAAATGACTTGAGAGAACCCTGATTATTTTTAAAATTGATAAAAATTCCTATAGAAAGAAAATAAAAAAAAATGAGTCTGATCTCTAACTAAATAAATGATGAAGGGCTAATTAAAATAACACAAGAGAAAAAAATTATAAAAAATCAAGAAAACATGAATTTTTTAAACATAGATTAATCCTTTAAATTTATAATTCATAAAATTCTAAATTTAAATAAAAATAAATTTAATATTAAAAAATAAAATCATATTACTCCTCGTGTTAAAGCATATTACATGTTTATTTGTATAATTCACCTCAAAATAGTAAAAAGGGAAAAGAAAAACAGAGACACACATGTGTTTTATAGCGATTCATCAAACTTTATTTTTATTATACAAATAACAAGGGGGGAAATCCAATCATCTATTCCCATTATTCCATTGACACGTCATCTTAAATCACCGTGAGATGATGGAGTCCTGCCACTGTCAAAATCACCCGTAATTGATGTCGAAACTGCATCCCCCTCACTGCTTCCATCATTCATGACGTTTTTCCACTGTTAAAGAACCTCTCTCCTCTCTCTATATCCAATGCTTTCATCATCTTCTTCTTCTTCTTCTTCTTTTCCAGTAATAAACCATGACAAAACACACAGATCAAAACAAGGTCTCCATCAACCACCCTCTGCTCCACGACAAAGATCAACAAAAACCAACACCAGATTGGTTGTTATTAAAGCCCTGTACAAATTAATGAACAGTTCAGATTTAATAACTTTGGATTGTGTCGGTGAGAAGTCCAAAGAAGAGTAAGTTTGGTAATGTGTAGTTGCTTTTCAAATAATTTGCTCATTAATGCACGTGTCTTTTTTTCTTAAACTTAATAAAAAAAACATGCTCGAAAATAACAAAAACAGAGATTAGCAGTCCCGTGCAATGAGCTCATACTGATACTGCACAAAGAATCACTGAGTTTTTAGGCACTGAATTCGATTTCTGTTTGGAAATGTAGGGAATTTAATTTCTGGCTATCCCATTCAGGCACAGATTCTACACAGATATATTGTACATTCTACAAGTAAAAAAGAAGATTATTTTGAGCTACGTAGGTATCAGTGCTAATATCTGATTCTTAATTATTCCCATGAATTTCTGTATCTCTGCATAAATGGGAAGGTTAACTGAAGAATTGTAGATGACACGGCTTCAAACTTATAACGGCAGAATCCAGTACCTGGGCAACATGACTCGGTGGAAATTGTCGTTCTGTACATTTCTGCAATTTGTTTGCTCAAGACAATTAGGGATTGTTCTCAACAATCAACGGAAAAGACAAAATATTTTCAACGGTAAAAGCAAAGTATATTGTTCTCAAATATATGTATTTTATAAGCTTGATTAATTTAAATAAAAAATATAATAAATAAACTGGAAAAAAATAACATTGAAAAAAAAATATCCAACGATGTTAGTGTTTTTAAATAATAATAAAAATATAAAACCCGAGTCATTGATTTGATTGAATTCACTCATCTCTATTAATTTAATAATATTATTAAAAAAAACATTGACTATAAATAAAATAAAAAATAGCATTACTTAGGTATTGAAAATGAGTTGCTAGTATAATACTTAGGATGATAAGAAAGAAAAGTCTGGTGGAGACTCATTATTACTCTGCTTTGGGAATTATTTTGTCACTAGAAAGAGCTCATTTAGATGGTTCTATTACTACTACGAAAGGCTAGATAACGACATCAAAAGAGGTTCCATGCACCATAAGAGCAACGACTTAGAAAACAAACCAAACAAATAACATGAAATGAGCATCTCGTTCTTAGATTTTATCAATTAATTTAGTCTTATAAAAAACAAGATTTTATCTATAAAAAATCTAAATTTAACAAAGAATGATAAATAAAATGACTTGAGATAAACCTGATCATTTCTAAAATTGGTGAAAAAGCGTATAGAAAGAAAGTAAAAAAAAAAACTAAGTCTAATTTCTAATTAAATAAATGATGAAGAGGAAAACTAAAATAACACGAGAGAAAAAGATTAAAAAAATTAAGCAAACCCTCACAAATTTCTTAAACATGAATTAATCATTTAAATTTATAATTTATGAAATTTTAGATTTAAATCGAATAAAAAAACTTATTTATTAAAAAATTTAATATTAAAAAATAAAATCATATATCTTCTGGTGTGAAGGCATATTACATGTTTATTTGTATAATTCACATTAAAATAGTAAAAAGGGAAAAGAAAAACAGAGACACACATGTGTTTTATAGCGATTCAGCAAACTTTATTTTTATTATTAAGTCTATTTATTTTTGTGGTTTAAAATTATTTTTGAAAAAATTTAAATTTTTTTTATTAATTTCAAATTAATATATTTTTAGTAGTTTTAAATTATTTTAATATATTAATATCAAAAATAATTTTTTAAAAATTAAAAAACATCATTAATATGTATTTTAACACAAAAAATTATTTTAAAAATAACTCCAATCACATTATCTAAATAAGGAAGAAAATCCAATCATCCCATTATCCATTGACACGTCTTCTTAAATCACCATGAGATGATGGAATCCTGCGACTGTCAAAATCACCCGTAATTGATGTCGAAACTGCATCTCACTCACTGCTTCCATCATTCATGACGTTTTGTTGAATATTTGGCTCTTATGAGACAATCCAATTATCCTCTCCAACTCTGATGTGACTTCTCCCATTCAAATTCATGCCTTCTTTTTTAATCTTCAATTAAATAAATGGAAAAAAAAAACAAAAAAAAAAACAAAAGATAGAACGATAAAAAAAACAAAGAAACCTGAATTTTTTTTTATACATGAATTAATCCTTTAAACTTGGAATTTTTAAAATTCTAAATCTAAACTAAATCAAGAAATTTAATTCCCAATAAATTTAATGTTAAAGAATAAAATTAAAAAAATATATCAATATAAAAATTTTGTTAAATAAAACAAATAACAATCAAAATAATAAGAATCAAATTTAATAGAAAAAAAATTTAAAGGGGAATGAAATTGTAAAAAAATTAATTTTAAAAAAAATCTCAAATAAAACAAATAACAATAAAAAATATAAGGATCAAAACCGACCAATGAAAAAATCAAAAGAGAATGCAATTGAAAACAAAACCAAATTCTATAGATTATTTCAAATAAAACAAATTGTAATAAAAAAAAATATTAATCAAATATAAAGAAAAAATAAATTGAAAAGCTGATTTGAAAATTTAAAGGGTTAGACTTGAAAATCAAGGATTAGAAAGAGAGAAAAAAAGTTGTCAGTGTCAAGCTAGAGCTCGTCCAAGTATGAAGGGCCCGCTAAGATGATTTGAAAGCCATCTTAGAAGCAACTGTTTGATCACTAAAAATTGCCGCACGGATCACCCAAACAACGCTAAAACTGCTCACGAGTTAACGCAAGTAGTTTTTTTTTATTAACATTTAAATATTTTAAGTGAACAAATTGCCTCTAAATCAATTTGATTATTACAAAAAATCCATAAGAAAAATACAAAAAAAAAAACCATTGGACATTAGTCAAATAATTTTCCCTTATAAGGGTACATCAATTATTTTACTAAGCTTAAAAAAAATAAAAAGATGAATTAGCTCCTGAAAGATAATTTAATAATTTTTTATTTTAATAGCTCTTCATTTATTTTAATATACAAAAAAAATATAAAAAAATCAACTTGATCATAATCAATTTGATAATGACAAATAAATTCTAATGAAAAGACTGAATTACCTCCAATCTCTAGTTCAAATTTTGTATGGTCTAAAGGCAAATCCATCACTTTATTTTTTTAATGAATAGTAATTTGTGTCTACATGTACAGTACACTTGCTATGTGCATAGTACACTTGCTATGAGATTTAGTTTTTTGTTAACTAAATATGTAGCTTGCACTACGTTGTGAACTGTCTTAAATTTTTTTCATAGTAAAAAAAATGTTAAAGTGACGCAAGTATTCTAAAATAGAAAAAATAATATGAGACTCAAGTTATTTTCTCGATTGGATTTAATAAGCACGACTTATTTAAATAACACAAATAAAACAAATGCAACAGTAATTATATAATAAATAAAATGGAAAAAAAATTGATAATGAAAAATATTGTTCAAGCGACCCCATTACTTTTTAAAAAATAAGTAAAATCTATGACTCGAGTCTTAATTTGACCAAGTTCAATAAGCTCGATTAATTTAATAATATGATTAAAAAGTATCGACAATAAAAAAGGCAAAAACAATTTGGCAATAATTAACTTTAATAAGCTGCCAATATAATTATCATGAGGAGAAGAAAAAAAAAATATTGTAGCCTCATCGTCACTCTATTTTAGACACTTTCTTACCACAAAAAAACACCTATTGTAGACTCATCATCATCCAAATAGTGTGGGAACAATCCACTCGTTGATGCGTGCAATGCACGTGTCGGTTATTTTTTTTATTAATATTTATATTTAGTAAATGATCAATTTTTTTTTTAATCAACTTGATTATAACAAAAAAAAAATAGTATAAAAAAGATAAAAAGGCTCTCGAATGCTAGTAAAAAAACTGAATGTAAAAATATTTAAGTTATTTTATTGTGTTTGGAAAATTAAAAAGATTAACGGGTCCTTGGATGCAAGTTTAATATTTTTTTGTTTTTTAGAGTTTTTTTAATTATTTTATTGTGCTAAAAAAATTTAATAAGACTAAACTGGCTATAATTAATTTGTAAATGATCAATAGATCCCTATAAAAAAAACCGAATTATCCCCAGTAACTAGTTGGAAGTTTTTATAGTGCAAGGGCAAATTTATAATTACATTATTTCAATTATTAATAATGTGTTTGTTGGCGCGCGCGGTAACTTCGCTAGGAAATTCATTTTTTTTTCGAATTAAATTTTGTAATGTTTTTGCTTTAGTTAGTAGTCAAATACTTGTGTTTTCGACCTTTGCGGTTCCTCGGGTGTTTTGTTGGTGAGAGATCGAGTCGATGCAGTCTAAATGTCTGAGGAACTCTTTGAACATAGTTCTTTTTTTAGGATGGTGAATATCCTCCCTCCTGTTTTCAGGTCCCTTAAATAATTTCTAGCATGATTTTTCTGCCATTTGTTCTTGATTTGAATGGTTGAATAATCGACATTTCTTGAAATGAACATTTATTCAAGTCTGCATCATTTCTTCTCTGAGCCACAGAATTATGAATATGCAAGTCTGAACCATTAATTTCTTCTCTGAACCACAGAATTATATGAATATGCAAGAATTGTGAATTTTCTTGTGTAGAATCATTGATCTTTGCAAGGAAGAAGAGCTAGCTAGGTATCTATCGAGTTATAGTAACCAAAAACGTTAGCACAAGTGGCCATGACTTTGGTCTGGGATACAAGAAGGTCCTACGTTGGCTTGTAAATTTTGAAATTCCGGGCCTCCTTTAAGGGAAAAAGAAGAAGAAACAAACTGGTCTCCCGTTGATCCAAATCATCCAATCAACCCAGAAGGCAAGAGGGACCTGCTGCTGTAAGAAACAAAGAAATGCCCACTTTCATTCCCCATTTTCTTCAATCCCCCTGTCGAGGAAGCAAGCATGAGTGTATATCTACCATTCAACTTCGTTCAATTCAGCTAAAATGGTAGCTTGTATTACATAGATTGGTATTACAGAAACAAGTTGACAAGTGAAAGTTGCTTGAATCTCTGCAATTATCTCTGGCCATTGAAGTCCGCTTGGCCCTCATTGTCCTTGCCAGATGTTTAATGCGGAGCGCCATAGAGAGTTGAATTTTAAGCTAGAATTCCAAATCAGGAGCGTCGGCAGAAGGAACAGCTCATGGAAAGAAACCTGAAAAGGATGAGGCTAAAAAGTTGAAGCTAACAAAAATGATCAACCATTATTTAGAATAATCACCGTATCTTTCTTGATGACGAGTCCTGCTGAAATTCGCTTTCATTGTTATTAAACCTAGTTGAGATTTTTAATTTAAATTGGGCTAAATTTTAATATTAATCTAGCAAAACCCGTGTGATCCAATAAATAAATATGTATTTCAGTTGATTTAAACTAAGATATAATTTAAGGAAAAAAAATATTTTTTATTTCTTTAACGTAATACTTCGTATTAAATTATTGAAATTAAATTGAAGAAAGCTGAAAAAATCTATGTGGTCTGTGCTGTGCTAAATTACAAGAAAGTTGGAGAGACAAATTGACCCGAGACCTGAGAAAGACGAAAGAAATAGAAAGAGGGGGGGAATGCCCTTTATTTGTCACATGATTAAATAACAACATGTGTTTTTAGCATACATTTGCTCAGTTCTAGTCTTCTAGGAATTTGCTTATGTTCAAATATTTGGCGCCGTTTTAAGAATTTTAACTTCACGTTTTACAGGATTTTTTTTACATTGAAACCATGCAAACATATGCTCATTTCTAGTCTTCTGGGTATTAATTTTTTGTGGTTTTGAATAGTTTTCACGTGTTAATATTAAAAATAAATTTTTTAAATATATTTTTTAAAAAAATTAAAAAACAATTATTACTGTAATTTCAAACATTTTAAATTTACTAGAGGATTGTTTTAATTAATACCGTTCAATTAATATAAAATATTTAATTTTTTTTCATAGCAAACTTGATCATGTAAAATCATGAATAAAAGTTCATCATAAATGAAGGAGGCATATACGGACCAGATTAGCTGCCTTGATTACCTAGCTTCGTTTGTCCTTTTGTCCAATCTTGTTTAGAGAAGCAAGAAGACCATTTTAATGGTGGTGACAAAAGGGAATCAGTTACGTATTTCCATTCCATAGATGTTGATGACTCGATGGAGACCATGTAGGTCTGATTTTTACATCAATTTCGTAATAAACTCAACATCAAATATTATATTGTATGTTTGATATTGTTATAATTTTAATATAAGTTATGGTTTGAAAAAATAAGTTTTTAAAAAATTATAAATTATATTTTTTTTTAATCTAAGTTTTCAGAAGAAAATTTCAAGTGAGGTTTATAAGTTACGTGTTAATTAACTAAATATTTTTTAAATTTATAATTAAAGCACAACATAAATTATACCACTTCACTTTATAAAAACAAATAGAGTCTAAATTGTTTATTTTTGTATTTTAAAAATATTTTTTAAATATTTTTATGTTTTTATTTTAAATTATTTTTTTATATTTTCAGATCGTTTTGTCATGTTAATATTAAAAATAAAATTTAAAAAATAAAAACAATATTATTTTAATATATTAAAAAAAACAACTGATGTCACTCTACAAACTGAACTCTGAACTTGAAATCTGAACTTGAAATTGGAAGAAAGAGGGAAGAACAGTCACCATGGAAAAGAAGCTGAAAACAAACAAAAATAATTCTTAATTTTTCTATACAATAATATAAAATTTTCCTTATATAAATGAGTGATGCAGATGAGCATCAATATTATCGTTGATTTTATATAAACTCCAAGTCATGAAAGATGTGTATAAACGGCTGGATTCAAGTAACTCAACATGCCTATACTCTGTAGCCGCCTCTGTCAGCATCTTCAACGGTAAAATGCAGCAGCTTCTGATACTCTTCCATGCTCAAATCAGTCAGCAAGCAGATCTTTGTGCACGGGCGTTGAAAATACACCATCTATTTGACACATCATCTGCTGTAGATCAGATGTGTTTTTTTTTAAAAAAAAAATTCTATATGTAAGTTTTTTAGTATATTTTTTTACATAAAACATTTTAAAAAACTGATGGATACATATTATTAAATAAATTAAGAATTGTATGTATTGATAAACAAAAAATAATATTAAAAATAATTAAAAATTAAATAAAAAAACAAAAAAAACAAGTATAGATCAAGATATTTAATCTTGCAAGATATAACATTTACCCGGTTGTATTTACTGAATTTATTTATTAAAATTAACCTTTTATTTCAATCAAATGATATTAAAAATATATACACATATTAAATTGATTAAATAAAATAAAAGTGAAAAATATTATTCAAGGCTGTATATATCAGAAATATTATTTGAAAATAAATCTATTTTTATTTTCAAAAATAGAATTCTTATATACAAAAAAAAATTATAAATGAATCAGAATAATCCTTTTAAAAATTAAATATGCACAACACCATAAAAAAAAAAAAACAATCTCTATCCAAAAAAAGATCAAATAAAAAAACAAATGAATATTCATTGAAACATAAATTTAAAAATTATTTTGAAAAAACATATATAAAAAAGATATCAGTAAAAAAAAATGTTAGAAAAAACATCATAACTTGATTGCTGTAGCTTAACTAGTCAAATTCGTGACCCGAATCATGAACTCAACCGTGTTCAATATTTTTTCCACTTAAATTTATATTCAACCTTTAAAAAAAGGCAAAAAAGAGCCAAGGAGCGTTAACAAGCTTGAGCTTATTTTATTTTTTTAAAATTTCTTAAAGAGTCGTTCGCCCCCTTTTTATAAAAAAAAAAGTAAGCAGGCGACATGTCACCCGTCAAGGCAGATTATGTGTTGTCTGCAAGCCTAGATTCCGACTACCATAATGGTGGCTAAAAAATTAGGCATTTAGTGTTTTGCCCTAAAAATCCAATTTTTAAGCTACTTCAATTCAAAAACACCTCACCAACATTCTTAAAACACCCATAAACCATTTCATCAACTTCAAATATCCAAAAAATAGTCTAAAAACCTGAAATCAAACCAATTTAGTTTTGGGTTTCTCAACTCAGATCTTGTTCTTCATGCAATATCGAGGCTCTAAACAATCACCATAAAGCCTCTTTCATCTCATGGAACCCGAGGACAACAAAAAAACCTATTTAGTGAGCGAAAATGAAATGAACGTTGGCTTTCTCTTTTATCCCCAGAATCTAGCAGCCCCCCTCTCTCTCTTCTCTCTCTAATCAAGGACTGAAAAATAACACAAATGAACTTGTGTATCAAAAATAATTTTTTTTTAAAATTTAAAGGGATCTATATTGTATACATAAAGTAATTTTTTAAAGATAGAGGACCTAAGTGTATTTTTCATGCAATCTCTGACACGCCATCGGTGTTTGACACCTTTTTTATTTTGGTCCCCCTTCTTTCATTTCCACCATTGATTAAGAATTCAGATGCAATTGGCTTTCAATTAAAATTAAATCACACAAAATAAAACTTTGAGAACCAAAATGAATTATTAAAAAAATAAACAATGCTATCCATATTGTTTTGTGCATGCGGGAACAGTGTCGGCTCTACTAGTATTAAGTCACAACAATATATTCATAAGTTACATTTCTAATATTTTTTAATTTAGATATCTAGGTTGCATTCAAAATTATGAATCAAATTTCTTTTTTATATGTGATTTATTTTTAAATTTTAAATTTAATTTAAAATGATAAAAATGAGGGATTGAATCCACTTAAACATGAGTCCTATAAGTTAGAGAAAATAAACAGGATGAATCTTCTTGACCTATGTTTATGTAATTAAAAAAAAGGTGTCAGAGAAAACATCAATTCGATTTTTTTTTTTTACATTCGCAACCCAATTGTAGAATACATTTCCAGTACATTAACATCAAGGACTTAATTGAGAAAAGTTTATTTTCGACAGCACATCAAGAATCAATTTAGAGTGTCAAGTTAATTTGGAATTTGCCCAGATTAATAAATACCATTAAAAACTGCATTCTTCCAGTCACCCCTTGAAAGATATTCTGAGTGACTGGAGCAGAGTATTGGTTAAGGTTGGATACCCTTATTAATGTACAGTGACTGTTTGGAGTTGTGGTTGCTCGAGTTTAAGTGAATGTTGAATTTGTTTTCGTTTAAAATAATTTTATTTTTATATTTTTTTATTGTTTTAACGTATTGATATCAAAAATAAATTTAAAAAAATAAAAAATTATTTTGATATATTTCTAAACAAAAAACACCTTGAAAAACAACTTCAACCACACTCCTAAATAAACTTTTAGTCACCCCTTATTAATATATAGTGACTGTTTGGAGTTGTGGTTGTACGAGTTTCAGTGAATGTTAAATTTTTTTTGGCTTGAAATAATTTTATTTTATTTCTTGATCGTTTTAATTTGCTGATATCAAAAATAAATAAATAAAAATTAAAAAAATATATTATTTTATTATATTTTTAAATAAAAAATATCTTAAAAAGCTACAACAACTATACTCCCGAATAAATTTTTGATCACCTGGGTGGCTAAGTTGTTGCAACTACGTTGAACCTAATCCATTATTCATGGCATTAATTTCCAATTTGGCCAACTTGGTGCCGGCTCCACGAGGACCACGACATTAAGAGAATCCCCACCTTCAACCAATTCTATGTCCCAATATAAGCTGTATCTACCACTGTTCCTAAGTTATATTCATTGGGTCCTTTTGCATTATTAGGCATGTTAGTATAGTCGTTATGCAAGCATCCCTTAATCATTTGCAGGGGAGGTGAGATATGCCTTTTGCTTAATCTTGCATATACTGCAGATTCTCTTCTCTTGATATTTGGATCTCTACATTAAACCTAACTTATACTTTGAAATCTCCATGGAAGAGGTAAGCATCTTGTGATAATTCATAGAAAAATGAGGGGAAGGTAAGCACTCTGGCTGCTTCTGGTCTTGCTTTGTATTCGGCCAAACTTCATCCAATCCTGAAAGAATCAGCCGACGGCAGGCTAATGGACGGCTGGTTAATTATGGATATAGTAATAAAAGTTGTATTTTAAAGTATATTTTGTTTGGAAATATATTAAAATAATATATTTTTTAAAAATTTATTTTTTATATCATTATATTAAAACGATTAAAAAAAATAAAAAGTAAAAAATTAAATTAAATTTTAAACAAACAATATTTTAAACACAATATCAAATACCCTACTGAAGGATTGTGGTCTCATGTTTAGATATACACCGTAATAATAAATGAACTTTCCAAAAAGGGCTGTTAGATTACCATACAAAACTTTAAAAAACAATTAAAAAATATTAATTTAATATAAAAACAATTAAAACACAAAAACACAAATATGAGATTTTTTTTTTGTAACCATGAATGTTCGGGTTAACTTATGCACACATCGACTAATTCTTGAAGATCCAAAAATTAACGATCATGTAAGTCTCTAGTGACTCTAAGGTTTGTAACACTTAAATTGATGATTTATAAAAATAAATTTAGAAACTGATCAGTTAAATTACACTCCTAAAAATTAATAAATATAAGATATTCATTCCGTCGGGTATGCACTTATTAAATTATTCCCACTTGTGATGTTTTTTCGTTATCTATCAAGCGGTTTGAAATATTTGGCATCTACACAAATCGATACTTCAATGCATTCACTACGTGACAATTACATTATAATCATGGTTTTACATCATACTTTTAATCAGGATATATATATATATATATATATATATATATATATATATATATATATATATATATATATATATATCAATGATTCCGTTGCATCACATGTAAAATACTTAAAATTTTAAATATCTATAAATAAACATATATACACAATATCTACTAAACATCTTACCACGTCATGTGATGTGTCGTACGATAATAGTAGAATAAAATAAAAATCACATATCTCAAAGTGATGACAATTGTTTTGATAATAATAATAGAAAAAAGAATTAAAGAAATATCACGAAAAAGAAATAAAAAACAAAAGACTTGGCTACTTGGTCACGAGAAGATAAGAAATGCATAGAGTCCACTTAAAAAAATAGCCACCATTATTACACTTCATCACTCTCCAACAAAAGCTCTTTTCAATTTTAACACCCCACCCCACCCCACCCCACCCCACCCCGTCCTTCCTTCCTCTCCCTATCCTTCCACCATCCTTCCCAAAAAATCTTCCACGTGCTTCAACTCTTTCCACTTATATAACAAGCCCTCCGCCTCTTCACTTCCTCCTAACCTTCCCGGAAAAAAAATTAAAAAGAAATCATATCCCTCTTCACTTAATGGCCCTTGTCCGTGAACGCCGCCAGGTTAACCTCCGTCTCCCCGAACTCTCGGACCGCCGCCCCCGCTTCCCCCTACCGCTTCCCCCCACCTCCACTATCAACAACAACAACACCACCTCTACCATATCTTGCAATGATATTGAAAAAATACACGTTCTAGGCCATGGTAACGGTGGCACGGTATATAAAGTACGTCACAAGAGAAACTCACAAATTTATGCACTTAAAGTTGTACATGGAGATAGTGACCCATTAGTCCGCCGCCAAATTTACAGAGAAATCGAGATTCTCCGCCGTACAGATTCCCCCAACATCGTTAAGTGCCATGGGGTTTATGAAAAACCATCTGGGGACATAGCAATTACGATGGAGTACATGGATTTAGGCACACTTGATTCACTTATGCAAAAACATGGTACGTTCAATGAGTCCAAACTGTCACATGTTGCAAGTCAGGTTCTGAATGGTCTTAGTTACTTGCACGCCCAGAAAATCATCCACAGAGACATGAAGCCTTCAAATCTGCTGGTTAACAAGGACATGGAAGTGAAGATTGCTGATTTCGGTGTGAGTAAAATCATGCATCGTACGTTAGATGCTTGTAATTCGTATGTTGGTACTTGTGCTTACATGAGTCCTGAAAGGTTTGATCCTGATACTTACGGTGGCAATTATAATGGTTATGCTGCTGATATTTGGAGCCTGGGGCTTATTTTATTGGAGCTTTATATGGGCCATTTTCCATTTCTTCCACCGGGTCAAAGACCCGATTGGGCTACTCTTATGTGTGCTATTTGTTTTGGGGATCCGCCGAGCTTGCCGGAGGGAGCGTCGGAGGAGTTTCGGGACTTTATTCAGTGTTGCCTGCAGAAAGAGTCTGGTAAGAGGTGGACAGCAGCTCAGCTATTGTCTCACCCTTTTGTATGTAAAGTTCCAAGATCCGATTTAGTGGACTTGTGATTTGACCCGAACGCCCAATTAAATTTGAGGGTTGGGAACATAATTTTGAGTCTTTTTGTACAGACTTCTGGAATCTGGATTTGGGATTTTCTTTTGTACATTCCCTCAATCTGAATCTTTTGTAGCTCTGTTCCATTAAGCAATAAATCTGCTCTTCAAAACGAGACTTTTTTTTATTCATTTTCTTGTTCTTTACATCCTTTATATTTTCATTTTTAGTTCATCTACTTAGGTACTATTTTTTATTTCTTGAAAAAGTTAAATTTTTTTTATTTATTTAATGAGATTTCAATACTAACCTGTCAAGAAATTAAGAACTCTCATGACTTGAATATTCTTTTTTCATAAAAAAAAAAGTATTAAAAAAAAATTAAAAAATTCTGGGTACAGCACAGGACGTAGCATAACGCATAGCTAGTTCCCATCCATGCATGGTGATTCCAGTCCGGCACTTTTAAGTGGAGTAACATATATATTACTGTGAGATATTTCTATAAGAAAATATCATCATCGTTCACCAATCAGATATTTCTATAATAAAATAATCAAATATTGTAATCTTTAGTTTATTTTCATTCTTTATTATATTTTGCTGTAATTGTTCTTTGTTAAAACTAAAAATAATAAGCCTAACACGCGATAATTTCAATATAAATTAATAAAAATATATTTTAAATCAATATAAGATATCCTTTTAAATACAAAATGGTAATTAATGTGTTTCAATATATTCAAATATTAATCAATTCTTATTTTGGAAAAAAAGAAAAAAGAAGTATATAATTTTGAATATTTATAGAGCATTTCGTTTTTTTTTTCAAGGTCTTTCTATAAAACATGGTCACGTTTTTTTGGGGTGAGCAGATCTTGGTGACTACTCTTGAGATCATGACTGTGGCTTTCAAGCCTTCTCCACTTTCCTGCTAAAGCATAAAAGCGTGCAAGAGCCCCATACATTTTTTAATCCCATTATTTTTTCAGTAATTTTCACGTGCACTTTGATAAACTATTGGCTTGCAAGCCTATCTAAATCGTGATAAGATTTGTGATTTGTCCTTGAAGAATTCTTTAATATGTTGTTTTCGCCTGCTTCTTTTTGTGTTTTTAAAAAAACTTGTCGATTTAAGACTGGATTAAGGATGAAATTGGATCAAGTTTAAGATAAAATTAAAAAAAATAAAAATTTGAGTGATTTGATGAGTTGATCCGGTTAATCTAATAAGATCTATTCAAAAACTTAGTTGTAACCCGTTGGTTATTTATTTTTTAAAACTAAAACGATATTATTTTCATTTATAAAAAAATTAGGGTTGACCCGAGTAATCTGATGACCCGATCAAAACCCTAAGACTCGGGCAAAACCTATGACTTGAGCCTTGGGACGGGTCGACCATTGAGCCGGGTTTAAAAACTCTGTTTTTAAAAACACTTCTGAAATAATTTGATTTTTTTATATTCTTTTTTTACTTCAAATTAATTTTTTTGATATTTTTATATCGTTTTAATATATTAATATCAAAAATAATTTTTTAAAATAATTTATTTTAATATATTTTAAAAATAAAAAAAAATTCTTTAAAAATAATAGTTATCGCAATTCTAAAGTTATTAATGATGCAAATTTGGTTGGTTTCTCTGTCTATTCCAAGCAAGATGCACAATCTTCACGTCACTTCGCATGTTTCTTTTCTAATCTTTCTTTGGATAAATATTAGATATTATCATATTAATATAAATTATAATTTAAATTTTTAATTGATATAGTTTTTTAATATAATATCAGAATTTTATTGATTAAGTGATTATGAATTTGAATTTTTTTAATTAAAATTAATTAATAATATAAGATAATATATACTTATTTAAATTTTAAGTTTAAAAACTTTAAGAATTTAAGCCTATAGTTGACAAAAGACATTTCTTGTATAAATTAATTATCGAGACGAACTTATCCATACTGCCTTGCGCATTAATGGGGTCCCGAAAATAGACTCGAAGTAATGGAAACTTCGTCGCACATATAGAGCAAGAGCTTATTTGATAGCGAGCCGATGAATTATTTTTTAAAATGTTTTTTATTTATAAATATATTAAAATAAAGTTTTTTATTTTTTTAAAAATTATTTTTAATATAACAGGTAAAAGTAATCTAAAATTATAAAAAAAATATGAATTTAAAACAAAAAATAAAATAAAATTTTAAATTATTTAAAAAACACTTTAAAAATAAAAAATAAACAGACCAAAGATTGACGCACTTACAGCAAAAGAAGGTCGATGTTTTTGGGAGTCGAAGTGGACGTGTTTCTGGACTGCATGGGCCCACAGAGGCCGAATAATTGATCGCATGAGGAGTCACTAAATATCTTGTTCAGATGCATGAACCTGACTTCACTTAACACCCACTAGGCAACAAGGAAGATGCTGCTAGACTGCTGGTCATCATGAATGATGTCACGACCCACAAAACTAATTTTCAGCTCACAAGGCATGAGTAGTGTAATAAAAAATAAAAAAAATATCTAATTTTTAATTAATTTAATATTAATTTATAAAATTTAAAAATTCAACCAGGTTAATAAAAAACAAGATAAAATTTAATTTTTAATTAATTCAATATTAATTTATAAAATTTAAAAATTCAACCAAGTTAATAAAAAACAAGATAAAATTTAATTTTTAATTAATTTAATATTAAAATATAAAATTAATTTTTAAAAAAAGTCAACCCACTAAATTAATGTCACGTGAGAGTGAAATAATTCAATAGAAAATAAATTTAATATTAAAAAATATTTTTAAAAAATTTTGATTGAAAAAAAATAAAAATAAAATATTATTTTAATAAATAGTGTAAAGTGGGGTGAAGTAGAAACCCCCGTTTCTTTCTTCTTTTTTTTTCTTTTTTTTTTGTTAATAATGTCATTCATCGAATAGAAAATGATAATTTGAAATTTAGCTTTATCTCAGGAAAGTGAGATTGGAAATTATATTTGTGGTCCAGAAGATGTGGAGATAAAATAGTGAAATATTGGATTAAAAAAAAATGAAACATTAAAGAAAGACTATATTCCTGAGCATATGAAGAGTAGAGATTGAAGATGACAATTTAACGTGAACTTTATAAATATTGATCGAACTGATTAAAATAAATAAGTTTTTTTAATAATTATTTTAATAATTTAATAATTATTTTATTTAATGAATAATAAATAATGTATAAATATTGTTAAAATCGATATAAAATTCAATCTAAACTTGATGCTATACATAATAATACATTGGTAACGAATACTCGAAATTTTATAAATAAAATATAAATATTTATTTTTTTATTCAATGAACTATGCACATTCAATATTATGAATATAATAGAAATACAACCTGTGAATATTAACAAAATACTCGTGTGACTAAATCATTGTAGCTACATCAACACTAGTGCTTTTTTTTCCCTCTACTGAACAACCCAATTTTTTATTTATTTATTTATGTTTTTTTTTAATTTGATTATTTGATGTTAGGTTGTTTTGGAGATTGTGACTTGTAATTTTTTTATTTTATTTTTTTATTGGGTTATACCGATTTTATAAATTTAGTTGTTTTTCTCGATTTTAACTTTAGATTTATTAGAAGTGAGACTTTAAAAAAAACTTATTCATTTTCTATGAATTTATCCTGATTTTATAACCCATGTTGTGGGTTTAACATGTTAACTCGAGTTTTTTTTCTGTTTATTTTTATTAAACATTGAGTTAGTTCGAAATTGAGCTTCATAATTTTTTAATTTACTTTTTATGAGGTTAACTTAATCTCATGATCATAGTTAACTTTGTTTATTTTTTTGTTTGTTTTGAATTTGGATTTTTTTTAATTGGGCTCTATATTTTTTTTTATTTACTTTCTATTCGGTTATCTAAATCTCATTATTTGGATTGCGGATTTAAAAGGTTGACCTAGATTGATTTGATTTGTTTTTTTGGATTAGTTTTTAATATTATGTTGTTTAGGAATTAGACTTTGTTATTTTCTTCAATTTACTTTCTATAAAGTTATTTTGATATGAGGGATTTAGGTTTTTTTCTCTTTCAATTTTGACCTTCAACATCAGATATGTTAGAAATGAAGTTTCATAATTTTTTCATTTTATTTTTAAAAAAGTTATCTTGGTTTCATGATCTAAGTCACGAGTTTAACAAGTTAGCCTAAGTTGATTTTGGTTGTTTTTTTTGTGTTTTTTTGAATTGATTTTTTTTCCGATTTCATCCTTAAATATTACATTAGTTTGAGATTGGAATTTGTAATTTTTTTCGCATTACTTTCTATGGGATTATCCTGGTTTCATGACTTAGATCGTTAGTTTGACATGTTAATATGAGTTGACTCAAGTAGTTTTTTTGTTTTTTTCATACTTTAATATATACTTTTTAATTTCATCTTTTAATATTGGGTTAATTAAAAACTGATATTCATAATTTATTTTGATTTGCTTTTTATAGGGTTATGATAGTCTCTTGACCCATGTTGCAAATTTGATAGATTAAGCCAAATCGATCTAATATGTCATCGTCTCAATATTTTAAAAAATATTATCCAACATATTATTGTATCAATATTGAAAAATGATGTTATCCAATATGCATTATACTTTGACTTGATAAATATTTTTTTTATTAGAAAACATGTTAGTAAGTCTTGAGTATTTTTTTATGTTAAAAAAATTGATCTATCTCGCAACGCACGATTGATCTAGTTCATTGTCATTCTTAGACCCTTTTTTGTTTTTGCTATTGGAAAGCAATTTTGCAAAAAAATTAATTTTTTTTATTTTAAATTATTAATTTTTGTTTTTTTTAAATTTTTTTGATATGCTATGTCAAAATAAATTTTAAAAATATATAAAAATATTATTTTAATATATTTTTAAATAAAAAACACTTTAAAAAACTATTGTTATTACAATATTAGCCCTTCGTTGAAATGACTTAAGCATGGGCTGATGTGTGGTCTTCTTAGACCAGGTTCGGGCTAGTGAAAGCAAAGCTCCTCACGAGAGCAGAGCTATCTACCCATAAAATTAGCCCAAGTTTAACTTGAGCCAGAGGTAGACCGACACCATTGAATTTTTTTTTTTTTTTTGGCAATGTTTGTTTTAGTATTTTAAAAGTATTTTTTAAAAAAATTAAATTTTTATTTATATATTTTTAATATTTTTAGATTATTTTGATACGCTAATGTTAAAAATAATTTTTTTAAAATAAAAAAATATGATTTTGATATATTTCCGAGTGAAAAATATTTTAAAAAACAACCGCAACTATATTTCCAAACACACTCATATTGTACCTTGATCGGTCATGTAAGACCAACATACCTATGCTCTTTTCAGACTCGAGTATGTTTGGCAGTGTGGTAGTGATTGTTTTTTAAATAACTTTTTGTGCCGATGCATGCCAATGATGTATTTTCATTTTTTAAAAATTATTTTTGACATCAGCACATCAAAATGATCTAAAACATATAAATCATATTAAATTTTAATAAAAAAAATTAAAATCTTTTAGAAACACGGTTTACACCGTGTTTCTAAACTCTTTCTCAAAGTATGGATAGAGGACAATCTTGATGATACTATGATTTTTTTTTATTTATTCATTAAATCAAAATACTTTTATTTTGTATACTGAAACTATTTTTGTTGAATGACCGATTTTTATTGATCTTTTTACCTCTTGGTTTTGTAGGAGGAAGTAAAAAGAATTGGAAATAAAAAAATCCAAAGTAGCTGCTTCATCCTCGACTGATTTCATACTCATTTTATAACACAACAGTAATTTTAGAACTACAGGACAATACATGATTATTAATTTGTGTTTATCGTGGGGAACATGTCGCAAAGGTCAAATGTTTTTACTTTTCAGTTCTTCTAGACAAGAGACGCAAAACATTATACATAGCTTTTATCTAAAAACAGGAAAAAAATTATACCCACGGACAATGTCTAGTAGTAGAGTATTCAAAACAAAACCAACGAAAACAAAAGACAGTACGACTTCCTACACTTACGTGTAATCGATTCCTCTAAATCCACGTTCTTTCCTATCCCATACTGAATATTATTAACTCAGATTCAATCAAACTGTTTCCCATGTCTCCATCTCCATTACATAAACATACATTCAAGAGCTGGAAACAATTCTGTGACTTCTTTCTTTCTTGATTGATAGTTATGGCTTCTTTGAGTTTGACCCACATCAGAGGGAGGAATTCTGTGACTGAGTTTACTCGGCCGAGTTTGAGAACACAACGTGGCAGGAGTAAAGTTGGGTTCTTGAGGTTGGTGGGTTCTCAGGGTCAGGGAGAGCCTGATTTGAGCGTCACTGTAAATGGGTTGCAAGAGGAAAGAAATGAAATAGAGTCATGCTATGTGGATGTTCTCTTGATCATATATATATACACATATTTTTTCTGGAGGTTGGTCGAGTGATGATGGAAGTGGGATCATATCAATGCTGATGTTTAAGATACAGGTGTTACAGTTGAGTTCTTGCTTAATCTAGTGAGGATTGGATGGTTCAAAGTTTGATGATCTTGTTGATTATTTCTTAGATCAGATTCTAGACTCTTTTGTTCAGGTGGATTGTGATTATTTTATGCAAAAATGAGAAATCCATGATTTTAGTGATTGATCGCCATGGCTTCTTCCTTTTCCTCGCTCGTATTGATTGCCCTGTCTTTGTCAGAGTAGAACTTTCATTCATAGTATCCGAATTGACATGGTGGAAAAAGTGAAAGCTTTTCTTAGGAATAATTAGGCTTGCTTATGCAAGATGTTGATCAGGATACAGTAGTATTGTTGATTGTGTGAGTTAGTAATTGATATAGGTATTGAAGTATGTGCTTTGATGATTACTTCTCTGTAACTTGATGCCAGAAATTCCAGGTTCTTACAAGGAATACCATTTGCAATAATCAATTTTGACCAGCATATTTACTCGCCTCATTATTGACCATGTCATATGAATGAAGTGTCTAGAGGTCATAGTTTCTATGTTCTATTGGAGGAGTCTTTCTTTTCAATTTATCTGAAGCATATTGGCATCCTTCCATGCTACAGCTATTGTATCTATTCATAAAAAAAACGATCTTCAATTCTTAATTTTCTAGGTGTCACTAGATGCAGCGAAAGTTGTAAATGTAACTCCTCGATGTGCTCAGCTACGAGCAGGTGCAAATGGCTCAGCCAAGGGGCAAATTATTAGCTGGGAGAATATAGAACTCATAAGTGACCGGCCTCTTGAAACAATGCTGAAAGAATTTAAGCAATTAAAAGAAGAATATCCTGATAGGATTCTCATTGCTTCAATCATGGAGGAGTATGAAAAAGCTGCTTGGGAGGAACTCATTGACCGAGTAGAGCTAACTGGAATTGTAAGATTTAGTCATCACCAATTTGTTACTTTTGTGATCTTTTTTAAGTCGGATGGTTGCTGTCATCTAATATTCCCGAAAATGTTTCTTAGGATGCCTTAGAAATCAATTTCTCATGTCCTCATGGAATGCCTGGGCGTAAAATGGGTGCTGCAGTTGGCCAAGATTGTGCGCTATTGGAAGAGGTTTGTGGATGGATTAATGCAAAAGCTACAGTCCCAGTATGGGCAAAGATGACTCCTAACATCACTGACATAAAACAGGCCATTTTCTTCCTTCGTTACTAAACATGCAAT
The DNA here is from genome assembly GCA_007827005.2 of Populus simonii. NCBI lineage: Eukaryota > Viridiplantae > Streptophyta > Magnoliopsida > Malpighiales > Salicaceae > Populus > Populus simonii. The sequence continues at coordinate 11,615,329 of CM017475.2, read as the reverse complement.
TTTAGCTTGATTTATCATGTAGTTAAGAAATATTTGACTAAGGATAGAAATTTGTTTGTCATGGTGTTTATTACAAGAAATGCAATTGTTATTTACTTGCTTAACATTAGAAATCTAATCTAAAAAATACTTAAAACATCATTCCCTTTGAGTATACGTGGTAGAGAAATGCAATTTCATTCTTCTCATATGTCTGGCTTAACAACACTTCTATGATTGAATAGCATACATCGTTTGATCTCCTCGATCTATTTTCAGCTGCTGTTTTTCATAGTATTAAGCAGTAATATTTCAGTTACATTTTTTACTCATGACTTTTTTCTGATCTTGTTGTACAGCCAGCTATCCGGATGCGAGGGAGTGTCTGCTGTTAATACCATCATGAGTGTTATGGGAATAAATCTGAAAACCTTACGGCCCTAGCCTTGTGTTGAAGGGTTTGTATTAGCTGACAGAAGACAATATTTCATATCAATTATTATTCATTAAGTAACACCTTGGTGCTTAAATATTGTTGTCAGATATTCAACTCCTGGGGGTTACTCTTCCAAAGCAGTCCATCCTATTGCACTAGAGAAAGTAATGAGTATTGCCAAAATGATGAATTTGATTTGGACCAATACTCACTTTCTGGTATTGGAGGTGTTGAGACCTGTGGTGATGCTGCCGAGTTTATTCTTCTGGGAGCAAATACAGTTCAGGTAGGCACAAATAATTGTTTTACATTTTGTTTATCATGTTCTTACCGTCTCAATTCATTTAGATGTACCTGATAAAAATCGGTTGCCTGTTTAACCATAAGATTGCTGATATCCTTGTAGTTGGTAAATCTACTCTGATGCTGATATTTATTTTTAAACTGCTTGGGGTCAACACTAGGTGGATTTTACTGTCATACTACTACTATTTTCTGGAGGAAAACATAAAGACTGTTAAAAAAAAAACAAGAACAGCTGATTATTAAAAAAAACAAAAATATGAGAATAGTTTGGAGCGAGTTCTTTTTGGTTATTAGTGAATTTAAGGTGTGACAAACCAGCAAATGCCTTTGTAACCCAAGCTTAATATTCTGTATAGTTTAACACGCTTTTAACTCAACGTGAAAAATTCAATACTGAGCTTATTGATCCATGGTGTGATCCCATAAGTAGAAGTCAATGGCTTCTGATTGCATATCTTTTACAAGGAATTTGAAAACAATTTGTTCTGATCAATGTTTGAGGATATTGTATTTGGGTTTGTTTATATAAGGCCCAGGAAAAACTGGAGGGGTTCCTTGAAAGAGGAGTATAATTCACCTATTCATAACCAGATTTCGATTAAATTGATTAGACTTGTCACTTGAAGGAGAATGTTTAAAAACTCGCTCCACCTCCTGATAGCTTTTGCCCTTTTCTTCTGCTTATTCAAGGCCTCATTTCAATTTTTTCAATTCAAGAAGCAGGGCACTTTACTTCATTTGCATAGTAGGTGAACAATTTTATCACATTTTCCTTGGTTAAAGCATTCATACTGTGAGTTATGGGAATTCCTTCTCTGAATTTCTGATGTCATTTAGCTAAAACCTTATCGTTTATAAAGACTGTGATTTCCACACAGAATCTGTCTGTAGGCAGGTATGAGGTAGGAATAACTACTAAAATATTACTCCTTGCCTCCAGAATTTATACTTTTCAGTTTGTGTTTCGTAAGACTTGTGGTTACTCTGCTATTTTCTTCCTCCTGAAAAAAAGAGAGAACCATAATTTGCCTTTCTTTTGAATTTTTTTAAAAGCCATCTTTCACTTCTACTGTATAACTGTTTTGGATTTCTGCACTATGTGCTAATATTTAAAGACCATTGATGTTCGACTACAGGTCTGCACTGGGGTTATGATGCATGGATATGGCCTTGTGAAGAAACTCTGTGAAGAGCTGAAGGATTTCATGAAAATGCACAACTTCTCATCAATAGAAGATTTCAGAGGGTAATTCTTATCGAAGATATCTAAAGTCGCAAGCTATAAAAAGTTGCCTGCAGTTTAGCTATAAACTTTCTTCCTTATTCTATTTGTCCTTCCAGAGCATCTCTTGAGTATTTCACAACGCACATGGATTTGGTGCGCCGGCAACAAGAAGCCATGCAACAGAGGAAAGCTATCAAGAAAGGTTTGCAGTCTGACAAGGATTGGACTGGAGATGGTTTTGTTAAGGAGTCGGAGAGCATGGTTTCCAACTAATAAAAAAAAAAACTGCAGCAAGTCTCTCAGTTGTTTGATAAAAATAAATGGGATTTACCAGGTTAGCCCATCGGCCAGAGTGAGTTTAATTAAGTATGCGTCCAACTGCTGGAAACAGTTTTTTGACAGGCAGCAAAGATAGTGAAAATTGTTCAATACTGTTGTATATTTGCTCTCTCTTTGCATGACCATGTGGAGCATACAGCAAGGATTCATTGTCAAGCAGTAAGGAAAAATATATCAGCACAGAAAATCTTGAATCCTATTGGGCTAATAAATCTTCGTGTATTTTTTTATACAAGAGAAGATTGTGTTCTTCCCCTCCAATTCAATGAATTGGTCTAGCATTAGCAGCATTGTTATAGTTACTGTATCTTTTTTATTCATTGAAAACAGCGATTTATTAATAGGTTCAAAACAAATAGCTGGGTTTGTTTATGTAGATTCCATCATTCACTCCCATTCCTACAAGGGGATGCTGCTCAAGCATCTGCATCTCTTGCCGTAGACCAAACACTTGAAGGAATTAAAGACAGAATGAAAAAGCATATGCAGAAACACCTACTGGCACATAATTTCAACTGGTTTAGGATATTTGACATGTTTTACACTAATAATAACTAATATGATGTTGTTCTCACATGCAAGTCACAAAGACAACGGCTTACAATAAGCACTCACTTAAAACTCAATGGGTGCACCATGACTAGCTAGTCATTTCTAATTTCACCAAAGAGAAATAATCCTGCTTTCTGTTCATTCTTTGGTCCATTTTGCTCTAGTCAATTCTTTCTCCTGCAGAAGAATATGTCCAGAGATAAAACACTATTTAGTAGTGTTATATACCAAATTAATTATTATTTTTCCATGTTAACTGATTGATTATTTACTACAAATTTTGGAATCAAACGTTAATCATTTATCATCTGCCACATTTTTACTTGCAATAGATTTTTTAAGACATTTTTGTACGTATAAAACCCTTGAGTTATCATTCATGATAGCTAGCTTGGCAACATAACAGAGACAATAATGGGATGTGTGAAGTAGCTCACCGGAAGATGTAGTGGAAGTGGAATGTTCAGCAGTACTCTTGGAATGGGTTCTTGTGAGCTCTTTAAGCTGTAAGTGCATGCTGTTGATGAAAGCTACTGTTTCTTGCTGGGGTTCCTCCATTGCCTCTTTCAACTTGCTCAGTGCAAAGCAGTATGCTTCCTGCATAAATATTTCCTCAACATTATGATGATCAAGACCACTAAACCAGGTTCAGAAGTATATCTTAACAAATTGATCGCTTAATCCAAAAGATATTAGCTGAGTGCCAGTAATAATTAAGCTTATCTTTAAGAGTAGTAACCAGAATTTGAACTGCTCCTAAGCACGAAGTTATAGAAGCCCTACTACGCTATATATAAAATGATTAGTTAATTAGTAAATCCAAATGCTTCATCAGCTGATCAATTGAAAAGTTCCATTTAATTTGTATAATATCATGGAATGCGTTATATTATAGAAAATATTATAATTTACTTATATAAATTTATCTTGTATAGTATGTTTTATATTATCATATGTACGTTGCTTTAATTAATCATATATATATATATATATATATATATATATATATATATATATATATATATAATGTGGAATATATTACATATAATAAATCTATACAAAAAAATTACAATATTTTTTATAATATAACATGTTTCATAATATATAATATCATTTTCCATTTTAATTAGATCGTAGCAATGATTTAAACGAAATTCCTGCATGACCAATAACTTATATATATATATATATAGGCACACACATACACGCTGAATACTGAACGTCTTCTTTATATGAATATTATAAAAATAGTAGTTTTTTTAAGTTATTGTTGCTTCTTGGCTAGGTTAGAAAAGACCATGCACGTCTTATTCAGGTGCGCATGCTTAGGTAAGCTCTTGTGCGAATCAATGGTGACCTTGAGGGTTTTTTTCTTTCTTTCTTTTTTAGCCTAGGTAGTGTAGGTTATATTTTTTGCATGTAAACCCACAAGAATCACTTGCGACAATATTGTATAGTCAAAGAGAATATGAAAATACTAAACCTTTAAATTTATATATGAGAAATTTCAATCAGACTAGAACAACGGATGCTTTTTAAAAAAAAACTGGTGTAGTAGCTGAAGAATGTGTGATTGACTTGATTCAATGGACATAATTTGTATAGTTTCATCTAACCAAATAATGTTTTTTTGGTTTGTCTGGAATCCCAATAATATTTCTTTGATTACTATAAAAAAATTCAATTAAACCTATAAATTCACAAATTTGTCCTTCAATTTAATCTTCTAAACATTTTTCTCTATAAAGGGAGGAGAGTCTTTTAAAAAAGAGCTTTTATTTATTTATTAAGATAATGTTTAAAACTTGGTCAATACTATTTTATTAAGTAAAATAGTTAATTTAAAACTTAAGAATACAGTAGTGAGTCAAAAGTTTATAAAATGTTGTGTGTTATGAATAAAGAGTGCATAAAATCAGAAGTTTATATTTTAACTCATCAGTTTGTCAAATCTTCTTTAAAATGATGTCCAATTGGAAGGAAGTCCTGAGGCACCTAATAGAATAAAAATTAAAGTTTTTTTTTTTTAAAGTGGCACTTAATAAAATAAAAATTAAAGTTTTTTTAAAATTTTTTTTCATTTAAAAATGAATCAAAATAATTTTTTTATTTTTAACACCAGGACATTAAAATCATTAAAAAACACTAAAAAAAATATCGATTTGATATTTTTTTAAAGACAAATACATTTTTAAAAAGCATTTAAAATATAAGTTACCGCACTCCTAAATAGGTTCTTTGTATTTGTTTGGTAATGGAATGACAGATGGATTTTGCAAAAGTATTTTTAATTAAAAATATATTAAAATAATATTTATTTCTAGATTTGTTTTAAATTTATTGACATCAACATATCAAAATCATTAAAAAAACACATAAAATAACATTAATTTAATGTATTTTCATGCGAAAATAATTTGAAAAACATTTAAAAACAGTTAAAAACCATTTGCTTTTGAGTTCAAAACTGTTTTTTTTTTAAAGAAAAAAACAATTTTAAACTTAAATACAAACACACACTAATGTGATGTTTGTGTTATCTGTGGTTGAGATGATAAGGAAGTAATAATATTTTAGTAATAACAATAATATATATATATATATATATATATATAAATATAATAATCCATTATCATGGAAAAATAACAGTGGAGATTATTAAAGAGTGATGGTGTCATAATGTTGTGGAAGGATGAAAGCAAAATAATAATAATAATTAAACTATATTCTCATCCCTCTATAACAATTAAACTATACATTTAATTTGATTTTTCATTCTCAGTCTTCATTTCAATTATTCTTTAGTTCCTATCAATTCAATATCTATAAAATTAGAAGAGAATTTTTCTTTTTCATTTCAATCATTGCATTATTTTCTCTGTTACCGATCATCACCTAAGTTCATTACCTAAACCTAAGAAGACTAATTTAAGATTTTTTTTTCACGGTTTAGTTTGAAACTTAACATCAATGACTACAAAAAGAAAAAGCATATCCCTTCAATGATTACACGAGATCGATTTGGCTGCCATGCGCAGTGTTAGAACAGTCTCAACTTCAAGATATCATTGTCTGTAAACTAGAACAGACTAACATAGACAGAATCTAGTCTTGTCTTATTATTTTCATTAAAAAAAACTCAGTCTCGTCTTTTCAAAATGATCTTTCAGACCTAGTGATGTGATTAAAGCAAGTAGTCTAGTCATACCATGTTGGATTTGACTAATGACTTATTATAAGGAAGAATGTGACTAACCTACACACAGCAAGGGAATGCGCATTTATTTTCTAGAACATTTACCCTAGTTCTTCGCTGTCTGTCTTTTAAAGGAAATACATATCTGTGTGTCTATGTCTGTGTGTGACGTGTGTGTGTGAGAGAGAGAGGGAGAGGGAGAGGGAGAGAGAGAGAGGGCTCGAGTTTATTACCATGAAACTGTCTAGTTCTGGCTGACTGAGGGAGCTTGGATTGGGAAATTGACAGGATAAATTCGGCCTCACCCTAGGGATTCGGTCAACATCACCAACGGTACCAACCTGATATGTCAAAAGCAAGAAGAAACAATGCAAATCGTATTCAAATCTTTGATTTCATTATAGAAAAAATTAAGAAAAAATGACATGTATTGCTTTCATTCATGCATATGCATGAGTCCTATGCATTAATTCATGGAATCTGATCACTGTGATCTTTGGAATAGAACTTGAAAAGAAAATGCAGCCTCTGAAAATTAATGATAAGTGTAGGATTCTGAATCCTCATCAATATATGGGGACATTATATATATTATTTTATTTGCTATTCATATCTGCACAATTTGATGAATCTTGTATACGTGCTTCAACTTCAAACTCTTGAAACTTGCTAGCATCACACTACCATGTTTTGGATTTTTCATCAGTACGAAAAAGCAAGGAGAAAAAAAAAAAACCACAAAAAAATGGACCATGAAGCTCAAGATCATGTTGTAGAATTTTCCCGTTTGTGTTTTGCTGACCAAGTGTAATGTTCTAGAGTGTTGGTTGGTGCTATCTTAGCCACTTAACATTGCACTCTTGACAACCCCAAAAAAATGTAGAAGGAAAAACATAATCTGATACACACATTAACATGATTTTGATACCTCAAGATCATGATCAAATTAAATAAAGTTTGGTAACACTGCCATAAATATAGTTGAAATTAATGAGGCAAAAGTTGAGTTACTTGTGCTGAGAAAAAAATTAATTTCACAAACAAATTTGAATTAACCTCTTAATGCTTCTGATATAATTTTACATCACACAGTGCACACAAGAGAGAGAAAGAGAGAGAGAACCTTCAAACAGTCGATGTGAGTTTGGACCAAAAGTCCATACAAAGGATGGCTAGAGATTCTCTTCTTGAGAGCCTCAGCTTCTGCAGTGTCAACTAAGAGATCATCATCTTTCCCAACAGTATTGTTCATGCTGCTACTCTCCATTTTTCCTCCAAAATATAGGACTTCAAACCCTTTGGCGCAAACTAATAATTTTATCTGTTTACCACATTTGTTCAAATTTATGAAGCCCATTTCCAACTATTAGCGGTAAAACAAGGGAAGCATCAGGACTGTTGCTCCCATTTTTTGGATTGACCCATGCATGCAAAGGTATCAGTCAGAGAACACTGGACTTTTTTGCTTAATCTCATCTGTCTTTTTACATGCATGAAAGTTACAGTTCAAGGGTTTCTCGAATAATGGGAGCTTTGATAGTACATTTTCTGTATATGTAGCCAGTGCCTTCCTCGTCTTTATCTTTCCCTTTGTACTGCTCATTCTCCCACTTTTTCTAGCAGAACATCCAAATTCGTTACTGTTTTAGTGTAATGGAAGGACTCCTTTTATTATCTGTATAGTTTTGTTCACATATGAGCAAAGAATGTTTTGGAACTGTACACCTTCCCTAGGAGAATTGACAGCTCAACATGTGCTTACTACACATTCTAGGCAGTGAATAGTCAAAACACATGAAGCTCTAGCAAGAAAGCTTGGCAAAGAGTAACAGATATTGGGCCACCTATGTACTCTTCCATCTCTCTCTCTCTCTCACACAGAGAGTACTATAGTATATTAAAAGGCTTGAATATATTTAGGAAAAGGGTATTATTTTGTAATGTAATATCTACATTAACTATTAATTATTGTATATTACTTTATATATATATATATATAGAAAAAGTTAACTAACTAATAGATTAAGTCTTTTATTATTCTCAACTTGGTATTATAGTCATTACAATTTAAAACTTTCTTTTCTTTTCTTTAATAGACTCTTCGTTTCAGCCTATGGTGCAGACTTTTTCTTCTCCCTCTGTTTCCCTTATTGCTGTTGTGAATCCTCATATTTTTTCTTCTCCCTCTGCTTTGGAATCTATAGCTACTGCTGCTGTGCAACCATCTTCCCCTACTGTTGCCGCCGTGACTCTTGCCACCATAAAGGCTTCAATTGCAAGCATTGTTTCCCTAACCAATACCCATCAAGTTATTTCTTTGAAGCTTACAAACACAAATTATTTTTATTGGCGAATGCAGATGAAGCCGTTTCTCTTGGACAAGGTGTTTTCCTTTTTGTTGATGGCTCTTTGTCGTGTCCTCCTCCTCCTCACATGGTTGTTGCTGATGGTTCTTCTTTTTAAGTTAATATTTTTTTTCATTGGAAACAACATGACCAACTTATTCTAAATGCAGTACTTTCTTCTCTTTTAATAGATGTATTGCATCTTGTTGTCGATTGCCAAACCTCGCACTGTGTTTGGTGTACTCTTAAGCAAGCCCTTTATCCTTCTAATTCTCGCATTATGCAACTTCATGGTTCTTTTCAAAATCTTTGTTCGGGTGATTATTCGATTACTATATTTATACAAAAGCAAAGACATTGTTTGATGAATTAGCAGCTTTTGGTCAACTAGTTTTTCTAGGGGATTTTAATTTATGTGTTTCGTGGTCTTCAGGGTGAGTTCAAGAACTTGGTAACAAGCCTCGTGACTAAGGAAAAACCTCTTTCGTATGCTGATCTTCATAATCATCTTTCTACTAATGAGTTCATTCATAATACCTCTCTTTAATCTATGGGTATTGCTGTCACTACTCCTTTACTGCCCACACCAGCTCATCCACCATCATCTCATGTTGCACAATGTCAAACCTCTGGTTCGTATAATAACAATTATAATTTCAGTTGTGGTAGAGGACGATCTTGTGGAGGCTAGCTAAACAATTATAACAACAATCGTAATAACACTAATATCAGGTCTGATTTTTGGGGTTTCAATGGGTCTTCAAACAACGACTAAAGACAAGGTAATTGAAAACAAAACCAACAAAATAATGGCTCTTCACAATGGTCTAATGTCAGGTCATTACCAGAAAATCGATAAATACAAAAATTAATTTGACCTGGCAAGGGAGGGTGTTTTCGTCTTTGCCACACGTTTTTTTTTTTTTAAATATTAGGATGCCCTTGAGGGCTATTTTTTGTAATATTAGGACACTCTCAGTTGCGTTATCATCCTTATTGCCAAACAAGAGGCACCTGGTATGTATTACGATGGCCAAAATCCACCGACTGTTGTGTCATCTGATGCGGCAGGTGGCAACGCGGCTGTTGGTGTGGCACATTTGGCCTGGTTGGTGGCGGTTCGATGATGATGAAAATTTTCCTCCTCCCCTTCTTTTCTCTCTCCTGTGCATTGGTTTTCAAGCCGAGCCTTTAAAAATTCAGATGTATCATCCCATTTGTATTTGTTCTAAATTTGGTTCTCATTCTTTTGATTTCTATTTGTTTTGATTTTAAGGCTTCTTGATTTTATTTTTGTCTCAATTTCATCCATTTGTATTTTATTTCATAGATTTTTTTTATCCAATTTGATTCTTATTATTTTGATTGCTATTTTTTTATCCTTTACATTAACTTTTTTTTATTTCATCCTTTAGAATTTAATTTAATTTTTTTTTGTTTCCAATTTTGATCCTCATAATTTGTTGCTCTCTTTTTATCCTTTCCTTCATTTATTTTGTTTTTCACTTTAATCCCTAATTATTTTCTTTCAAATTTTTTTCCTGTAGACTATGGAGAATTATTTGGTATTGTTATTAAGCTGGATCTAGTTGGTCAACCTTGAGACCTTCTTACCCGACTCTTTGCCAAGCCCAGATCTAAAATTAACATGTGTGAGAGATGCCTTGACACGACCCAGTTGACTTGGTGGGTTGAAAAACATCCTAAATAATATGTAAAAAACATGGTTTGGTTTTTTAAAAAAATTCAAGACAATGTCTTTTTAATTTAATATTAAGATAATAAAATATTGGATTAATCCGGATTTTGTGGCTTAACCCACTAAACTCGCAATCCGGATTATGGACTCCATTAGATTTAACAACTTTTTTTAAAAAAAAGACTATTTTTTAATTAATAATATGATAGCAAAAATAGATACTTACAAAACCGTGTATCAATCAAATATCGAGATATTTGTTTGAGACTGTGATAGCCTCATAAAAACTAAACTGAAATAAATTATGAAAACTAATTCAAAATCAAATAAGTATTGAGGAATAAAATTGAAAAAAAAAAGCAAAAAAGGATTCAATGTAAGAAAAAAATACTAGAAGGTGGAATTTAAAAAGAAAAAAGAAAAAAAATGGTGCCCAACCTAGCGGGTCAACTTTGGAACCTCTCGATCAACTCAACTTCTTGCCAAGTTTAAAATTAACTTGCATAAGAGTTACTCCGATATGATCCAATCGACTTGGTAGGTCCAAAAATAACCCTGATGAAAGGTAAAAAGTGATTTGGTATTAAATTTTTTTTCAAGATGACTATTAAGACGATGATTTATTGGATCTATTTGGACTTTAAGTTTAACCTATCAAACCTGCGATCCGGTTCATGAACTCCACTGGATTTAATATTTTTTTTAAAAAAAACTACTTTTTATTTAATTATATAATAAAAAAATAGGTGCCCATAAAATTAAATACCTATCAAATATCAAGATATTTGTTTGAGATTGTGATAATTTCAAAAAATAAATCGAAAAAAACTATAAAGAGACAAAAATAAAAAGAATCCAATACAAAGAATCTAGACACAGCTTAAGTGGCGCAGCACGGCTGAACCTGTTTCAAGCCCGGGTCATTTTTTTTCTGCCAAGTCGTTCTCTCCTTTTTTTGTTGAAAAAAAATACAATAGATATTGAAGGATCATCCATCACAATGCATCAAATATAAATTCCACCACCGAGCATTAAACTCGCGACTTCTGCTATCCCTCGTGCACTTCAGCCACTCATGCTACTACACAATGTTTGTTGTTAAATGATTAAAAATATATATTTACTAGGTTCATTATTTATTTATATGAACAGTTAAACCAACTGATTTTTTTAGTTGTTAGTATAATTACATGTCTTTTGTACAAATAATGCCAATATTTATGTTAATTTAGCCTCTTTTTTTTTATGTTTTGGGCTATTATCATAAAAAAATATATATTTGTTTTAGTAAAATAACATAGTTGCAAAACAATATTGGTAAAATAGCATAGTTTCTACTAGTTGTGGTTTCAAAACGCGACATATAAAGAAGTCAAGATTGAAAAACACAAACCATCTAGGTGATGGCCCAGTGGTAAGAGCTTATGTGATTTTAAAATAGCTTGTAATCAATTTTTCTTTTCTTATAATTTATGTGATTTTAAAATAGCTTGTAATCAATTTTTCTTTTGGATTTATGATGAATCACATAATAGCTACAATTTTTTTGTTTTCATTTTTTGTTTTTAATTTTTTTATCAAGCATTTTATAATAAAACATTCTTTTAAATTTAAGGTGAATTGCATAATAACTTCAATTCTTTGATTAATGACAATTGTAAATCCAAGAATTCAACAATATTCAAATTAAAATTAAATTTAATAAACAATCCTGCTATTTTCATTTACATGATTACCTTTAAGATTTTGATTTTGAATTTTAGCGCTCCAAATTATATTTGAGAAAAAATTATTTAAATCTCAACTTAACCAACTCAAAAAATCACATAAAAACAATATTATAAATATACTAAAAACACTAAAATTAATTGTAAACTCATAATTTAAAACAAAATACAACATAAAACTTATAATTAACAAAACAACACAACATAATATATTTAGAGCAAACAAGCAAGTTTACCTATTTAAGTCTACGCATCTATTGAATTAGTTGAGTTCATCAATAATATATAAAAAAACACAATTGTAATATTTAAGGATGTCATGTTCTAAACCACAACATTGTAAGTTGTCACGATTTAGAATTACAACATTCTTAAAAGTATGTAATTGTGATATAACTATACTATTTTACAATTGTTTTTAAAAACTATATTATTCTGCCAATATTTTTATATTACTGTGCTAATTTTTAAAAAACAACTAAATTTTTAGTGAACCACTTCCACCATTGCGACCGTAACTGGACTTGTGCATTAGAACCCCACCATCTCAGGGTCATTCAGGGACCAGCCCAGACCTTCACCACCATCTCCTAGAGATCGTCCATGAGAACTAATACACATTTTGTTTTTGAGTGATGAAGGATTCACATGCATATAACTACCTAGCCCATGAATATTGGCAGACTGCTGGGTTCCCATTTAGAAATTTACATCCAATCGTATATTATTTATGGCAAATCCAGAAGCATTATTTTATTGTTGCACTCTTATGTATTTTTTTTTTATTAATATTTAGGTTAAGATATTTCATCCAAGAGCATACTGAACCCATCTATATGTGTGTGTGGGAGGTTAGAAAAAAAAATGGACGACCAAAAATTAGAGCATAGAATATAGAAGAATCGATGTGGACAATCTTTTATGAATATGATTGGTTATATATCGTCTCCGGGCAAAATACATTAAGATCCGAATCCAAAAATATTTTGTTTTGTTATTGCTTTAGGCGAGAAATGGACAGACATGGAAAGACAAAAAAAAACCTTTTATGAATCAATTTGATAACTTGTTCATATGAGATTAATTTCAAATTAAAGTAGATGAAAGTTGGTTTGGTTATAACTGATCGACCTTACAGTCAACTCACAACTTAATCATTTAGATAAAAACTTTGTTTGATTTTTTTTTTAAAAAATAAAATTAAAAGTATTTTATTTTAAAATTCTTTAAAAAATCTTAACATAAAACTATTTTCAATTGATACAGGTTAACCCGTTCAATCATGCTTAAATTTTAGATCAGATTGAGTTTAATAATTTTATTTATTACTCGATTTAGCTGGTTTTTAAATTCATTCCAAAATAATTATATTTTTCAATATTACGTATTTATGAAGTTAGTCCTTCATCATGAATCGTCGCTAACATTAGATATCAATGGAAAACGTCAACGTTGCATGTGAGTTGTTTGATTGCCAATGAATATAAAAGACTTGCTGTAAATGACTTGATAGATTCCCTTGATTAAACTTGATTTTTTATGTTCAAACTGCTGACCATGTAGGCTTAAAAATTGTTTGTATAAAATAATTTATGTGACTTCTACTCGTTTATGATCATTTTGGGGGTACGTATATATGAATAATTTATGCAACCACCCTACCCTAACCATTCTTTCTCATTTTCTTTGGAAATGGAGGTCTAGCCTTCTTTTGAGAATATCTAATTCTATGCATGTTATGAGAGGGATATATATTCATGATGGGAGTTATGTGGGCTGTTTTACGCTTGTGCTGCTTAGTGCTTCTCTGCCAAATTTCTTTACAGCAGAAAGACAGGTTTGTAGAAACTTGAGGCAGTACTGATTGAAAGAAACCTGTGTCCTAAATATTTGTTTACCTAATTCTACCATGTTATTTCTGTGATGTGTGTAGGCAATCTCCTTCACTGGTCTTCGTGTTGAGGGAAAGCCAAGGTCGCTTACATACTACGCCCATCAGTCCTCCACCAGCTCCAAGGCCACCTCCTGGTCATCATCAATGGCCGATGTCACCAAGCCCACATGGAGCTTGTGATGATTCCACCACAGTGGAATTGGTCTATGACCTAGATTGAAATTATGCGGTATTGTAGTTTTTGGATTTAAATTTCTTGTATATTATATCTGCAGGAGAAAAAAACTGAAACGAGGAACATATGCATGCAGATGTAGTTTTCCAGTAACCACTAGGTTGAAGAGAGTTGATGATAGTAGACGATGTTACCAATATACTTGAAGCAATGTTTTTGCAATTGAGCATTCCTATATATGTATTTTCAGGTTTCCTGCACTCTTGATCAAAGAAGAAGAAGTGGTTCTTTGAACAAACTCAATACAAATAGTAATGGAAAAGTGACGTCGATTGATATAGGTGTTATAATAGCTTGCATATTAGGTATATAAACAGAGAAAATTACTTTATCCCACATTAAAAATATAAGAGATTTTGTTATTATGCATTACACCACCTGCTTGTATTTTGAGTTCTGAATTCTTCAGTTAATTTATTTAAAGGCTTGTATTTTGAGTTCTACATATATATTAGTTTGAAAATATATGTTTTTAAATTTTACAGAGATATTGGTTTGAAATTTTTTTTATTTTTCTTATAAATATTATTTTGATGTTGGTAGAAATCAATTTTTAGAAAACAATCTTCTTCTCTCCATATTTTTCTCTACAAACTCTTTGTTTACATTTATCAAAAACAAAATAGAGATTCTTAAGAAACTTATAGAAATTGTTGTTTATAAGTTTTAAGACTTAATTTGTTGTATTCTAAATGTATATCGCTTTAACCTTGTAGGAAATATAGTGGAGACAATTAATACCTTACAGATAATGATATTCACGCTTCAAAGCCAATTTGTTATACCCACTGACTTAATAATAGGATCAAACAAGTAAGAGTTATATATACTAGTTATCTAACCTGCATGTCGCAGTGAGTCTTAAATTTTTTTTTAAGAAAAAACCCTCGGTATGCAAGCTATTTTCTAAAAAAATTTAAAATGTAAATAAAAACATTCATGCAAACATCTAATCAAATAAACCAATAATTATTTATGTAAATAAACAAACATAAAAAGTCATTAACAATAACCTAAAGAGAAATTGAAAAAAAATTGAGATGAATGTAGACGAAGATATTTAATATCGTAATACAGGTCATTTACCTGGTTGTGTTTAATGAATTTATTTATGAAAATCAATTTGTAATAAAATCGACACACATAAAATTTATTAAATAAAATAAAAGGAAAAAATTTTATACAAGGCTGCACATATTAAAAATATTATAAGAAAATAAATGTTTTTTTAATAAGTTTAATTTATATAAAATATAAAAAAATTATAAATCACACTAACCTCAAAAAAAAAAATTAAACACGCTTAATATAATAAAAACAAATAATCACTATTTCAAAAAGGCTAAATAAGCACAAAACAAATCACAGAGAAGGGGTATTAATTAAAACATAAATAAAAAAAAACTATTTTTAAAAATACATATGAAAAGTAGTAACTTTTTAAAAATAATTATAAAAAAGAAAAGAAAAGAATGAGGTCAGGCCTAGTGCCTGACTCATAAAGAAAGGGCTTGTAACTGTGCCTGAAAGTCCATGCCCTCACGCGCAAGTCTTTGTTTTTCTTTTTAAAGTTAATGAGATGGATGACGCGTCGTCCACCCCATTGTTTGCTAGAAAAATAGATGAGGCGTCATTTGCCAAGACAGACGACGCATCGCATCGCCTATAATTGTACAGAATCTGGCCATTGTGATGGCTAGAAAAATAGGGTTCTTGTTTTTTCAACCAAAAAACTTATTTTCAATCCATTTTTTTTTTTTTACCTAAAACACCTAGGAAGCACCCTTGGAACTTTGTTTAACTAATTCATGGCCTCTAAAAAACCGTCCCAAAACCCATAATCAACCAGAAATAAAAAATCTTTCAGAGCTCGAATCTGTTTTTTTTTTTTAGGTATTTCAAGGTAAGAAAACACTTGATCTTAACTTTACTCATGATATGGAACCATTTGACACAAAAATAGACTGTTTTAGTGATAAGAATTGTTCTAACAATAATTTTCTCTCTTTAATCTGGAATTCGGTGGCTTCCTCTCTTTCCTCCACTAAATGACTAAAAAAAAAAGAAAAAAAAGTATGATATCAAAATGTGATATTTAAAAATTATAGGGATCAATTATCTAGTAGCTTAAAAGATGAGGGACTAAAATGAACTTTTCAAATAAATTGCAGAGCCGCCACCCATGTTACTTGTTTTTTTTCACTTAAGTTCTTTTTTTTCATTTCAATCCTTACCCTAAAAAAATGTAACTAGACTCTAATTTGGGCTAGAAAAACTCAATTGCTAAAAAAAAACGTTCATAAATTTTTTTCAAAAATCTCAATTAAGTGGCTACAGTAAAAAAGCCACACACACACTTTATAGTTTCTTATAATTGTGTTTCTTTTTCTACAAACAGACGTATACAAAGTTTCATAACATACATAGAGTTTATATAATATACACCATGCCAACCTCTACGAGAGCAGCATGAGGGATATTCAATGCCACTGGAGGTTCACGGCAATTTTTATCAAGAAAGACGTAGGCCATAATCAGGAATTTCTTAAAAAAGTTAGAACCATCACGAACTGTTAAATGCGACTGACCTAGGAAATATGTAGTGCCACTTTCCCTGGCATTAATCAGTTCTTGTAGCTCATCCCTGACAGATACCCGCAATCTAGGACTACGTTCTGGAATTAGAAAGCGAACCTTTTTTCTCCTAACAGGAGCATTTCGTCCAATCAATTCTCCCTCTGGAATTGCCAGAGTTTCATTGTTAGCTGCATTTGTGGAACCGGAAAACAAGTTGGTATCATTTACTGGAATCAACGCATGTCCTTCCAACAATGGCGTCCCAACAATCACCATTATTCCTTCAGGACAAGTCAGCGATTCACAATCGCTTTCATCTAAGGAAATGTATTCTCTGATTGAGCCAATAATCTGTTCCTCAAAATCATCCGTGTCTCTAACCTGATCACAGTACCCATATCTCACAATGCATCTGTAAATCCTGTAGTCTTTGCCACCAACCCTGCCTACACAAAATCACTGACTGGGAGGCACACAAGGAACTGGTTGGGGCTTGAAGGACACGAAGATCAGCACCTGATGAAATGCAGGAAGATTTGTGATGAAATGTGAGAAGAAAGCTGGGATTCCCATTACGATATCAGTGTAGATTAAGCCAATTCCAGGTACTCTGGCAACTCCTAGCCCTGGGCTATAATCTGTGAGCCATTCTGTAGAAACCTTGTTTTGTAAATCAAACTCGTATTTCTTCATAGTTCCATAATGTCATGCAAGCATTACAGTGAAGGAAACAACTAAAAGGACAAATAGATACCAAGCTCCTTTGTGAAAGCTCAGCATACATGCCGATACATATACAGCCTCAACAAAACCAAAGAACATCAAAAAGAATCCTGATATGAACAAACTCTTCTCCCAGTACAGAGCCATCACAAGGGACATCATACAAGTTGTTACTATCATCCCAAAAACAATTGCCATACCTGTATAGGGATTTAACCAGTATACATTAGATGTAACCATAAAAAATCTGAAGTATTATAGAAAATATTCATCCAAGGACCTAAACATGTCAATATTTTGAAATGTTAAGATACTAGCATGCAAACCCGACAAGACGAAAAACAAGAGATATGATAAAATGAGAAATGAGACACACAAGAATTTACATGGTTCATCCAATTGGCTACGTCCACGGGCAAGTATAGAAGGATTTTACTAAGTAATGTGGGAATTATAACCTCTCTCTACTAATAGGAGAACAACTGAAATCTTTCTATTACTAGGAGAAAACACCTCACTTACTCTCTCACAAATACCTCATAATTTTACGGGATAACTTTCCCTTTCTTACTCTCCTCTTCTTCTCTCTTGTGGTGTATTTAAGGCTTGGATGCATTGCCTATTTATAGGCAAAACATCCATGCAAAAGACAAGAGGCACCAATTGGTGCTGCAAGTGGCACCGAATTGGTGCCCAACATTGTTGACTTTGGTAGCACCAATTGTTGCCCAATTGGCTTCACAATCTCTCACTTGAAGACTTTTGATGATTTAATCAAGTCTTCACCCTTGATCATCTGTGATTCTTCTATCCTTTCCATACTTGTCATCTTCTTGCTGCTTACGTTTCTGTTAGGCCATAAGAGGATCTGCACCATACGTACTTGTCAGTGTTGACTGGTTTGGTCAAAGCATCTGCTGGGTTTTCCTTTGTGTGAACCTTCTGAAAATCCACACTTCCATCTTCCACCACTTCGCGAACAAAGTGATACTGAACATCTATGTGTTTTGTTCTTGAATGAAACGTTGGATTCCTTGAAATATGCAAGGCATTTTGACTATCACAATACAAAGGAATCTTCTCTTGTTTGTGCCCGAGCTCCTTCATAAGTTTCTTCATCCATATTGCTTCTTTACAAGCTTGTGTAGCTGCCATGTACTCAGCTTCTGTTGTGGATAACGCTACAACAATCTGAAGTTTAGAGACCCAGCTCCTCCTGCAATTATGAACATATAGCCTGTAGTGGATTTTCTTTTCTTAAGGTTACCAGCAAAATATGAATCAACATAACCTCTGATAGTAAATTCTGATCCTCCATAACATAATGCGGCATCTGAGGTACCCTTGATGTATCTCAAGATCCTCTTAATAGTATTCCAATGTTCTCTACCAGGATTTGCCATGTATCGACTAACTGCTCTCACTGCCTGTGCAATGTCTGGTCTTGTACATATCATGACAAACATTAAACTTCCCACTGCTGATGCGTACGGTACTCGAGACATCTCCATCCTCTCTGCTTCATTGCTAGGAGACATACTTGAGGATAATCTAAGTTAATAAGAAGTGGGGTGGAAATTGGCTTACAATCTTGCATGCTGAAGCGTCACAAGATTTTCTTCAAATAATTCTTCTAAAAAAGCCAAATCTTCCTTTTACTTCTGTCTCGGTGAATATGCATCCTTAGAATCTTGTTTGTTGGTCCCAGGTCCTTCATATCAAACTCCCTAGCCAACTGTGCCTTCAATTCTTAGACTCGATCTTTGTTGGAGCATATTACCAACATGTCATCCACGTACAACAACAGAATGATGAAATCATCATCTTCTTCAAACCTCTTGTAATACGTACAATGGTCTGAACTGAGTTTGTTGTACCCAAGGCTAAATATGAAGGAATCAAATCTCTTGTACCAACACCTCGGCGCCTGTTTGAGACCGTATAAAGATTTGTTCAACCTGCAAACCGAGTTCTCTTTGCCTGTTTCAGCAAAACCCTATGGCTGGAGCATATAAATTTCTTCTTCAAGTTCCCCATGAAGAAATGCAGTTTTCACATCTAACTCCTCTAAGTGAAGATCAAATAGAGCACACATCGCCAAGACTACTCTGATTGTAGTAAGTCGTACTACCGGGGAAAATATTTCATTGAAGTCTATTCCTTCTTTCTGAGCATATCCTTTCACCACCAATCTTGCACGATACCGCTCCACTTGATCATTGCCATCACGTTTTATCTTGTAAACCTATTTGTTGCCAATGGCCTTTCTTCCTTGTGGTAGCGGAACAAGATCCCAAGTGTTATTCTTGTGTAGAGCTTCAATCTCCTCTTGCATTGCTGTCATCCACATAGATACATCTGTGCTTTTGATAGCCTTATGGAAAGTTGATGGCTCTCCATCCTCTGTTAGAAGACAGTATGCAATGTTGCTCTCAGTAACATATTCTGAGTGCCAAGCCGGTGGCCTTCTTTCATGAGTTGACCGTCGAACTTCAGGAGTTTCAGACTCTATTTGTTCTTCATGCTCTGGTGCAGCCTCAGAAGAAGTATGATTCTGAGTATTTTCCATTTGGACTGCTGTAGTCTCCTTTAAAATGCTATTATGTTCTTCCATTTGCATTTTATCTTCTACAAATATGACATCTCTGCTGATGACTACCTTGTGGGCAGTAGGATCCCACAAGCGATACCCCTTCACTCCATTAGCATATCCCAAGAATACATATTTTCTAGATTTTGAATCCAGCTTGCTAACTTCTTGAGTATTGTACATCACATGCATATGACTTCCAAATATATGCAATCGAGAATAATCAGCTGGCTTCCCAGTCCACATCTCCATCGGTGTCTTCAGCTCAATTGCAGTTGACGGAGATCGATTTATCACATAATAGGCGGTATTGACTGCTTCTACCCAGAATGACTTTCCTACAGCAGCAACCTTCAACATTGCTCTTGTTCTTTCTAATAGAGTTCTGTTCATCCGCTCTGCCACTTCATTTTGCTGTGGAGTGTATGCCGTTGTGAACTGCCTTTTAATACCTTCATATTGACAGAAGTTATCAAATTCATCACTGGTATATTCTCCTCCATTGTCAGTCCTCAAACACTTGATCTTGATCTTCTTTTCATATTCAAGTTCTACCCGTGCTTTGAAAGTTTTAAAGGCTGGGAGCACATCTGCTTTCCTTCTAATTGGATACACCCAACATCTCCTGAAGAAGTCGTATATAAATGATACAAAGTATCTTGCTCCTCCCAAGGATATAACCGATGCTTGCCAAACATCAGAGTGAATCAGGTCTAAGATACATTTGCTCTTAGTTGTTGATGTGCCAAACTTTAACCTGTGCTGTTTACTTGTAATACAATGCTCACAAAAGGGTAAAGTAACCTTTGTAAGCCTAGGGAGTAACTTATGATCAGAGAGAATTTTCAAACCTTTCTCTGACATGTGGCCTAGTTTTTTATGCCACATCATTGTCTTCTCTTCTGCAGGACTGGCTGATGCGATTGACACCTCTATCTCATTATGTGTTTCTCCCATTAACACGAATAAGTTTGCAACTATCTTTCTTGCCTTTAAGACCACCAGCGCTCCTTTGACAATTTTTATGATTCCATTGTCTATTCGAATCTTACAGCCAAGACTATCAAATTATCCCACAGACAAAAGATTCTTCTTTAAGCCTTTCACATGTCGCACTCCTGAAATAGAGCGAATTGAGCCATCATACATCTTTAATTTGATGGTGCTAATGCCGGCAATCTCTAAAGCATGATCATTACCCATGAACACTGAGCCTTCAGAGATGGGTTCATATGTATCAAACCAATCTCGATTAGGAGTCATATGTCATGTTGCTCCTGAATCCATTAACCAAACCTCAATGAGCTTTTTTCTATCTGTAGAGACTGCCGCTGCTATACTATATAAAACATCTTCATCTTCTGAGGTGCTTGCAACACATCCTTGAGGTTTTGATGGCTCTGCAGTGTTTTCTATACCCTTTTTAAACCAACAATCCTTTTTTAAGTGCCCTTTTCTTGTAGCATTTCACAGTCTTCTTACTTCTTGATTTGGACCTCCCCTGCCTTTGACTCCTACTAGAGCCACGCTCCGTTGATCTTCCTCTTGACACCGACAATGCCTCTGCTTGGTTTGAACAATTTCTGTCTCCTTTGCTTTTGCGCCTATTTTCTTCTTCCAAGATAGTGGCTGCAACATCATCGAAGACTAAATAATCTGAAAGGATATTATTGGTCAAATTGATAATGAGCTGATCATACGAATCAGGAAGACTTTGAAGTAGAAGCTCTGCACGTTCATTTTCCTCTATTTGTTGACCCAACGTAATGAGTTGTGAAAATAGAGTTCTTATTGTGTTGATGTGGTCAGTCACCGTTGTGGTTTCTGCCATTCGAAGGGTATAAAGTCTTCGCTTTAAGAAAATCTTATTGTGCAAAGACTTGGACTCGTACAGCTTTGTCAGAGTATCCCATATCTTCCCAGCTGTTTTCTTCTCCACCACACTTGATAATACTTCATCAGCTAATGCTAAATGTATGTTAGCAATAGCATTGCCATCCATCTCATTTCGTTTTGCATTATCAGTGATCTCCGCGGGTCTATCTCCAATTGCTGCCAAGCAATTGTCTTTCCTTAAAATTGTCTTGATTCTCATTTTCCATAGTGAGAAATTGCTCCCCTTGAACCTCTCAATCTCGTACTTTGCTGCCATTTTATTCATCGAGATCTATTCAGCTATCACTGTTTCACTGATCTGCAACGTATACAGAAATAGTATCGTGTGAATAATACTTCACTAAGTAAGTTCCCAGGAAAAATTGGAGGGGTCACAAACGGTCTCGCTTAAAACCCAATCTCCTTAGACAGAATTCCTAGACTGTATTTAGTCCCGCACTGACTTTTTTATACGCCAACAGTACCGTATGGATGAATAGTGTCGTGTAGGTGAATAGTGTTATAGACGTGAATAGTAACCGTATACACGAATAACTTTTGTGTATTAACAATATCAAACAAGAAGGCTCTGATACTACTGTAAGGATACTGTCATGCAAACCTGACAAAATAAATGACAAGGGATATGATAAAATGAGAAATGAGACACATAAGAATTTACTTTGTTCACCCAATTAGCTATGTCCACGAGTAAGTATAGATGAATTTTACTAAGTAATGTGGGAATTACAACCTCTCTACTAATAGGAGAACAACTGAAATCTCTCCATTATTAGGAGAAAACATCTCACTTACTTTCTCACAAACACCTCATAATTTTGCGGGATTAGTTTCCCTTTCTTACTCTCCTCTTCTTCTCTCTTGTGGTGTTCTTAAGGCTTGGATGCATTACCTATTTATAGGCAAGCATCCAGCAAAAGACAAGAGGCACCAATTGGTGCTGCAAGTGGCACTGAATTGGTGCCTAACATTGTTGACTTTAGCAACACCAATGGCTGCCCGGCTGGCTTCACATTTGGTAGCGAAGAATGTTCACATAAAGGAAAACTCAGCAAATGCTTTGACCAAACCAGTCAACACTAACAAGTACGTATAGTGCATATCCTCTTATGGCCTAACAGAAACGTAAGCAGCATGAAGATGACAAGTATAGAAATGATAGAAGAATCACAGTTGATCAAGGGTGAAGACTTAATTAAATCATCAAAAGTCTTCAAGTGGGAGAATGTGAAGCCAATTGGGCAACAATTGGTGCTACCAAAGTCAACAATGTTGGGCACCAATTCGATGCCACTTGCAGCACCAATTGGTGCCTCTTGTCTTTTGCATGGATACTTACCTATAAATAGGCAATGCATCCAAGCCTTAAGAACACCACAAGAGAGAAGAAGAGGAAAGTAAGAAAGGGAAACTAATCGCGCAAAATTATGAGGTGATTGTGAGAAAGTAAGTGAGGTGTTTTCTCCTAATAATGGAGAGATTTCAATTGTTCTCCTATTAGTAGAGAGGTTGTAATTCCCACATTACTTAGTAAAATCCATCTATACTTACTCGTGGACATAGCTAATTGGGTGAACAAAGTAAATTCTTGTGTGTCTCATTTCTCATTTTATCATATCCCTTGCCATTTATCTTGTTGGGTTTGCATGCCAGTATCCTTACAGTGGTATCAGAGCCTTCTTGGTTGATGTTGTTAATACACAAAAGTTATTCGTGTATACGGTTACTATTCACGTCTATAGCACTATTCACCTATACGACACTATTCATCCATATGGTACTGTTGGCGTATAAAAAAGTCAGTGCGGGACTAAATACAATCTAGGAATTCTGTCTAAGGAGATTGGGTTTTAAGCGAGATCGTTTGTGAGCCCTCCAATCTTTCCTGGGAACTTACTTAGTGAAGTATTATTCACACGATACTATTTCTGTATACGTTGCAGATCAGTGAAACGGTGATAGCTGAATAGATCTCGATGAATAAAATGGCAGCAAAGTACGAGATTAAGAGGTTCAAGGGGAGCAATTTCTCACTATGAAAAATGAGAATTAAGACAATTTTAAGGAAAGACAATTGCTTGGCAGCAATTGGAGATAGACCCGCGGAGATCACTGATAATGCAAAACGAAATGAGATGGATGGCAATGCTATTGCTAACATACATTTAGCATTAGCTGATGAAGTATTATCAAGTGTGGTGGAGAAGAAAATAGCTGGGGAGATATGGGATACTTTGACAAAGCTGTACGAGTCCAAGTCTTTGCACAATAAGATTTTCTTAAATCGAAGCCTTTATACCCTTCAAATGGCAGAAACCACAACGGTGACTGACCACATCAACACAATAAGAACTCTATTTTCACAACTCATTACGTTGGGTCAACAAATAGAGGAAAATGAACGTGCAGAGCTTCTACTTCAAAGTCTTCCTGATTCGTATGATCAGCTCATTATCAATTTGACCAATAATATCCTTTCAGACTATTTAGTCTTCGATGATGTTGCAGCCACTATCTTGGAAGAAGAAAATAGGCGCAAAAGCAAAGGAGACAGAAATTGTTCAAACCAAGCAGAGGCATTGTCGGTGTCAAGAGGAAGATCAACGGAGCGTGGCTCTAGTAGGAGTCAAAGGCAGGGGAGGTCCAAATCAAGAAGTAAGAAGACTGTGAAATGCTACAACTATGGCAGAAAATGGCACTTAAAAAAGGATTGTTGGTTTAAAAAGGGTATAGAAAACACTGCAGAGCCATCAAAACCTCAAGGATGTGTTGCAAGCACCTCAGAAGATGAAGAGGTTTTATATAGTATAGCAGCGGCAGTCTCTACAGATAGAAAAGAGCTCATTGAGGTTTGGTTAATGGATTTAGGAGCAACATGACATATGACTCCTAATCGAGATTGGTTTGATACATATGAACCCATCTCTGAAGGCTCAGTGTTCATGGGTAATGATCATGCTTTAGAGATTGCCGGTATTAGCACCATTAAATTAAAGATGTATGATGGCTCAATTCGCTCTATTTCAGGAGTGCGACATGTGAAAGGCTTAAAGAAGAATCTTTTGTCTGTGGGATAATTTGATAGTCTTGGCTGTAAGATTCGAATAGACAATGGAATCATGAAAATTGTCAAAGGAGCGCTGGTGGTCTTAAAGGCAAGAAAGATAGTTGCAAACTTGTTCGTGTTAATGGGAGAAACACATAATGAGACAGAGGTGTCAATCGCATCAGCCAGTCCTACAAAAAAGAAGACGACGATGTGGCATAAAAAACTAGGCCACATGTCAGAGAAAGGTTTGAAAATTCTCTCTGATCAGAAGTTACTCCCTAGGCTTACAAAGGTTACTTTACCCTTTTGTGATCATTGTGTTACAAGTAAACAGCACAGGTTAAAGTTTGGCACATCAACAACTAAGAGCAAATGTATCTTAAACCTGATTCACTCTGATGTTTGGCAAGCATCGGTTATATCCTTGGGAGGAGCAAGATACTTTGTATCATTTATATACGACTTCTTCAGGAGATGTTGGGTGTATCCAATTAGAAGGAAGGCAGATGTGCTCCCAGCCTTTAAAACTTTCAAAGCACGGGTAGAACTTGAATATGAAAAGAAGATCAAGATCAAGTGTTTGAGGACTGACAATGGAGGAGAATATACCAGTGATGAATTTGATAACTTATGTCAATATGAAGGTATCAAAAGGCAGTTCACAACGGCATACACTCCACAGCAAAATAAAGTGGCAGAGCGGATGAACAGAACTCTATTAGAAAGAACAAGAGCAATGTTGAAGGTTGTTGGTCTAGGAAAGTCATTCTGGGTAGAAGCAGTCAATACCGCCTATTATGTGATAAATCGATCTCCGTCAACTGCAATTGAGCTGAAGACACCGATGGAGATGTGGACTGGGAAGCCAGCTGATTATTCTCGATTGCATATATTTGGAAGTCTTGTGCACGTGATGTACAATACTCAAGAAGTTAGCAAGCTGGATTCAAAATCTAGAAAATATGTATTCTTAGGATATGCTAATGGAGTGAAGGGGTATCGCTTGTGGGATCCTACTGCCCACAAGGTAGTCATCAGCAGAGATGTCATATTTGTAGAAGATAAAATGCAAATGGAAGAACATAATAGCATTTTAAAGGAGACTACAGCAGTCCAAATGGAAAATACTCAGAATCATACTTCTTCTGAGGCTGCACCAGAGCATGAAGAACAAATAGAGTCTGAAACTCCTGAAGTTCGACGGTCAACTCATGAAAGAAGGCCACCGGCTTGGCACTCAGAATATGTTACTGAGAGCAACATTGCATACTGTCTTCTAACAGAGGATGGAGAGCCATCAACTTTCCATAAGGCTATCAAAAGCACAGATGTATTTATGTGGATGACAGCAATGCAAGAGGAGATTGAAGCTCTACACAAGAATAACACTTGGGATCTTGTTCCGCTACCACAAGGAAGAAAGGTCATTGGCAACAAATAGGTTTACAAGATAAAGCGTGATGGCAATGATCAAGTGGAGCGGTATCGTGCAAGATTGGTGGTGAAAAGATATGCTCAGAAAGAAGGAATAGACTTCAATGAAATATTTTCCCCGGTAGTACGACTTACTACAATCAGAGTAGTCTTGGCGATGTGTGCTCTATTTGATCTTCACTTAGAGGAGTTAGATGTGAAAACTGCATTTCTTCATGGGGAACTTGAAGAAGAAATTTATATGCTCCAGCCATAGGGTTTTGCTGAAACAGGCAAGGAGAACTTGGTTTGCAGGTTGAACAAATCTTTATACGGTCTCAAACAGGCGCCGAGGTGTTGGTACAAGAGATTTGATTCCTTCATATTTAGCCTTGGGTACAACAAACTCAGTTCAGACCATTGTACGTATTACAAGAGGTTTGAAGAAGATGATGATTTCATCATTCTGTTGTTGTACGTGGATGACATGTTGGTAATAGGCTCCAACAAAGATCGAGTCCAAGAATTGAAGGCACAGTTGGCTAGGGAGTTTGATATGAAGGACCTGGGACCAGCAAACAAGATTCTAAGGATGCATATTCACCGAGACAGAAGTAAAAGGAAGATTTGGCTTTTTCAGAAGAATTATTTGAAGAAAATCTTGTGACGCTTCAGCATGCAAGATTGTAAGCCAATTTCCACCCCACTTCTTATTAACTTCAGATTATCCTCAAGTATGTCTCCTAGCAATGAAGCAGAGAGGATGGAGATGTCTCGAGTACCGTACGCATCAGCAGTGGGAAGTTTAATGTTTGTCATGATATGTACAAGACCAGACATTGCACAGGCAGTGGGAGCAGTTAGTCGATACATGGCAAATCCTGGTAGAGAACATTGGAATACTATTAAGAGGATCTTGAGATACATCAAGGGTACCTCAGATGCCGCATTATGTTATGGAGGATCAGAATTTACTATCAGAGGTTATGTTGATTCATATTTTGCTGGTAACCTTAAGAAAAGAAAATCCACTACAGGCTATATGTTCATAATTGCAGGAGGAGCTGGGTCTCTAAACTTCAGATTGTTGTAGCGTTATCCACAACAGAAGCTGAGTACATGGCAGCTACACAAGCTTATAAAGAAGCAATATGGATGAAGAAACTTATGAAGGAGCTCGGGCACAAACAAGAGAAGATTCCTTTGTATTGTGATAGTCAAAATGCCTTGCATATTTCAAGGAATCCAACGTTTCATTCAAGAACAAAACACATAGATGTTCAGTATCACTTTGTTCGCGAAGTGGTGGAAGATGGAAGTGTGGATTTTCAGAAGGTTCACACAAAGGAAAACCCAGCAGATGCTTTGACCAAACCAGTCAACACTGACAAGTACGTATGGTGCAGATCCTCTTATGGCCTAACAGAAACGTAAGCAGCATGAAGATGACAAGTATGGAAAGGATAGAAGAATCACAGATGATCAAGGGTGAAGACTTGATTAAATCATCAAAAGTCTTCAAGTGAGAGAATGTGAAGCCAATTGGGCAACAATTGGTGCTACCAAAGTCAACAATGTTGGGCACCAATTCGGTGCCACTTGCAGCACCAATTGGTGCCTCTTGTCTTTTACATGGATGTTTTGCCTATAAATAGGCAATGCATCCAAGCCTTAAGTACACCACAAGAGAGAAGAAGAGGAGAGTAAGAAAGGGAAAGTTATCCCGCAAAATTATGAGGTATTTGTGAGAGAGTAAGTGAGGTGTTTTCTCCTAGTAATAGAAAGATTTCAGTTGTTCTCCTATTAGTAGAGAGAGGTTGTAATTCCCACATTACTTAGTAAAATCCTTCTATACTTGCCTGTAAACGTAGTCAATTGGGTGAACCACGTAAATTCTTGTGTCTCATTTTTCATTTTATCATATCCCTTGTCTTTCGTCTTGTCGGGTTTGCATGTCAGTATCCTAACATTGGTAGGTGGGTATTGTCAAACAAGTTGCACCAACCATTGACAAAATGGTACAACCCATATGCTACCACCATTAGTGCCATAATTTATGGCCAAATTGTCTCACCATTCATGCCTATAAATAGAGGCATAACTAAGAGAGCAAAATGTGATAGAGAGAGTGTAAAGAGAAGAGACGAAGAGAGAAAGAGGAGTGGCTGCCAAAGGCAGCAGCCCTGCTGCCTTGTGCAGCAATGTGTGAGCAATGAGAGTTAAGAGTGGAAGTGATCCTCCTCCTCCATGTGTGTTGTAACCTCTTCTCTATCTATCTCTAATAATATTGGCTCTTCTCTCGTAGATGTAGGCGGTTTGCTGAACCACGTTAAATATTGTGTCAGTGTACTTAGTTTCTAATGGACAACTACCAGAACATAACCGGTCGAAATTCCTAACATGAAAACTGTTAATAGCTACTTTAATTGTTGTAACATCTATGAAAGTGAAAGCTTGACATCACTAAGAAACCTATTGCCCTGAGCTTTATCTTGTAATTGATTCATACTCTCCTCGCTCTATTGTAATTATTGTAATTCATAAACTCTCAAGTAAAAGTTGACTGCTTTACTGTTCTCCAAACGATTCCTAGAGAACATCATATCTTATTCAAGGATCTTAGAACCTCAGAGTTTCAGAAAAAGGGAATGAATATAATATTGACGGACAATACCTGCTGCATTTGCAATTCTAGTTATATCATGGAAACCAAGAGTGATGGAGAGACTAAGGGCCATCAATAACCAGTTGACATCTGGAATATAAACCTGTCCATATCTCTTATCTGATGTATGTATAACTTTTACTCTGGGGAAACAACTAAGTGCACGGCACTGGTTTATAATGGAGAAGCTGGCTGTTATTGTTGCTTGGCTTCCCACAGCCGAAGCAAGAAGAGATAGCAGTATGAAGACATGACGAAGATGTTCTGGATTTGCAATGCTTTTCACAAGTTAGAAACATATATCCCAGGTTAAGCAGCATCAAAAAACATAAGACAACAGTGAAAGACTTACCAGGTATGGATTCACTTAGATGATTAAAATTTTCAGGACCATTCCAGTGTTTGGAGATAAAAGCAGCTTGACCAGCATAGCACAGAATTAAAACTGGATAAATCAAGCAGACAAATGTTCTCTGCATCAGAGACACCAAACAAAGTTATATTGTAATTCTGTACCGACTCTGTATAATTGTGCTATGGCAACAAATATTGAGCTATTTTCAAAACCTTGATTGATCTCTTAGAGAAATGACCTAAATCTGTGAACATTGTTTCTGATCCTGCAGGATAAGTAGTCAGACGGAGTGGTTAACACAATTTGTTACTACCATAAACAGCATATTCAGAGAGAAACAAAAAAAGGACAAACAAATAAAAGAACTAGTATAGAACAAGGAGCACGTAACCGACCTGCTATGCAGAGAAGAATGCTACCCAGTGACTTCCAACGGTCTTTGTTGATATTTCTTACAAATCTGTACATGTATACTGGCGACAATGCAGAGAAGATTTCAGGGTTCCAGTGGAATATATTATATATACCCACTCCACCAATAAACAGAAGCCATATAGTGACAATTGGGGCAAACATAAACCCGATTTTATGACTCCCATAGTGCTGCAGTATAAAGAGGCATACTGTTATGACACAAGCAGACGGCACTGGTACATCTGAAAAAGGCACATATTTTGGAAGCAGATCAGTAACTTAGATAGCCAAAACTTGGCAAATCCTTTAATGAGAAGACGAGGAGGATGGAAACCAAAATTTTACAACTTCCATATAATCATCGCAAGTGATTTAAAATTCTAATCAGTTCAAGCTTTAATTATTTGAAACTATTAATCTTGAAAAGAAAATATAAAGCATCATCATTGATATTATGTTTTTTGAGAATTAAAACTTCTAGCTTCATACCAAGATATATATGTCGTATGACAATTGTTCTTAACACATATAGAAATGAAAATTTCCAAATGCTGCAGATTACACTGGTAAGTTTTTGCCGTAAATGCTTCAAGGTAGCCAAAGCAGAAATTTTCATCCTATATGCCAAAACTATTTTCATGCTAAGTCACTCACATTTTTTTAAAGCATCTGATATGGCTCCTTGTGCATCTGGCGAGGAGGAGTCTGCAGAGAAACAGAGGTTAGAAATTAAATTATGAAGGGATATTGATATCGAGGCTATAATAAAATATGAAGTACTCTTTGTACACATTCATAGAGCTAGCTCTTACATTTAATTTCTGATAATGAACGTTGAAGACCTGATGAAGCTGATAACACTGGTAAAGGGTACAGCATTAGCTTATAAGAAGGGAATACAGGAGAGAACTAAAGGTTAAGCAAGTTAACTGCACTGACAAATTAGAGTTTATCAAGATTCAGGAATGCCTAACCTGAAATAGATGGGGTTATCACCCCATCTCCAATTATCATGCAAGCACCAAATAATGCCGTGAACAGCATCAAATAATGACTACTTCTATGGTTTTTTATGGCTCTTCTTGCCCTTGATTCAACTTTTCCCCTAAAAGTGCTTTCTTCTTCATGTTGCATAACTTCATTGGTGCTTGTGTCGTTTGGAATCAGACCCACTTTAGCATGCCTGCATAATAATGAGTACAGAGCAAAAACACCACCTGCAAGAATTTGTTGAGGTAAATAACACTTCATGATATGATCATGTAAAAATAATCCTGAGTTTTCAGTTAGCAAAGAGCATTACCCTCTCCATTATCATCAGCCCTCAGTACAATGAAGGCATACTTGAGTAAAGAAACAACAGTGAGAGTCCAGAAAATAAAAGAGAAGTATTCATATGCAATCTCATTGGATTTGAAATCTTTCGTTTGAATGGTCCCAAAAACATATAATGGAGCAGTGCTCAAGCGACCATACACAACTCCAAGAGTTTGAAATGATAGAACGAGTGCGTGCCTCCAGGTCTCCTGTAAAAATTAACATATAAAAATGTAAATGCAAAGACAGTTTTGGATCACTCAGAATCTGAAGACAGTTCTGCAACTGTAGTTATATTTCAATTACTTGTTGAAAAAAGATTTACACAGCAGAGAAATTAGCTCATTAACGATTTCAAACTCTATAAATATTAAATAAATTGTAACAAATGCAAATGAAAAGCACCTGGGAAAAACAATTTCTATGCATTTCGCTATCTATACACGCAAAACAACAGATAAAAGTTACAACTGCTGTGCTCGATGGGCAAGCACATACTATAGAATAACTAGCATATTCAATATGAGTCAGTCCTGCTAACTAGAAATATTTGGGATGCCATCTTACAAGCGAGCAACTAAGGAACGGCTATCAAATGAACCTCCAGTTTCTCCTCAAGAAGCACAAATCTCAGAAGCTCAACATCGATTAATTTTTTAAATGTGCTGGAAGATGATCATACAAGAGATGGCAGACCATAGGCCACAAAATTGCCAATGGAAGACCAAGCAAAATTTGCGAGGAAAGCAAAAATAAAACTGTAGTTTTCAAGCCAACATACCTTCTTGGTAAAAGATAAAAATCAACTCCAGTATACGCAATATACAAAGAATAGATAAACAAAACCCATCATCATTCATGAAATCATAGAAATTTTAACAACAAGCATAGATGAATTCAAGCAGCAAATCTATAAAGATTAGATCTTTTGTTTAAACAAACCAGACCAAAAATCATTATAAGTTCTCATCAAGCAAAAATACAATTGATATTGTGATGGTTCTTGATCTGTTCAACTAGCAAATTATCGAAAACAACATGTCCAACAATTTACATCCATCTCAATATGACAACAGTTTTTTTTTTATCTTTTTTCTGTATTCTTTTATTGCTGATAACGAAGTTAACAAGAAACGTTTCAGCCCAAAACAAGAAATCCCACAGGTGAAAGGAGAATCAAGAAACATCAGCATGCAAATATACAAGCTAAGCACAAATTACAAGAACTGAATTTGGCTTAAAAAGAACCAGCAAGAAACTCATTACCTTAAGTCTATCAGAGGATGTAGTGGGACTCGGTGGATGATCCATTTACAGATTAAAAAAAAGGGGGGCACTTAGACTATATCTCAAAGAAAGTTTTACTGTAGTGCAGTGGTGGACATAAAAAACAATGAAAGAAAAAAAGACTTAAGTGGCAGAGTGGGACGAAGCAAGGCGATAGAGGCAATGCGCAATGTGAAAGACAGAAACGTTATAAACTGTGTTGTTGTTGAGGTTTGTGCTGCTGTATGGCTGCTTTCTTGGATGCAACGAAGAAGGAATGATTCCCTTAAAGAGTGTGGTTTGACTGTGGAAGAGACACACCATTTGGTTGCTTCTTATGATGTTTTTGAATTTTTTTTTATTTTTTTAAATTTATGGGTAGTAGAGAGGGAATGCTGGACTGATACTGATTGGGAGAAGGCTAGGCTAGCATTTTGGATATGTTTTTTTCTTACATATGCAAACATTAATACTTAAAAAATAATATTACAGAAAAGGAAATATTAAGGAAACCGTCGGCCTAACACTATATTGTTTTGTTCTTCTTTTTTTTCTTTTTTTTTTAAATTTTGTGACAGAATGGTGTTACATAGAATCTTGCTTCTCTATAATTTTTTTTTAATGTATTTTGATAATTTTAATGTATTGATAATAAAAATAAAAAATAAATTATTTTAATATATTTTAAAGTAAAACATTTTATACACACGAGAAACCTTTTATGTTGGTTTATAGCTTTAGATATTGTGTAATTTAAATAGTAATTATACCCTTTGATGTGATATATCAACTAATGGAAACAGCTAGCTTTATAATTCTTCATTTAATTAATTGTCTGAATAATGTTATAATTGTAGTCAAACAAATGAGAAATTGGATACTTGAAAACGTGATGGCCTTCGCATTTGGAACAGCTGCACATGTTATGTCATTAATACATTCGGATTAATTATTTTTTTATTTTAAATTAATTTTTTTAATTTGTTTATATCATTTTGATATACCATACTAAAAATAAATTTTTAAAAATAAAAAATATTAATTTAATATATTTTTAAATAAAAAATTATTTAAAAAACAAATGTTATGACACTCTAAACACCCTCTTCACCATAATTTTGAAACCCGGCTTAACTCGACGGGTCAACCTGAGACTCAGCCGACCCGAAGCTAGAACCGGGCCGGGTTGAAGAAAAAATAGGGAAAGAAAAAACCTGGTGTGACTCGACTGACCTGGCGACCCGATTGACTCGGCAAGACCCGGTCAAAAACCCGGTTGCAACCCATTGATTTTTGTTTTTTTACTAAAACGACGTCATTTTGATTTTTTTAAAAAAAATTAATCCGGCCGACTCGGTGATCCTATCAAAACCCAGAATCCGAATCTTGAACCAGACCGGATCTTAAAAACTATGCTATTAACTCACTTATATAAATGGGTAGATGAACCATGTTCCTTAAAAGGGCTTGATAGTTGTTCGTAAGGGAAATGGACATGCTAGACCGAAGGAAGAAAGGGAGAGGGAGAGGTTTTTCTCTATTTTTGTTTTCTAATTTGTTTGTTTCTTAAAACTTGAGAAAGCAATTGAATTTGGAAATCTATTTATGAAAATTTCAATCGAAAAGTGAAGCAAAGAAAGTGTATTAGACATTATTGTATTCAGTTTATTGAAGCAAAAATATTTTATTCCAAATGCTAGGAAAGTAAAGTTTGAATTTAGTGGGAATATAACCTTATTATTTACCTTTGTTTCAAAAAGATCTTAAACGTCATTTATTGTTTTTTATGATTTATTATAAAATAGAAAATTTCCCAAGTTTTAAAAGGTAAAATTTAATGTTGTGACGTGTAAACTGATTTTCTATAAAATAGTTTAAAACATGGACAGCTTAATTTATTATTTTACATGACTTAATATAAAAGGAAAATAACCAAAATAATATAAAAAAGGGAAATGTATAGGAAGATTAATTTTTTAAAAAAAAATTATCATCGAATTTCTTCAAGGAACTACATTATTCATTGCATGTATATTGATTTTTGGTATCATGGTAATAATAATTACCAAGAATAAGATGATAACTTGTCGTTGCAATGTTTTTATGAAAATTAGAAATATTTTTAGATCAGTTTCAAAACTAAGTTTTCTTACTAGATGATATTAAAAATTAAATATTCATATTCTACATCAGTTTGGGTATTTAAATGAATTTAATAAAAGAATTTACATAATGAACTCAAAGTTTAAACTCTAAAAATAAAGATAAAAAAACCTATTTTATTAACCAATAGACTAATACCCTAGAGTTTAAATCTTTGAACTGAGTGGTAGGCTCCTTTGAATTACTAGAGTTTTTTTTCCTATTCTTTTAAGTTCCATTCATTTCCCTACTATACTTAAAAAAAATTTGAAAAATTTTATGGAAATTTAATCTTCATATTAACTGTCACGTCCGACATCACGATAATCCATAAAAACAAAAAAGAAAAAGAGAACATGATTTCTAGTGTTCAGTTCTTTTGAAAAAAAATCTTGTTTATAGAGTCGTCACTTGATATTATGGTCACTAAAAATCCTAACTGGTCTTTAGAAATTCTATGGAAAAGAACTGATAACGTTAGAGAAAAGATACTATTACTCCTAAAGTTTCTTATCTTAGGTAGATTACATTACTAGTTTTGTCTTAAATTGTTATGGGTTGTACTAAGTTATCAATGATTTTGTCTATTAATATTTCTGATTTTGGTGTTAGTAAATATTAAGGTGGATATTTCTAAATCTAGGGTTAGTAAATATCATGTTTGATATTTCTGACTCTAGCATCAGTAAATACAAAGATGAATATTTCTAACTCTAATATTAGTAAATACCGAGATTGATATTCGTCATGAATCCACTTAACTCAAACAATTCTAAGTTGAGTTCTAATGAAATAAGTGGGTTTAAGACCATTTAATTAAAAAACCTTGTCATTGTTTATTTTCAAAAATAAAAAGTGATGGATTTTGATTCTTTTGTTTTTTTGGTATGTAAGCCTAATGACCATTTTAATTGAGCCAAGCTTTTTAATGGGCTTGATAAACTTGTTACCAAGCTCAAATTACATGCAATAAAAATAAATTTTTTATATATAAAAATGCTAAAAACAAGTTTTTTTTTTTTACAATGCTACAACATGCAAAAATGATTTTTGTTATTTGTTTGCTTTTTTATATTTAAACATGGTATTTAAAAAAGGAACTAAATTATGTGAACTAGAGATATTTTTTATACTTCCCTTTTCTAAAAAGCTCGCCTATGATGCAAGTTAAAATATTATTATTTTTTTTTAACCATGCCAACAAAAAATATACAAACACACACACATCCATTATTACTAATTAAACTCATACACACCCTACAATCACAAATATTTACCATTATTATCATAAACCAAAAACAATCACAAACAAACATTAAATAATCAGGATTTAAAATGGATTTTCCATAACTTTGGAAATTTCCAGAACTTTGGAAATAGAATAGAGCTGCTAGAAATGCTAGAATTGCTAGAATAGTGACGACGCATAAGTTTCACTTGTCATCGTTGTTACTGGTGCGTGGGGCCACATGCTACTACTTTTGGAGGTTGTAAATTTAGTGAATTTAAAACTTCCTTGTCTCCTCTTTGATTCCTCTGATTCCTCAATGGCGGTATAGCAAATGAATACCTGTAGATGGAGCTTTGCTACATTTAAGTTTTTGTATTCTTCCTGTTTTTCAGTCTAGATCTACCTTTTCTCCTAACTTCATTGTGTTACTTCTACCAGGTCTGAAACTATTATATCCCCTCTTTGATTCCCCACTAGCAGAGTCCCAAACAGACACTTGCAGAGAATATTCTGCTATGTTAAACTTTTAGTCTTCTCCTTGTTTTTCAGTTTGTCTTTTCTCACTATTGCCGAGTGTTATTGCTCCTTCTGGAAGAAAATCCAATGAGGTTTGAAACTGTTACATATCCTCTCAGATTCCCCACTAGCAAAAATGCAAACGGACATATGTGAGGGGAGGTTGCTATGTTGAAGTTTGATGTCTCCTCCTGTTTTTTTTTTTTTTTTCAACGTAGATGGTTCCTACTGTTGCTGTTTGTAGCGCAATTTTGTGATGATTTGATGGTTGTCTTGTGGTGACTTGGAACTGGATTATTCTGGTATGGAAAGTGGTTGTTTGGATGGTGTTTTAGTGGCAAAGCTTTGTCTGGTTTGGGGTCTGTTTCAAGGTGTTTTGGTTGGAGTTTTCACAGATGTCTAGAGGTGGTTTTGTGGGCTGTTTCTGGGCTGATTTCGGGGTTTTTTTGTGGACGATGTTTTGTGGATGTTTGAGGGTTGTTTTATGGTGGCTGTCATGGGTGGAAGATGGAGTTATCCTGGCCGGATGTGGGGAGGGGCTGTCACGGGTGAAAGAGGTGAAGGAGGCTGTTATTAGTGATGGTGGCTCACGGGTAGTACTGGGTCTTGGCTGCTGCTGGTCCCGAGAGGAAGAAAGGGAGTAGAAGTTCTAAGAAAAAAAATGAGAGGGAGAGAGGGACGGTCTTCAGCTCAAAGATGGAAGAGGATTATCCATTTTTGTATCCTGTTTCCTGTGGGAGTTATGCCTGGAAAGATGATGGAAGAGGCCATGGGTCTCTAGCTAAACAGAGAAGACCACGGGCTCTTACAGTGATACTAATGATAAAAATCAGAGAGCTTCCCTCCTCTGGTTATGCTGGTATCAAAAGGATGTATCAGAGGAGTTTCCTTCCCCTTTTATCTTTGGCTGGTCCGGACTCCCTTCAATCATGGGGCAATGGTTTTCTTCTATTTTCTTTCATAGGGAGAGTGGGTGCAGGTCAAAATGGAGAAAATGTAGAAAACTAAGGGTCTACGACATAAACAGTGAAGGTTTTCTTTTTTTTTTCAATTCAGTATTTTTTTTTGTCATTTTTATCTTCTTCTTTTTTTATTTTTTTTTTTCAATTTCATACTCATATTCTTTTTAACAAACATCCAAGTTGTCTTTGAATTAGTCAAGTTGACTGAATCATATCGAAACAACTCTCACATGATTTAATTTTAAACCTATGCTAGGTAAAAAATCAAGTTAAAAGATTTTTTTCTCAATTTTATTCTTTTTTCCTTAAATTTTTCCTTGGATTTTTTCACTTGCCTACTAGATTTTCTTTAAACTAGTCAAGTCAAGACAACTCTCATGTTTTTAAATTTTAAACCTAAGTTAGGCAAGAAAATATAGCCGGGGGTTTTTTCTATCACTTTCATCATTTTTTTTCTCAATTTCATCCTTATAATTTTTTTGTTGGTTGGTCAGGATGCCTATAAACCAACCAAGTCAACTGAGTCATGTCAAGTCAATCTCACTCGGTTTAACTTTGACAACATAGGTAAGAAAGACAATAAAAAATTAAAAGAAAATGGACCAAATTAGAATATTATTATCATTCAAAAAACAAAAACTATAAATGATAAAATTTAAAGCCATAAAAACTTTGACAAAAGGGCAAAGGATAAAAATATGAAATTAAAAGTAGAAGAACCGAATTGATAAACATTATCTATACGAATTAAAAAGCAAGGGTTAAATTAAAAACAACAAAACTTTAACAAAAGGGAAAATAAAAAAAATACAGAAATCAAAATCAAAAAAACCGAATCTGAAATACCAATAACAACGATGACCATTATGTATTTATCGAGTTAGGAGAGAGAAATGAAAGGGAGGAAAGAAAGGGTCATTGGTTATAAATCGATAACATCTGGACATCATATGCCACTCTAAATAAAAGAGGAGATGACGAGGAATAACATGCAACGACGAAAGCTTATTTTTAAGCACCTAAAGTCATCACGTAATTGCCGTCCAAAGTGTGATGGCGGCTTCAACACACTAAAAAATTTTTCAAATTAAAAGTATTATTTTAATGATCAATTACGTAATTACCTTTAACCAAACTAATTAACAAAAAAAATCATGGTTGAAAGACCATAATACCCTTAACCCTAATGAATTAGATTTCTTGGATCTAAGGTACATGTGTAATTCGATTGTGTATAAAAAACAAAAATACCAAAATACCCCTACCCGAAACCCTTTATTTTTCTACACTTGTGACAATAACTTGGTAATTTTCTTCATTTTTATCTATTTTTGAAAATAATTATATTCAATGAATGATTGTCAACATGTAGTTTTTCATCTAATGCATTACGACACAATCAAGCAGTGTATGTTGCACCATGCACCTCACACCAGAAGTCTAATTGGAGCGAAGCATTAGAAGTTTATACTGGCTACTCGAAGGAACAGCTAAGGTATGTGAAAGGCTAGGGCACATCTCTTCCTGTCAATACTTGGGTAGAGCTAGTTGAGAAATTGCATAAGATGCATGGAAAGTATTCGGTTCCTGCAAGAGATTGAGTTTCCTAGCTTCCTCCTGTTGGTTCCAAGTACTAGCATTTTTATTTCAAAATGGGATTTACGCAGGAGGAAATAGTACTAGTAACAAAATCTCATGCTCATTTTAGATTGCCTTCGGACCTCTAAACAATTGGAAATGCAACACAGTTCAGTTGAACCAATTGCTTTCTGTTGATCTCAAGATAGTGAAGAACATATATATTCTAGTTGTTTTAGCAAGGTTCGATTGCTTCAAGTAGAATTAGATAATCGATCATTACAGCAATTTACACCGACTTTCGACTAACTTCTTTTAAGAGGCTGATGGATTGCAGTTCAGTTAAAATACAGCAACATCATCACTTGTCACTCAACATGCACAGAATTGATGCCAAATGGAAATAATGAGTAGATAATCAGCTAATCTATATGAAGATTAAGGATTAAATTATCGTTTTCTTAAATTTATCTCGTGTAGCAACAAAACTTAGAAGATGCCTCTTGTTCAGAATCCCAATACAATTAAACGGATACATTTTATCTCCACACAAAATGGTTCATAAACAATGAAGTTGAAAGAAAACAGACCTCAATAGAATGGGGACACTGTATCACCATGAGAACTGCATAGCTGTTGTGATATCAGTATTCCATTTGAAAAAGGGAGCAAGCAGGACGTTCCAAGCACGCAAAAACAGTAGGGATAGAACCAGAGGGGGCTGTGACCTTCTTGATCGTATTTGCCAATAAACCGGAAGATAAATCTCTCTGGCTAGAGAGACATCTAAACAGCAGTAACTCCTGTTTCTTAACAAAAACTTTTAATCCCTGTAAAACATTAAGAACTTAACAGGTTGACACAAGCATGCCAAAGATCAACAATGGGACAGCATGAAAATAAAAAAAATTGCATGTTCTTGAATATAGGCAAACAAACCAGACCAGACCAACCAAACCATAAGTTGAAGCTCAGACATTGTTTTTGGGATCAAAACATTGAAAAGAAAACGAAGAAACACCTGTCATGCCAAAATAGAGCAGATATTTCATTGGAATCAAAAGTAGCGAAATCTCAGTTTTTCTCTGTACACATAGAATGCCTTTCTCAAAAATATATCAACAAAACCCGCAGACGAGGCAGCGATGTTTTTTTCTTAGATTCTTTGACAAAGTTCTACAGTAACAAGTATTCTCCCATACAGCAAAGATGTATGCTCTCTCCAGTCTCCGCCGAAATTAATGGGATTTCAAGTGGAGAGCCGGAAAAAAAAAAAAAAAAAGGAAGAAGAAGAAACATCCACCATCAAGCGTCAATAGGGGTGGATGATATAGCTATTCATAAAAATAACGGGTAAAATACTCCTGCAAACGCCAAAATGTTTAAAGTGAAATAGGTATAGACCAAAAGATACCCTGGAAGCATGTTCAAAAAATCAGATGACTCCACACGCATGTTCTCAATCATAGGCCTTCTCCCAGTCATCCACCACCTCAGATAAATCTTCTTCACTTGAAACCCCTCCAGGTTGCATTGCAGTTTGCACTGATATATTCGAAGTGCTTACATTTGATTCCAAACCTGAACTGGAAAGAATTTCTGCAACTCGTTTTGCAGGATCCTCGATCCTGACAGAGGCAGCAGATGAACTGTCAGCCTTATCGGAGTCCAGTACACTCCATCGGTTAATTGAAGTGGAGATTGGATGTTCTTTCCCTTTCCATGCAGAAGCCTGAACATCTGCAGAACCACCACCAGACCACTCTTCATCACCCCATGAATCTTCCCTCCAACCAGACTCCTGCACTACAGCTTTCTTCCACGAAGTTCCCTTCAGAGCTGTGATCGTCCCTTCCTTTGCAGTGCCTGCCGTTCCCCAGGCATTGGTAGCTGGTGATCCCATGGATGCACCGCTATTTTGAGGAACCACCGCAGCTCCATAATATACTGATCCATGATCCAACCTCCTCATAGCGGTTGCTGCTCGAGCAGGATCATTGAATACAGCCAGGGCATTCTTATCATTCAACCAAACTAGTTCGCATTCCCCACCAAACCTAAGGACCAGTGAGCTTATATCCGCCTCCCTAGGCAAATCTAGAAAAGAAACAACAAGCCTGGGATCCATGTCTACGAGAGCATCAAAAACTGGTGGATGGGAGGCACTTAAAGTTGTCGTACCCTTAATGCCAATCACACGAGATGGGGTTTTGGATTTTGGTGTAGCATGGATTACAATAAAACGCTTTGGCTCCCAACCAGCAGAATAAATTGCAACCTTCCACCTCTCAGCAATTAGCCTAACTGCATCTCTTTTATCCTTCAGCATTGGGCAGAAAACATGAATCTTAAGACCACTTGTGGTTCCTCTGCTCTTGCTAAGAACCAAATATTTGCACCTCTCCTCCACAGCAAGCACCCATTTTGGATCGCGCCTGTACAGATCACCAATCAACTCTGTCACGGAAGAATTCTCACCAAAATGAAGAGCTTCCAAATTTGGAGGGTTGATATCAAAAGCATCTGCAAGAACCCTTTTCCGCTCAAACTTGGCACATTCATCATCACACATAAACTTTCTCTGGCCAAGAGGAATCTTCTTCCCAGATGATTCCACTGGTTGAAGAGGCGCTGGCAACTTGTGGAGAATGGATGCTTCTAAAATAGTATCATTATAACCACCATTGCTCCCTCCAGCATCACAAGGAACAGATGCTGTCATCCTGCCACAAGAGCAAGTAATTGTGACAGGGAACTCACATCTGACATCAGGACAAGGAGCATAAGGATGACAAAGTGCAGTGCAAGTATGCCGGCAATCTCTCCTAGGGGCACCGCATGTCTGCCCACAAGAAGCTCTTGAGCCAGTTTCAGTTCCAGGTGAGGTATCACAAGGCGGTGAATGACAAGTTCTTCCACATGCATGCAAACCACATTGCCTGGTCTTCCCACAGAGTTTGTTGCATCTGATATCCCTTGACCCGCAGGGTATGTTCCCCAGAATCAAATGCCCACCAACACACTCTTTAGCTACAGGCACCGAACAAGGTGGGCAGTCTCCGAAGTGGCAGCTATGAGAAGCTGGATGGCCACATGGCTGAGGAACTGAGCATGGGAGCTGACATGAAGGGGGAGGCGTGCCGCACGGCAATGGAGGAGGGATGGAAGTTCTCCCACATGCACATGTCAAATCAGTGAAAATTGTTTCAAGACAAGGAGGACAATGGCCACTGTGACACAGTGATTCACAAGAGTGTTGTCCACACCTTAACTTCTTCCCACAAGCCATTTGACAAAAATGTGGATCCCAATCCCCAGAGAACTGATTGTTCGAGTTGGAAAGAGGGCAGCATCGCTCGCTGCACCTATGCCTTCCACAGTTCTTCTTTCGACCACAAGGCTTGTCACACAGGAATTTTTCATTCTCTGAAGTAGTTTTGTAACACTCCACAGTTCGGGAGGTTGATCCGCAGCGGCATTTTTGGGTGACAGAAACCAAACAAGGAGCACAATCCCCTGAATGGCACACCTCTTTACATTGGTGCATCCCGCAAGGAAGGGATTTGCCACATATTTGTGCACACGTTGGAATTGGATCCAAACAACTATTTCTTTCCTCCTGCAAACTTGTTTTTCCACAATAGCATGACTTGACCCTGCCAGGCATAAACTCACAATCCCCGCAATCACCTGGATGACAAGTTTCACCACAAATATGATTTCCACAACCCAGAACCTTTCCACATGTTGAGTTGCAAGAAAAAACACCATCTTCAGCTTTCACTTCTCCCTTCACTGCCATATCCCCACATAGAACAACCTCCGTGTTCTTCTTGCAGAAACATGAAGCATTAATCAATACCTGACAAGGATTGCAGGGGCCAACATGGCAAATTTGCTCACATCGATGACGCCAACATTCCAGAAGCTTATCACATCGTTGCCCACAGGTAAGAACGGACTTCCGATCAGCACATCTTGTTGTGATTCTTTTCTTCCCACAAGGACACAGACTTGGTGGAGCAAAGGCCTTACAAGGAGGACATGGCCCAGGGTGACACTGCAAGACACAATTGTGCGGACAAAGACCCTCCCTACTCCCATCAGCACCAGGAACCTCCTTCTCAAGCTGTTTTCCACACGGTTCCCCACATGAATGCGGAGTCAAATACAAATCCGAAGGCGGATCGGTCCTCTTCCCACAAAAGCAAACATACCGAATATCCTTCAACGACGTAAGCTGCACAGATTGACATCCCGGACACCGCCAATTAAAACCTTGATTCTTCTCCGCAATCAAATCAACAGACGTCGGCGCACGAGCCCATTTCTTGATACAATTCAAGTGAAAAATCGAGAAACAACTCGAACAAGACCAAATAGGCGCAGACCTCCGAACCATATCATAACAAATCATACACTCAACCGTACTCTTCACAAGCTTCTCCTGAATTTCTTGCGCAAGTTGCGGCAAATTCGGGTCCTTCACTTCCCGAGTCTCCACCCCCCTCTCCTTCCCCCGACCCATTTGACCACCTCTAGGTGCATTCACACCACCCTTATACCTATAATCAGCTACTCCAGTCCCATGGCTAGAATGCCCACCATTTCCATTGTTTCTAGAGCTGAAACTCGAAGGTACATCCCCATTCAGCGGAAGAGAAGGATTAGATCCTCTGGGAACCCACGTTTGTCGGGTCGGGAACCTGGACCTGCTACCATTATTATTATTATCTCCCCCGTCATTTCTGGGCTGGAAGCTCATATTCTCGGATATCAACAACAACAACCCCCCTCCTCCACTACTACTGCTTGTATCCACCACCACCAAATAAACCCTAACTTCTTAAATTTCCGTTCAAAAAGAAGAAATTAAACGGATAACCCCTAGGTGAATTTAGGGGGGAAATCAAAACTAAAGAACTGATTTCAACGGAAGAAATTTGGGAAAAAGGGAGAGATTGTAATCGTAGATGATGGAAGGTTTGATCGATTCTTTGAGAGAGAGAGAGAAAAATGGATTCAATTTGTGTAGAAAGAGGAAACCGACTCGAGCCACCCGTTTAATCAAATATCTGTGATTGAGTTTTATAGATGCTTGAGTTGATCGTGTAGCCTGTGGCGGTTCAATACTCGCACGTGTGAGCTTGGAGAATACTCCATCCTCCCCATTCAAATTCGATGGATGGAGGACTTTCCTTGCTGGTTACTTAATGGGCATCTGGTTCTGTAACTGGGCCTGGGCCTGGTCATGGGCCTGGTCCGGCTACATGTGAATTCAGAAAAATAAGATGTGGAGCATGTTATAAAGCTATGGTGATCCTGTTAATGGAGGAACGGTCTCTCTCATCAGCCCAAATAAAATAAAACAAAACTAGAAGCCTAGAGCTTCATGGTTGGTCGGTCTGTTTTAGGGCTGAGCATTTCCGGTTTAGTCTGGTTTTGAATTAAAATAAACAACTAAACTGAATTTTATTTTTTTTAATTTTTTAAACCGAATCAAACCGATTAATTTCGTTTCGGTTCGGTTTTTTCCCTTCCAAATCGGTTCAAACCCAATGGTCCTCTCTACTTCTCCTGTAGCCTCGTACAACAGATCCCAAGTTGCTGGAGGTGAAGACCCATTCGGGCTTCCATGACTAGACCCTTGTCTACAACCGTACCTGCGTCCAACTGTATATAGCGTTGATTGAGGCGATCCAGACAAAACTCAACCCTGCAAATCAGGCAAAAAACCCAAGATCCGAACATTAGCTCCAAAAAACATAATCACAAAAAACAACAGGTTGTCTTACTTTAAAAGAAACATAAAGGAAGCAATACCTTAGTTTTTTCGGTGCCGCAAGAGAGATCGTTTCTCTTGAAATCATCTTGAAGGGTGGAGTGAGTCATTTAGCAAGGTAACTCAGCCAGGTAATCTTCTTCGTTACTCTATGTCTCAGTAGAGCCAACCACAAACTTAACATGAGAACTAAGATATGAAGAAAACCCAAAGGAAACCAAATCCATAAGAGAGGGGAGGCCAAAGTAGAGAGTAAAGTGAGAGTAAAGGGAGAGAGACACAGAGAAGAGGGGGGCGGCTGATGGGCATGGCTGAATGTTACTCTAGGGTTAGAAAACATTGTATTTATACTTGCTTTTATTTTTAAGTGCTGGCTGGCTGAACCGGTTCGGTTCGGTTCAATTAGTTTCAGATTTTAGAAACCAAAACCGAATCAGAAATTTTTTGTAATTTTTAATATGCTGATATAAAAATAAATTTTATAA
Source organism: Populus simonii (assembly GCA_007827005.2). Taxonomy (NCBI): domain Eukaryota; kingdom Viridiplantae; phylum Streptophyta; class Magnoliopsida; order Malpighiales; family Salicaceae; genus Populus; species Populus simonii. The sequence continues at coordinate 11,570,435 of CM017475.2, read as the reverse complement.
AATAAAAAATATTTTAAAAAATAATTATTAGCATAATAATTTATAATTTTATTGCCCAGAAGTGATTGGTTTGGGGTTTACATTTGATATTGTTGGACCATGCGTTAAGATAAACACCTCCGATGATGTTTTTACAATCCAATAACATTTTACAAAACAAGTTTTTATTAAAAACAAAAATAGCCAAATTAGATTGGTGGCAGTACGAAAGATGACGTGTAGTGCTTTAAAAGTTGATGGTGGCATAGCAATAGTACTATGATCGTATTAATAATAATCATATTTGTTTTTTTATTAAAAAAATAAATTTATTTATTCTTATATTTTAAAAATATATAAAAAAAATTAATTTTTTTATTTTTTTCTTTCTTTCAAATTATTTTGTCTATGTTTTCATAGTTTTAAAATGTTAATATTAAAAACAAATTTTAAAAAATAAAAAAAATATTATTTTAATATATTTTTAAATAAAAAATATCTTAAAAAATAATCATCATCACAATAACACTATCATTATATACAAATAATTTTTTTTTATAATTTACAAAGTAGTAGGATTAAAATAAAATTAGAGGAATAATAAAGGTGAGATGATATATATATATATATATATATTAAAATTATTTTAGTCAAGTGTGATGTTTTCAAAAACAAGTAATTATAATACAATGTTATACTCATTGCTTATTTTTTTTAATCTTAAAATTATTATTATTATTATTATCATTATCATTATCATTATTTAATTGTGGTAGAAGGGGTGCGTTCGTGGATATTTCGTGGAGAATGATCGATGACCATAGGCATCGAAAGTTGACCCTTCAATCTCAAAATCTCCATTCAAAATAGAAACTGTACACCGAAAAAAAAAAAAGGAAGACAGGACTTCAATACTGACCAAAGAAGCTCAAAATTCACTTTCATCTTGTCTTCTCGTCACAGCCTCAATCTATCAAGGTATGTGTCATACAGAATCATAATTAGAACAGATCGAGAAAAGACATCTGTTCTCTCCGCTTCCTTCCTTTCTCTGCAGTTCTTTTTTATTGATATCTATGAGAGATAAATAAAACAGAGAATTTAAATGATCTAAAGATTTGATCTTTTGAAGCCTTGATTTGGAAAAGTTTGATTCTTTTCAATTGGGTATTGCTTAATTCTGCTTTCTTTTTTTTGTTTGCTTCTGTGCCTTGATGTGTTTCCAGAGAAACCAACAGGGGATAACAGCAATCCACAAATTGCATTGCATGGTTGTTTTGTACGAGTAATCATCAGAATTGTGTTTGGCTTATTGTTGAAAAGCTTGTGCGATCTGAAATTTCATACAATGGATACAATGGCTTCAAATGTTTTGCAATTACTGGATAGCACTTTGGAGAGGGTGACATCGGCTTTGGATTTTCCATCTGCGAGAGCTGTTGTTTTTGGTGTTCATATTGGAGGTAGATTTTTATCTCTTCCAAAACTGGTGGATGTTGGTAGTTTGATTGTGTCATTGTACCTCGTAATTTTTTAATTAACGGATGTTTATATTGGCTTTTGTTCTTTGTTAAAGGGCATCTTTTTGTGGAGGTTCTTCTTTTAGTGGTCATTCTTTTTCTTCTTTCCCAGAAAAGTTATAAGCATCCTAAGCGGCCCTTAACAAAGAAGGTTAGTGTGGCTTCTTCTTTTTTTGTCTCTTATTGTACCTTAGTTGAAAGAAATTGCCTTCTTTCATTATGTGCCTTGTGCTGTTTAGTAGTTTTGTATCTTGTCAGGATGATAAATCATACATATACATAAAGATAGATGAATACATGTGGAATGTTTGTACTTGGGGCATTGAGCATTGAGAGTTAGCTATATTTTTGTTTCTTTTCTCCTTCTTGTGGAGCCACATGCAAATGCATTAGGTTGAAAAATCAGATTTTGAGTTTTTGTCCAAGTTTTATGGAAAAGAGTTCCATATACCTTTGTATGCTGAAGATTTTTGGCTCTGCTTCTAACACGGGAATACAAAACTGTTATTAGATATCAATTCGTCAATATATGTCCTCAATATCCTTGCATATTGCTTGATAGCCCAAAGGGACTTCCATGTTCTATGTATCCTTTTAAACTGCTACATGTAGTGCTTCCACGTTATTTTATTTTATTTTTCCTCAAGACTGATTCTAAGATTTATTGTGACATCATATTGCTTTCCAGATGAAATTGTGCTTTTTACTGGTTTAGCTTGTTGGATGTATAAATTATAGTTTTGAGAATCCATTCTGAAGTGTGAAGCTGTGCCAACATAATATTACTGAAAAGTGTGTGTTTTTTGTAGGAAATAGACGAGCTATGTGATGAATGGGTTCCGGAATCCCTTATTCCTCCTATTACAGAGGAGATGCGATATGAGCCACCAGTATTGGAGAGGTGAGCATACTTCTCTTGTCTCTACACATTTGTTTGATTCTTGTCAAAAGTATCCCTGTGTTTTCATGTATTATCATACCCTCCTGCTGTATTGAAAAACAAATTATTGTCAGTTATTGAATTAATGGTCTCTTGCATCCCCTCGAAGAAGTTGCTACTTTGATGCTCCAACTATGACTTCGCTCTGAAGACATCTGAATGGTTCTCTACAGTAATTTCATGAGCTACTTTTTATTGCAGTGCTGCTGGGCCACATACCATAATCAATGGCAAAGATGTTGTAAACTTTGCTTCAGCTAATTATCTTGGTCTAACAGGGCACGAGAAACAAATTGTGAGAAAATTTGTTCCACTTTTTCCTTACCATTTATGATTATATTTTCCACAAATTAGAAAATGTATAACCAAGTTTTCTTAAAAAAAACTCAGGATTCAAGTACCTCGGCCATGGAAAAATATGGTGTTGGTTCCTGTGGTCCTCGTGGGTTCTATGGAACAATTGGTGAGACTCAATTTAAACAAAGCAGGTTGAAGATTATTTCCTTTTTTATCATAAATGTTTGCCTTCTGACAAGTTTTCTTTTTCTTAGATGTCCACCTTGATTGTGAGGCCAGAATAGCCAAGTTTCTGGGAACTCCAGATTCAATTATCTATTCATACGGACTTTCCACTATGTTCAGTACAATTCCATGTTTTTGCAAAAAAGGAGACATAATTGTTGTGTAAGTATGGTAGTCCTAACTGTTAAGATTTGTTTTACCCATGTGGCTGCATCGTAGAAATCAGCTGGTTACCACGAGTAATTGAACTCCATGAAAATCTTTTATATTTTCTCAAGTTCATTCTTTTCATCTAGTCCCTTCCCTTGAAATGTTAGTGATGTTAGTTTGATTATCATTTTAAATGATTATAAACATCATTGGTAATTGCTTTGAGTTCCTTATAACTTTAAGAATTTATTAAGCTATGCTAAATGATTTTGACCAGTGATGCTTGTCTAATAGATGACCCAACAATATCTCAGTCTTCTCATCCTTGATTGTGTATTTTTCTTTGATTTGTAATATGCATGTATCTGATTGCGGTAGTTATTTGTGGCATAGTTATCCAAGTATTTTACAATTTTTGGTTCATTTGTGAAACCTTCTGTTAAAATTGTTCAGTGGAAGTATAAATATATGGCTATATAAAAATTGTACTTATATTATTTTCCATTAGGGATGAGGGAGTCCATTGGGGAATACAGAATGGCCTGTATCTTTCCAGAAGCACCATTGTGTATTTCAAGCACAATGACATGGAATCTCTACAAAATGCTTTGGAGAAAATTACAGTAGAGAACAAGCGGGCCAAGGAGTTGCGACGCTATATTGTAGTTGAAGCTGTGTACCAGGTATCTTGTTCTGCTCTGCATGCATATCAAATACACATATTTGTCAAGCAAAACTTAAAGAAAAACTTGTAAATGCCTGCACCAAAAGAGCATTGCCTTTGATCATCACAAGAAAACCAAATCATGATTTTGGATTTCTTGATTTTACTCAACCCAGTGACAGCCATTGTGTTTTGAATCTTGATATTTACTCTTTTTTCTGATTGTTATGCTACAAGTGCTCTTCCTGTTCTACTGAGATGTCAGCATCATCATAATATGCATGGATGAAAATGGGATAGCATGACTCTCTGTTTTTGGTACTCAGAACACATTCATAATCACCATTAAGAAAGGTGGAAATGTTCTCGGCAGAATGGCCGAATTGAATTTTCTAGTGAATGATGGTGGAACATTATAAATCATTACTGGGTATATCATACCAAACATTTTTTAAGTTGCGCATAGTGATACGTGCCTACAATATATTGAGTTAAACCACCCTGATCAAATACTTGGTTTTGGCTGCATTAATTAGAGTTCAGATTGTGTCTTAATTTCTTATATCTGCCTCACCGTGTCAAGAAGCAGTAGATTTACTGTACAGGTCTCTCTCCTGTATGAGGAAGAGTTGGATGGTTGTGGATCATTGGAATCCCATATCATGATATTGCAGCTACTTTGTAGATATAACTCTGACGCTAAAACATGAATTGCAGAGCCTGGGAGTTCCTTTCACTTTGTTCTTCATTTTCATTGAGCAAGAAAGAGGATTGCATGGTTTTGCTTTTGCTTTTTCCTTTTTCTTTTCTTCTGAGAGTCTGTATTTTGAAGCTGACAATGCTAGTATAGACCATATGGGAGAATGTAGTGTTTTCCTCCCTCTTCTGACTTTTTTTGATTCAGTAGGACTTGATTGCTGATGCATGTAGTTTCTTGAAAAATGATTATGCTTTGAATGTTTTAATTTAGTAACTGCATTTATTTCTTGAGGTTACTAGTAGTTATCTATTTGCTCTACCACTGAATTATTTTCCTCATACTTCTAATGAATATTAACTTGCTTGACTGGGATATTAATTCTTTTGTTCTGAATCTGTAGAACTCTGGCCAAATAGCCCCTTTAAATGAGATCATCAGATTGAAGGAGAAATATCTCTTCCGTGTTTTGCTGGATGAGAGCAACTCCTTTGGTGTGCTTGGCAGGTCTGGGAGAGGTCTTACTGAATACCATGGGGTGCCGGTATGTTTTAAAGATTCATTTCTTCATTGTTACTGGCTCAAACTCTCTGATCTATGGTTGCATGGTCTTGCAGATTGAGAAGATAGATATTGTTACTGCAGATATGGGCCATGCATTAGCCACTGAAGGAGGATTCTGCACTGGAAGTTCCAGAGTCGTTGATCATCAAGTAAGGAAATATGTGTCTGATAACTTGATCATTTTATTGAATTTGGATTAATAGTCAGGTTCTCTAGTATCATTGTATTAGCGAGTGGTAGTGGTAATTATAATTATTACTCTTCCAATTCTAAGTGTTAATGTTTATTATTTGTTGATCTCTGGCAGCGACTTAGCAGTTCTGGATATGTGTTTTCTGCTTCTCTTCCACCATATCTTGCAAGCGCTGCAATTACTGCTATTGATATTCTGGAGGATAATCCTGCTTTAATAGAAAAATTGAAAGAAAACATTGCCATCTTGTGGAAAGGTTGATTCTGATTGCATTACACTGCTGTCATTCTTATGTCTTCCTTTTGTGTGAATTGATGTGTTGCTATTCTTTCTTTCTTTGTTGGACAAATGGCAACAGCACCTTTGTCTTTGTATTCACTTTCTAGTAGTCTTTTCTGGCCTCAGAATATTTTTCTCAGGAACAATTGAGCCATCCGAGTCAGTCCTCATGTAACATGTCAATTACTTCAACCACTGATACTGAGACCAAATATCATATCCCAATTCATCATAATACTATGAGTTGGTGTAAGAATATGATTAGTTGGACCACTTTTGGTCATGATCAAGCTGAACTGAAGTTTGAGAAAAAGTGATTATATATTTTGGCCCTGCTTATTTATTGCAACTTCACTTGCTTTTCCTATGGTTGAGTGAGTTAGAGGTATTGTCCAGTATAGACTTGTATAATCGCCGCATATCTCTTTATGATGAATATAAATCATTTGTAATATGAAATTTTATGGAAGTAAAAGTTAGGAGCTCATGTTTTGCACGGCTTGCACAAATTTTCCTATTTTTAAATTTAATTTGGTGATCGCAGGATTGTCCAACATACAGGGTCTCTCTATAAGCAGCAATCCTAAATCGCCTATTGTTTTTCTCAACCTAGAAAAGTCTACAGGTTCCACTAAAGATGACCTTAAACTCCTTGAAGCTATGGCTGATCGGGTAAGGAATGAATGAGTTATATGGTTCCATTTTAATTACAGTTAGGTTGTTCTATCTTGCTCTTATTATGTGTCTCCACCGTTTGTGAATTTTTCAGGCATTGAAGGAAGACTCTGTATTTGTTGTAACCACAAAGAGATCAACACTTGATAAATGTCGTTTGCCTGTGGGAATCAGATTGTTTGTATCTGCCGCTCATTCAGATTCTGATCTGCTCAAGGCATGTGAATCCTTGAAGAGGGTTGCAGCATTGGTGCTGATGAATCAATGATTGAGTGCTGTACATCAGACCGATCCCTCTTTTCTTTTCCCTCAATGGCCTTACTGGACTGCATCAGATTTTTCACGTGGCTTTCATCCATCAAATACTCTTCAGATCCAGGCCAAGGAAGACTTTTAGTGGGAGAGGTTGGTGGATGTTGATAGTTTATGGAAATCTCTTGTGATTATTTTGAGTTATATTTTTGTCTTAGATTTAACAAATCTGCATGATTTGTCATAGAATTGATTCCACTGTTAATGAGGTTGACGACTATCTGTTGATTACAACACTATCAGATTGTATTTATTGTTCCAAGCAAGGGTTTTAGAATATTAGTGTTATGTGCTCCATTTTTGGTTCCATATTCTTTTATTTCTCATTAATTAATGAGAGCACATATCTGACGTCGTCGCCACCATTTATATTCACAGGTCTGGATCCTCATTTAAACCTGTTATTGCTTGGGTCACGGAGCTTCGTTTGCTTCATTATTATCAGAGACATATACCGGTTTCTTCTATACCTCGAAACCAAGAATGACCCTAGCATGTTAACAGGATATAAAATAAAGTTGGAAAATTTCAGAAAAATAGAATAAACCATTTCAGTGGAGAACATAGCTTGTTACTAGTCTGAGGCCCTAACCATTATCGAATTGGTTGAACAAGATACAATTTTAAACCTGAGGACGGGAACTCTTTTTATTGCACGTCAATATCCTCAAAATCTGGCAGAGGAAATCGAAGGACTGCAGCAATGGCAGAATGCAGCGCCAATTGCTCTCCTGAAACGTGCATGGACAAAAAAAATATAAGAGCAGTGCCCCTAGAGTCCTTCATCGATTTAACCAAGTGGGCAAACTTCCGCCTTGTTGGTATATCAGCTTATCTGTGATGAGAAGCGTTAGTGTAGCAATGTATTCTTCATGTGCAACCTCCACGTGCTTGGTTCCATAGCATGCTCGAGCAGAATCATTTGAAAGCATACCGGAGAACTCTTTTCAGGGCTCGGACCTCTTGAGCTGCTTTGTTGTCTTTAATCATGCTCAGGACATTAGGAGCACCAAGAACCTCTTTCAAAGCATGTTAGCTTCCTGAGCTTGCTCCCGATCTCTTCTAATGGAGACGATAAAGTGTCTATTTGATAGTACAATCAACCGTGCGATTAGCCAAGCAAATCCTTATGGATTATTTGGAGATTCAACTATAAGCAGAAATTATTTTTTAAAATATTTTTTATTTAAAAATATATAAGTACAATATTTTTTATTTTAAAAAATTTATTTTTAATATTAAAATATCAAAACAATTTAAAATTATATATAAAAAATAACGGGACTAAAATCTCAATGGGTCAGTTTGATAGTAAAAAATGTATATTTAATTTTTTAATTTATTAGTTTTAAAATTTGAATTTAACATGCATTAAAATTTATTTAAAAAACCTCAACACTCTAGTTCGGTATGAAATTTATTTTTAAAATTGTTCTGAAATGAGACTTAGTTTTGATTATTCTATTTAAAATAATTAGGATAGTTTTCGTTGCTGCACAATGCAGTACAGAAGATCTCACTTATTATTGGATAAATAAATAAAAATTATTGATGGGAAGTAGATGTTATGCAAAACTATATATTCCCTTGACAACTACGAAAAAATATTCAAATAAGAAAAAACATTTTTATAGTTTCCATTGTTCTTTGTAGCATTGTAAGAACAGATATTGGTAGTTTTATGACAGTGATGTAAGAACAGATGATCGTAAGCATCACCAGGTAGAGAGGAAAATTTAGCAAAAAGAAGCAATCTCTGCATCTGCAAAAACCAGCTTTACTTTCCTAAGTACAATTGTTATTTTCCTCTATTTGGTTGTTTACTGATTCACGAGATTATGTACTTAGAACAACATTCACGAGACTATTGCTAGGACAGATCTATGAACAACAATGAGCACGAAATTTATTTTCGATGCCTCCTTTTCCTTCCTTCAGTTCAATGGTATGTTCTCAATTTGTATTAAGACTAAAGATTATTCAAGTTTCCGTCAAATGTTATCCATTTATACCTTGAGATTAAAACGGTTTTGTCATGCGATATCGAATGTAGGACTCTCTAAAATTAAAAGAAATAAATAAAAATAATAGAGTCATCAACAAAACTCAATAAGATTTCATAGGGTTTTGACTAGAATGAAAAAACAATTACATTAATCATTGAAATCAAGAGATTTCATTGATTTGGGGAAATTTATTGTAAAACTTGATGTTAATTTCTAAAAATAAAAGATTTTGTTGAAATGAAGATTTTACAAAAATCTTGACGTTAATCCCTAAAAATAAGAGATTTCATTGAAATGAGAATTTTAACAAAATTTTGATGTTGATCCCTGTAGAAGATTTCATCAATTTAAAAAAGAAAACTTGATTTTTTTTCAAAAAGAATTAATTTTGATGACAGTTAAGGTTAACCTAAAAACACTAAATCAAACTAATATTTTAATAAAAAAACCTAGTTAAACCAACTAAACCCTAAAATAAAGAAAACCAAACCTCAAAATATTCATTCATGCATCATTTAGTACAAAAACAAAAAACATGCATATAGCAAATAATATTTACACTTATCATAATCAAAGATACTTAGCACAAACATTAACAAAATAAGCCAAGAAAATAAGTAACATTGAAATTATAAGCACCCTAAATTAACACCTAATACTAAGTTAAATAGCTTAAATTGCAAAAACCGTAGATGGTTTAAAAGATTCTCAATTTTACTTCTAATTGGACTTTTAACTTTGAATTTCTTTGACTTAGATCCTTTAATTCATTTTGATTTGATCCTTAACTTTGGCTACTTTTTTTATTTTGGTCCTCGATTCTCTAATTTATGCCATTTTGGCTACTTTTGCCTTTTATTCCATTTTTTCTCTTCAATTATGCCATAATTGAATGAATTGGACTTCCAAACTTTGCCATATTTTCCATTTTGATCCTTGATCCTTGATCCTTCAATTAGTTTGATTGTGACCAATTTCAATCCTTTTTTAAATTTATCTTCAATTAAACCTTTAATTGCATTCCTACATTATTTTTTAACTAACTGTAATTTAAATTCTTGCTCTATTATAACCCAAATTATACTTAAAAAAAAAACCTTTTTTCTTTCTTCAAAGATATTTCTCTGAAAGTGATTGTTTTTTCCCTAAAATTTCTTTCTTTAAAATTGATTTTTTCTAAAAATAATTTTGATGATATTCTTTTTGAAAATTTTGAAGGGGGGAATTGAATTATTATAGTTGTTTTGTTTTCACAAATTACAATTCTTACATAACAAAGCATTATGAAAAATGTTTTCCATACTATTTGTGTAGTAAACTTGTAAGGAGAAGATGATGTTTTTTTTTTTAAAAAAAAAACTTTAGAAAACGGCATACTTAACAAGTGATTTTGTTGGGAAATTTTGAATTTTGATCAAACTTAGAGGTGATCAATCTCATTTCTTAAATGTTTAAATTGGGAGGTGACCAACCTTTTTTTTTTTTCCTGAAATGGTCAAATTAAGAGGTGACCCACCTTTTGATTTTTTAGATTGGTCAAATCGAGAGGCGACCTACCTTATAAATCTTGAAATTGGTTAAATCAAAAGGCGACCTTTATTGTGAAAATTTTGAAATTGATCAAATCAAGAGGTGACCTACCTCATTAAAATTGAGCTAAGTTTGACTCAAACAAATAGCAAGGAAACCTGTCAAGTTTAAATTTGTTGAATTCTTATTGTGCTAAAAAAAATTGCAATAAATCTTATTGGACTCAAGTTTGATAGAGCCTTGTTGGGCTTAAAATTTCAATGAACCCTACCAGGGTCTTGTTAGACTCAAATTTATTAAGATCTAGCTAGGCTCAAATTTGCTAAAGCCTTGTTGTTTTTAAAATTATTATGAACCTTGTTGGATTTATACATGAGTCTCGTAAGAGCATTACAAAGTAACAAGTAACAAATAAATGCTTACATTTTAAATATATAGGTCCTCTTTTATCTAATTTCTCCATTAATCAATTTAAGTTCACTACTTCCATCTTGTGTCCTCCAATTGCTTAACTCATTGTTCTACTCAAGTCCATTGGTGTACATTATCTGTTCGTTTTTATACTGCTTGAAGAATGATAATTTGCTTTTACCTATGATTCTTCGTAGTCATTGTTTTAAGAGACTTTTCACCCTCTAATATTGATTAGAGTGTTGACCCCCCCCCCCCCCCCCCCCAGCTTGGAATCTTATCACATTGTGTTTATTATTATTGTTATTATTGTTATTGTTATCATATACTTGATTTTATATACAACTTGCCCTCGATTTATGATCTTGCTCCCTATTCATTCTTTTGAAAGAGTTGACACCATCAATTGCTGCTTAGAGAGTGATAATTTCATGTATCCTTCCAGTTTACTTTGATTTTAGAAGACTTGGTTTCTTTAACTATTGCTCGGTTTTAATCATTAAAAAATTGTTGGCTCTATTGATTTCATCTCGTGATAGAGTTCTTCATGTCATCATTCGAACTATATGATTGTTATGAAATGTTACAAGTCGATTTATCTATGCTCTTCAAATAGCATTGTCCTTAGTCGAGGAGATGCACACCTATTGTCCTAGTTTAGATTCTTTTAGATAAACATGTCACCATCATTATCAAAAAATTATCCCAAAGCTAATTTTACGACTCGCTCATATAAGGTACACAAACATTAACATAATCGTTGCCAATAACTTTGCAAATTCAGTTAATAAATATTTTTTTTGTAATTCATTTTTCTTGTCTTGGGATTAGACTGCAAATTTTAATGATTGTATTCATTCAAGTTCAATTATTGAAATGAAATCATCAATATGTAAATTTCAAAGTATTTTCATGAAGATTATAATTTGAAACCCAATTGGACTTTTAACTTTGAATTTCTTTCAATTAGACCCCTTAATTTACTTTGATTTGGTTCTCAACTTTTGCCACTTTTCTATTTTGGTCCTTGTTCCTTTGTGTTATTTTGGCCAATTTTACCCTAAATTCTAATTTTCTGTTCAAATTGGCCCCTACTTGAATGAATTGTACTTTTCAAACTTTGTTATCTTTTTCATTTTGATCATTGATCTTTTAATTACTTTGATTGTGAACAATTTCAACTTTTGTTTTTTAATTTTTATTTAATTTAACTCTTAATTGCATTCACGCATTATTTCCCGACCAACTATTAATTAACATATTGCTCGATTGTAACCCAAACTGTATTTTATTCTGGAAACCTTTTTTTCAAAGATTTTGCTCTAAAAGTGATTGTTTTTTCTTACTCTTTGAAGATATTTTCTCTGAAAAATTTAGGGGTAAAAATTGTGTTATAACACAGTTTATAGGAAATTAAAGGGTTCATAAGAATACAAATTCTCTCTATTTGATTCTAAATCTACGAGACATAGAAAAAAATATGTGATATTTATAAGCATATGTGGAAACTTAACATGCTCATGTTACAAGATACTGAAAAAAAAAAGCATGAATGAACAAAATCAGCATATATATATATATATATATATATATATATATATATATATATATATATATATATATATATATATATTCCTCCATATTTCTGAGCTTCATTGCTTCTTTGTTAAGTTCCAAGTCATTTTTTAAAAATTAATACTCAGGAGGCAGAGTTTAGTCTTGTCGTCTTGAATCTTGATACATTGCTTTTGATTAAAAAGATAAGATTTAGAGCAGTAACAAGCAAGGCATATACTGTGGCTGTGGTAATAAAAGTCTTCAAGCAGCCAATTGTACGGAAGAACAGGGATAAGATTATGCATTTGAGGACTGAAAATGGATAAATAGTGTCGATCAAATTTGAGTGGTTTGTGCACTGAGGGTCTTGCCTGGCAGTAGGAGGGCTTGTCTCCTCCTGCTGCTTCTGGGTTTGAGTTTTTATATGCATGTCTGTTATTTTTGTGGTGCCTTACATGCTCACTGGGTTTGCAGGATGTTCAGTGAGCCGTGGGATTAATCGTGGTGTGCACAAGCTGGCCCGAACACCCACATAAATAAATAAATAAAAAATTTGAGTGGTTTGTATCAATTAAAAAAAAGAAAAAGAAATTGAGTGGTCATACACAACCACAAAGTCTTCCAATACACTCAAACCATAACCATCTTTATAGGTGAGAAATTGGTTTTTGCTCAATTGGGGTTGACTTGTAGAAAAAAATTCCAAGAAAATAGTTTGAATATATATAGTAATAAAATAATTAATTTATGTCCATGAAAGCTTCTTCGAATGTGCATTGTTAGGTTTTTTCAAAGGCTGTCTTTATTTTTTAATTTGGAATTTCATCATCATACCACCACCAACAACAACAATCAATTTTTATTCAAAAAAAAATGAAAGTGTTTATTTTGCCACTCATTTTTTTATTATGATAGAAAACATATATTATACCAAGTCAAATATTTGACATATTTTTAATGAATATAAAGAGATCATAGAGAAGCATTACCTAGAAAAACTATACGGCATGTGTATTTTAATGCAATCCAATTTATAATAAAATATATTTTGAGCTACAGTAAAATTACATTTATGTCCTTCAATCCAAAAAAATGTTTACCAATAACTTTCTTAACTTTGCATATTTGCTCCTCGAGTCAAAATATTATTGTGTGGTTAGATAAAGATGTTTTGTGATTTTTAAAATTTAACATAAAATGCAATTACATCTTTAACCTTGAAAGAGACAAAACATAAACTTAGCATTTGAGAGTATTTTTGAATAAGAGTACTTTTATACTTTCATTTAAGTATTTTGTGTAATTGTCGGGGTTCTAAGAGGTATTTTGATATTTTTCACATTTTTTTTATGCATAAAGCTGCTAGAGATTACTCAGCTTGCCTCGGTGCATGGGTGACTCCTCGTTATTCAGGCGGTGCATGTGACGTCATTCGGTAACCATAATTGGCCTTCCGTCGTCTCCTTAGATGTCCTGTCATGTTCTCTTTCATTTAGAGTGGCGCGTGACAATTGCTGGTGGTTATTTGATTTTTTTTCTTCTTTTCTCTCTCTTGACAGATAGTGTACACCATTGTCCTCTTTTTTTTCTTACTTCTCAATTTCAGTAATCATTCTATTAATTTCTTATTTCGTTTGTTCCTTTTCCATTTATAAAAATTTTTATTCTTTTCAATTTGGTCATTCAATTGCAATTTTTTCATATGCTTGATTTTTCATTTCGGTCCTCATTTTTTAAATTTAAAATTTTATACTTAGCACTTTTGTTGAAATTTTTTTTCTTTCAATTTCATCATTCAATTAAAAAACAATTTGTTTTTTTTTTCAATTTGATCCTCATTCTTTTGATTTTTTTCTTTTATTAAAGTTATTCTTCAATTCAATTAAACCCTCCATTTGAAAATTTTTATCCCTCTAATTAATGTTTTTCTCACCTTTATTTTTTTCAATTCTTTTGTATAATTAATTTTTTTTCCTGATTTCATCTTTCGACATTTAATTTATTAGGAATTTAGCTTCGTACAATCTTATTGTTCTGCATTAGTTTTTTTTCTTAGTATTGGTTTAGTGATTATCATCAAGTTTTTTTATGGGTTTATCCCAGTCTCATGATTTAGATCACATTTTTTGCATATCTTTTTCGAGTATAAGCTTTTTTTAGTTGTTCTATTTCTATTTTATTTTTCAAGGTATTATTATAATGCATCTATATTTTTTTATATACAAATAAATTTTATTTTTTAAAATAAAAAATATTTATTTTTAAATTATATTGCTGATATGTTCGGCATTGCATAATATTTTTTATAACTTGATTTTATTTAGTTAGTTTTATTTGTGTTTATCTTTTAAATTATATATTTTTTAGTATGTAAATTTATTATTTATTTTTTAAAATAAATAAACTAATAAATATAGTAAAATGCATGTTTTTTTAATTATAAAATATCTTCAACTTGCTTTATGGACTTTTTAATTTACATTTTAAAAAATACTATTAAGAAAACAAAAATGGATGCTTTAAGGTTTGGTGTCAGGATGACAAACCCATGTTCCAGTCATTACCTACCGTTTACAATTGACCTAACCACCACCACTCCAATTCTTACGTTTTTTTTTTCAATAATTGAGTTTTAATAAAATCTTTTATTTTAATTAATTTTGTGTTTTTTTTAATATTCAAATTTCCAATTACTTTAGAAGAATATCAAAATCTCAAATAAATTTGTTAATACTAGAAATATAAGTTTTTTTTAGAGAGAGCTGAAATGATATCTTCTTCACCTAACTTGCAATATTGTTTTGAAAGTTAATTGTTTGACAAATTTTTTTTTGTAGTGTTAGATTTTGTGGTAAATTAATTTTTAAATTAATTTTTATTTAGAAATATATTAAAATAATATTTTTTAAATTTATTTTTAATATATGAAAATTATCCAAAAATATATAAAAAAATATATTAAGTAATTTTTTTCTTTTTGATCTTGATACAACTGCTACTATGTTTTTTTTTAATCATGTATCAATCTAAATTGTTTTTTAAACATCAAAATTTCTGTACCAAATCTTCTTAATTATCATAGGAATTCTTGAAATTACAAGCTCATATCATTAAATTATTTATAATTTATAATTACTTATCTAAATTCTCTATAAGCTCTCTTCATATATAGGGAATTAAAATAAAAGGAGTACGAATTAATTTTTTAAATAACGGACTTAAAGAAACGGGAAAATAAGAAAAAATAAATCAATAAATATTTTATAAAGAGAAAAAAACTATCTTATAGTTTCAAATACCAATCAGAATTTGTTTTGTTTTTTTTTTTCCATCAACAAAATCCTTTCTATAAATACGATTACATCTTCTTCAGCTGTACCTTCAAGCCTCCTTATACAGAGCAGTCTCTCTCTCTAGATTCATTGAATCTGAAAGTAAAACGCCTTCACCGGCGAGCTCTTTGTTTATCCTTCTTCTTGCTGCAAACATGTCTCTCTTGTCTGATCTCATCAACTTGAACCTCTCTGATACTACTGAGAAGATCATTGCAGAATACATATGGTATCAATCAGTTCCACTTTCTCTCTTTTTACAGTCTCTCTTCTCTGTCTTTTATCCATTTCGTTTGACTGCATATGATATCTTTTCTCAGTCCTCTGTTGTCTCCTCTTTCTGCGTTTGCCTTTTTGCTCCTTTGTTGGGGATCGCTGAAATTCTTTAGTTGATTATGGAACTCTTGTTTTTGCGTCACTTAATTAATCCAATGATTTTTTATCTCTCTTGTTGTACTTCAATGTTTTGCAAACAGTGTTGTTTCCAAGTCCTCTGTTTTTCTCCTTCTCTTTATGACTGCATCTAAAAGTTTTCATTTTGCTCTTTCTTTTGGATTCTTTCATTTCTATCATTAATGGGCACTTTTTTGTTTTGCTTAATCTAAGAACTTGATTCCTCAAGTGTTTATATCACCCTCTTTAATGGGTGCTCTGTGTTTTGATGTTTTTTCAGAGTTTTGATTTTGATATGTCACTTATGTTGCAGGATCGGTGGATCTGGTATGGATCTTAGAAGCAAAGCCAGGGTAACCAATATTTTATCTGTTCATGTTTCTATTACGATCCTTTTAGTTGTTTTCTTGTGAAAGTTTATTGATTTACATGAAACAGACACTTAATGGAGTAGTGAGTGATCCTCATAAGCTTCCAAAGTGGAACTATGACGGTTCAAGCACCGGCCAAGCTCCCGGAGAAGACAGTGAAGTCATCTTATAGTACTCGCTCACCCTCTCTCCCTCTCTCCCTCTCTCCCCCTCCCCCTTGTGTTTTAATGGCACTTGTCCTTCTGGTGCATGGATTTACTTTTGTCGTGATGTCATGAAAATAGCCCACAAGCAATATTCAAGGACCCATTTAGGAGGGGCAACAACATCCTAGTGAGTCCCTTTCACTTATTCTAGTCAATTTGCCCGATTCATTCATTAATGGAGTTTTTAAGAAATTAATTCTTTTGATGACTTCAAATATATATAGGTGATGTGTGATGCTTACACTCCAGCAGGAGAGCCAATCCCAACTAACAAGAGATACAATGCAGCAAAAATTTTCAGCCATCCAGATGTTGTTGCTGAGGTGCCCTGGTATCTCTCTATCTATGTCTTTGTTTACTAAAGTTATTTTCAGATATTCACCTTTTCTTATTAAATTAAGAATATTCTTCTTCTCTTTTTAAGGTTTTGTGGATTCTATTATAATTATTTTGAAATAATTTAATATAAACATGTAGGTATGGTATAGAGCAAGAGTACACCTTGTTGCAAAAAGATTTAAAATGGCCAATTGGGTGGCCTGTTGGTGGTTATCCTGGACCTCAGGTATTAATTTCTTTCTTTCTTTTTTTAGTTTGATTTACGTTTCCCTTAATTCTATTTTATTAACCATTAGTTAACCCTTTTTATCCTTAATTCGTACGAAACACTTCTTAATCTCAAGGGATTTGTCTTCAATTAATGTGAATTGAATTATTTGCTTGTTATATCAGGGTCCTTACTACTGTGGTGCTGGTGCTGATAAGGCATTCGGCCGTGATGTTGTTGACTCCCACTATAAGGCATGCCTTTATGCTGGAATCAACATTTCTGGCATCAACGGGGAAGTGATGCCTGGCCAAGTAAATACAGATTTTACTTGATTCTTTTGAGCTGTCTAAGCTAGCTTACATTATTTGTACTCCCGTCTATAGCTGTAGCTTATTTTCTGAACGCATGAAATTTCTTGCTTAAACAGTGGGAATTCCAAGTTGGCCCTTCTGTTGGCATCTCAGCTGGAGATGAGTTGTGGGTTGCCCGTTACATTCTTGAGGTACTTTGAGCTTTGTTTTCAACGATCTGCACTTTCTTCATGCTAATAAATATGAAGTTGAAACCAAACATGCTGTTACTGATGCTGTGTGGTTTTATGACAACAGAGGATCACAGAGATTGCTGGAGTGGTCGTTTCCTTTGACCCAAAACCTATCCCGGTTAGATTTTGTATCTGAAATCTTATTTCTTTTCTGATGCAAAAATAGAGGATTAAACATCTTATTGCTAAGCATTTGCGCGTCTTCTTAACTTTGTCGAGTGCCTTGTCTTGCCAGGGAGACTGGAATGGAGCTGGTGCCCACACAAACTACAGGTAATTGGTTGTGAATATTACCTTGGCACTGCAGTGAAAAACAAACCAAAGCGAAGGGCTTTTTCTGCTACTTTTTCCCTCACATTTCAATAGAGTATCTAATAAAAGCTTGCCGTGTTTATTTCAGTACCAAGTCCATGAGAAATGATGGAGGGTTTGAAGTTATCAAGAAGGCCATTGGAAAACTTCAATTGAAGCATAAGGAACACATTGCTGCTTACGGAGAAGGCAATGAGCGTCGTCTGACTGGTCGCCATGAAACAGCTGACATCAACACCTTCTCTTGGGTAAGAATTTTTCTTCGTCAGCACTCATCTTTCAAAATTCAAGCACTCAATCTCTCTGTTACCTTCGTTGAATAGGGTGTGGCGAATCGTGGAGCTTCAGTTAGAGTTGGCAGGGATACAGAGAAAGCTGGGAAAGGTTACTTCGAAGACAGAAGGCCAGCTTCCAATATGGATCCTTATGTTGTCACCTCCATGATTGCAGACACGACCATTCTCTGGAAACCATAAGAGATCGGCACCATTCATGTTCTCTGGTTGATTATTGTGATTGTTGGCCCTTGTCTTTGCTTGAGGAAGCCTTGATAAGCTCTCTGCCTAGTCAGAACTTGGTATTCCCATGGTATTATTATCTTGGTACAAGAATTGCCTCTTCGTTTTCCCCGTAATTGAATGAAAATAAAATTAGTAAGCATATGAGGGCAGATTATTATTGGAAACAATAAGAGTGCACCGAAGAATTGCCTCTTCGTTGTCCATTTCCTGAATGTAGTGTGTTGTTTTTTCCTTGAAACGAATGAATCAAGCTCCCCCTCCGTCCATTATATTGTGAAATTTGGTAGAGCTGGAAACAAGAATTTCTTCGTTTTTTTTACATTAAAAATTAAAAATTAAAATAATAATAATAAAAAGATTTATGCCTAGTTTTTAACATATCATATAAATTTAATTATTTCCAACTTATCCCTGAATTTAATTTATTTCTTTAATTATAATTTTTTATATTTTTAAATGGTTTGATGTATTAATGGAAAAATATATTTTAAAAAATATTATTTTAATATATTTTTAAATAAAAAAATACAAAACAATTGCCAACCCCACGTGACAGATAATTTTAGAGCTCTCCAATCAAGAAATTACTTCGGTTCATTTTTTTTCGTTTTCACCCACCAGCAAATATATTCCATTGAAAAGCAAACCGCACCGCTTTGGTCGGGCCTTGTTTGCTTTTCAACAATATTTATTTATTTATTAGCTTTTCCTTGTTAATAGTAGCTACCTCGTTACCAACCCACAAACGCACGCCTAGACCTTTCATGATTGGAGTAGACCTTTCATGATTGGAGTACGAAAGTGATTATTTTTTATAATGTTTTTTATATATATATTAAAATAATTTTTTTTTTAATATTACTATATTAAAATAATTTGAAAATTAGAAATTAAAAATATAATTAAACACCATTTAAAACTTAGGCATAAACGTTTCTTTTAATTCAAATTCAGATATTTTCAAGATTTGTCGTATACGTGAAAATAAAAGATTTGTTTTTTACTCTTGAACATAAACATACCATCAAATTCACTTGGTTTCCATCTACTCAACCGACTAATAACATATCATATTCCTCAAGGATCAATTATATAACTAATAATCCTTTAATTATCGTCCCCAACCAGCTAAGTCCATAAACCCCATTATTAGAAGGAACTATGTAATCAACAATTCCTTAATTGCCTTCCTTGACCAATTAAATCTATAATCTTCATCATTAGAGTCAACTATGTAAGCAGCAATTCCTTAGTTACCATTCATATTCTACATGAAAACATCAAAAAACAAACTTATTATTTCAAAAAATATATTTATGTTTTCAAATTGCATATAGCCAAGTTCCTCCAAACAAAAATCATGTTTTTATTTTTACAGAAAAAAGAAAAAAAAACACAAAAGAAAAAACAATATTGCATGATTTAGCATACAAAATAAAATAAAATAAAAATTTATATTTTGCTCACATCATAGATTTAATAACAAGTATATTGAAGGCATGGAGACTTGGTCTAAATTTTAAAAACATCGAAAAAATATTAAGAATTATGAATATGTAAGACGTATTCTAATATTAAGAAAAACAAATCTAAAAAAATATGTTTTTCTTTTTACTATGATGGATCTGTTTTAATTAATAAACAGACCAATAATTAAGAAAAAAATATCAGAGCCTTAGTAATAATCAAACAAATAAATAATATAACTTATCTTAGGTAGGACATATTAAAGGTGACATTATCTTTCTTATATATAATTAGTTTTTTTATACAGACTCTAAAAACTAGTTAGAGTTTTTACTGATCAAAACACTAAATAAAACTCCAAACTTTTTAAACAAAAATAATAAGAATTATTTGTATTTTTTACACCACTCAAACCCCGATTTAGAAAGATGATTGACACGACAATCAAGCATGTAGTACAATATGCTTGCTTTCCAGCAAGGAAATTATCACCGGAATCAGAGTTTCGTGAGTGAGACATCAAAATAAGTCACTTGAATATAAAATTCTGACTTGCTTCAGTAATCTTGAAGGTTGAAGAAGACATGCTCAGGGAAAGACCACTCTCCCTCTCTTTCGATTTCTTTATAATTGATTGCTTTATTTCATAATCCATTTTGGTTCTTCCAATTATAGCGAATGGAAATGTAAATTTGGAATAACATATCATATTGGTGATCATTTAATTATAAGATTTTAATTTTATTCAATTCAAATTGGAAATTATGATGAACAAGCTGTGCTTGTTATATAACTCCAAAAGAAAAACATCTTTTATATTATGTTTATAATAAAAATAAAAATAAAATTATGACACTAACTAACTAAATATCAAAAAAAAAATATTTTAAAAAATGGTTGTATATAAAAAAATATTGTATTATTGATATTTCTTATTTTAAAAACAGTGAAATAAAAAAAAAACTTTGAAGAACATCTAAAATAAGTTTTTTAAAATTAATACAAATTTGGAAAAATGAAAAAATAGTTTTTTAACTTTCTTGAAGGAAAAGTATTGTATTTAAACAAAAAAAAATTAAATTTTATTTACTCTAATTTTTCTAAAAATCAGAATATGAATCTATGAAATTTGTGGGTGACTTGGAAGTATTTAGGTCCTTTGTGAAGGAAAATAAAAGAAAAATAAAATAAATATGTTGTTTCCTAGCTTGCGTAAAAATCAATCCCCCGTGCTCGGTAACTGTACAGTTGACAGCTTGACATTGATGACTATAGTGGTTTTTTCTGTAGAGAGAAAAAAAAAAAAAAAAAACTATGATTGAGAGGTGAGACCGCTAGCAAGTGTATGTTGTACATAGTCGGTGATTGCATCATGAATTTTTTTTTTTTATAACCCGAGGTATCCGGGTCAATTTATACACATCACAACTAGTTTCCGGATCTACTGAACATCCTGCAAGCCCAGTAAGTAGGTAAGGCACCACAAGGATGACAGGCGTGCACATAAAGGATCGAACCCGGATGCTAAGACAATAAATTCCTCACCAAAACCACTAGGCCAAACCCTCAAATACATCATGAAATTTAGAAGGCCAGTAAGTTGGTTAAAAAAAAATTTGTTATGTTATTTAGCTTTTGAATATATTATTAATAAAAATATTTTTTTAATTTTTTAAATCTATTATAAAAGTCTTGTTTTTCTTAAAAACAAATGATGTTATAGTCTCCAATAAATATTTTATTTGATATTGTGATCTAACAGTGTTTTAAAAAAAAAATTAATTTTTTTTAGTTTCAAGTTATTTTTTTATATTTTTAAATTATTTTAATACGTTGATATCAAAAATAAATTATATCACACTCTTAAATAAGTTCAAAACTCTAAACAGGTAGATAATTCACTATAATGAGTGATCATTTGATGGTAATTATATTTTACCAGGGTTAATATTATATTTTTTTGGTATGCTCTTAGCATTTTCTCTTGTTAATAATGATGTAGTTCTACTTTTATCTTCTTAATTTCATCTCACGATCGACTTTTGATCGGTGAAAATGATGGTTCTTCAATTTTTTTTCTTACATTAAAAGATATTCTCATAGTCCTCCATTATTAATATCATTATTTTTCTCCATAATTAAACCATATGTTATCTGTATAGAAAACAACATTAATGTTAGATTGCTCTTAATTTCAATATTAAATTTGGTCATTTAAATTAAACCATTTTAAAATAAACAATCTGAAGAATATTTTGCAATAAAATGATGCCTTTTTTTCCTTTAAAACAAGGAAATAACTTCAATTCTTAAGATTTTCATCCATACAAGCTTTCATGTATTATTTTTATACCTTGTGCAATTCTCTATAATACCCTTTAGATTTGCAAAAAAAAATTGAATAAAAAATAATAAAAAATTATGATAATCAAGTTGTAATTACCAATATGTAGAGAAGCGAGTCTCTCGGAAGGAAGAGAAATTAGAACGTGCCTAATCTTTGAGAAATATTGATAAAATTGAGGATAATGCAACCATGACGAAGAAACCATACGTGAATTGAGGATCATGTCCTAATGCAACCATGACGAAGAAACCAAGTTGGTTCTCTTTTCCATTTTAAGAGTCTGTTTGGTAGTGTGGTAGTGGTTGCTTTTCAAATAACTTTTCGTATCGAAATACATGCCAATGATGTTTTTTTATTTTTTAAAAATTATTTTTGACATTAGCACATCAAAACGATCTAAAAAGTACAAACCGCACTCAATTTTAGCAAAAAAAAAAAATTTAAAATTTGATGAAACGCAGTTACAAATACAATGCCAAACAGGCTCTAATTCCACGCTACAAAAATCCAATGAGATCAGACCAACACATCATTCCATGTGAGGTTTCCATTTAAGAATCTTTAGTTATCGATCCTAAAGTAGACAAGATCATTACATATTAGAATGTCCTAAATTGTCGTAATTGGTGTATAGAGCATGATTATTTTTGTATTTTAAAAATATTTTTTTAAAAAATAATTTTTTTAAGTTTTTAAATTGTTTTAATATATTAATTTTAAAAATTATTTTTATAAAATAAATAAAATTTATTTTATTATATTTCTAAATAAAAATCATTTTAAAAAATAATTACTATCTCACTTTTAAATATTAATCAGACACAAGTAAGCTCTAAAGTATGAGCATCTCTCGAAGATAATCACTACCATCGTAGAAAGAAAGAAATTGCTAACATCAAATGGTGCATGATTATGTGGAAGCCATGAGAGAAAATGGGTGGTCTCCATTTGCGATTTCTATACATTTGGTGAAAATTTAAAAAAGAAAACGATCATTTTTCTTTTTTTGGTATAACCTAATGTAGAATCCAAAAAAACCTAAGACCTCCAAATAAAAATTTCAAAATTAAACAAGCATCATTGGTATTTTTTAAAGTAACGTTTTGCTACCATCTCAAAATAAAAAAGATGAAAATAATAAAGATAAATGAGACATGTTTTCTTATACATTATTCACACTGAAACTATATTAGAAATATTTATTTTACCTGTCTTTTTAACTAAATATATTTATTTCATTTTTATATTTATCCCTTCTATCATGGAATAATAACCAAACACAACATAAATGAACATCTTCTAACAATATTTATAGGATATTAAATAAAAAAACTAAGAGGGATGAGTCAATAACTTTGCCTTGTTAGATTTGCAAGGTGTTTCCTCTCTTTTTTTTTTTTTTCAATTTAATCCTTTCAAATTTAGTTAATTTAAGATTATAATTGGTGATTTGTCCTAGTTAATTTGCAAGAGTTTCTTGCAATGTTTAAAAATCTTTCGGCATCAAATCAATGCTCGATTTGAAAAAATCAAATTCACTTTTCTTAATTAAACATAATTAAAACTTAAAGGTGAAAATTTGATACTTGAACAAATTTTCAGGCTTTTTTTAGTATTGTCGCCAAGGCATGTTTTTAGCATCTTTAGTCCTTTTCAACTTTTTTCATTTTAACATCTATTTTTCAAGGTTTTATGTTTCGATCAATAACTTTATTTTCTTCATGTTTTAGTCTCTAACCTTAAAAAAAAAAGATAAAAAGATTCATCTAATTTCTTTGAAAAAAGAAAGAAAGCACTTGGAGAGTTTTGGCAATGCATAAAAGTTGAAAGATTTCATCAATGAGCAACAAAGCACTCGAGGAGAGTTTCTTGTGGTAATGCATAAAAGTTGTATTATTTTTATGTTTTTTTAATTCAACCTCATTAGAATTATTAGGATTTCTTTTAGAATTGAAGCTTAATTTAAAAACAATGATTATGAATTTTTTTTTTTTTTTTTTTTATCTATTGACGACATTTGTTTTTACGTTAAAAAAGAATTCGACAAGGACGGGCCACCTATCTAATGACTACTGGGTTTTTAAGATCTAAGGACACGGAAGGGAAGATAGATTTATTTGTAACACGACATAACGGGCTTGGAACAATATGCATGTCAGTCAGAAATATAGGCCCAGAAAAGGACAGCTGGATTTTATGCTGGTAATTGGATAGTATATGGTCACAGAAAAATCCAATTACAGCATACTGAGCTCATGAACTAAGAGCCCAGCCCATAAAAAACAAAACAAAAAACACAAGAAGTACAGCCTCTCCTAAAGAGAAGCATCCACTTCATAGGAAAAAAAATAAAAAAATTTCTGATGAAAGACTACATGATATTTAGATTCCAAACATACACCCGGCAGGTTTCTCCTTATAATATTATAATTATTAAACCTATAGTTTTTAAACTTAATCAGGAGATTAGTTCCAGATCATGATCATCAACCTAATTTTTTAGTTTTATAAAAAACAAAATAATATCACTTTAAGAATAAGTTAAAAAAGATTTAAAAAAAAATTAACGAGTTTTGATTGTATTTTTCCTGAGTTAACTGAGTCGCGAGTCGACCAGGGTTTTTGAAAGGTCACTCCAAGTCGACTCCTCTTCTATTTTTGTTGTAATTATGCCTAATTTATGCCTTGGTTATCCAAGTCACGGGTTAACCTGTCCGGTTAAGTTGGTTTGTAAAATAGTGATTAAACCCAGTCTAAGGAACGGAAGGTTTGGATTACAAAGCAGGCATATTAACCTAAGTTAATAAAAAAAATTGAAAAAAAAATATATAAGTTTTAATCATGTCTCAACCTCTCAGGTTGACTTATTAGGTCAATTATGTCAACTTCAAGTTGACTTTTTTGAAATTCAAGTTAGCCAAGTCCTTGAACCGGGTTTAATAACATTACTTCTACTATTGCTATTATTATTATTCCCTGTCTCAAAAGAGAGGGCTTACATGTTAAAAGAGAAAATTCTTTGTGAACATTTGTAATTTAAAAAGATAGGTCCAAGACTACAATGGGATCCTGTCCAATGACAGACAACATGACCAGATCACGGCTGTTTCAAGTTTGTGTTACAGAAAAATCCGTTACAGAAACAAACTCAAGAAATAGAGATAGCCCAGTGTAGTCTGTCCTTGGACCTCAGCCTATCAACACTCCACCTGTGTAATTTGGATCATGGGTTGGATTAGACTGAATAGTGTGTCGTGTTTAGGTTATAATAGTAATTTTCTTTAAGTGTTTTTTATTTAAAAATATATTAAAATAATATATATTTTGTATGTTTTAAAATATATTTTTAATATCATCTTTTTAAAATATCAGTGTTTAATTTGTGATGCATTTGAAAAATATAGAATTTATTTTATTTTATTTTTTTATATTATTCTTATCTTCATTTTATTTCTTTAAATATCTTCAGAAAAAATAGATGGATAAATAATTATTTTGAAAAAGCTAATTTTAATATTAAATTTTTTATTTTTTAAATTATAAATAAGTGGGATTGACATTTAATTTATTTTCAATTCTTAAAACCTAAAATGATTCTAAACATAAGATTTTATTAAAATCTTTTAATTGAATTTAATTAAAGAATTCTAAACAAATATCATCTTCATAAAAAAAATAATTGACTCATGTTTATCAAATGAATTATAGATTATAGATTAACCTGATAACCTAATTGATGGTTAGTGTTTATGGACCCTGGCGCAGCCATTGATGGCCAGTGTTTGTGGGCTATTTAGCACTGGTTAATTTGGGAATCTGCCATTATTCAAGTGGAAAAAGTATATCCTCGATATATTACAGAGGTATATTAATCGCATCAAAATCATGGACTGATTATGAGTTTTAAATTTCTGAATTAATTTTCAATTAAAAATCCAGGTTTTAAATTTAGAAAAAAAATTAAATAAGAAAAGGGAATATTACTTGGCCATGAATTGGACTTTTCACCACCCGGACGATGATGGGGTAGATAAGGTAATCATATTGAAAAAAAAGAACAACAGAAATATTTCTAAGAAAATAAAATTATAACCTTATGCTAAAAATCAAAATTAAGATGGTGATTGTGATTAGAGAGAGGCTAACACGGCAAGATGTCCCTTCCTTGTTATAAATATGTTCAAGATTTATGAGGAGTGGTGGTGGAACGAAGCAAGGAACCAAGAACTGTCTACGAGTTCATCAAAACTGAGAATTAATTATAAAAACTACCACATACTTTTATCGTTATTTACAAAATATCAAAAAAGAAAAAAACAGGGGAGATACCATAGAAGAAGAACGATGCTAAAGCAAAACCCTGTGGATTCTTTCTTGCTGCTAAAAAGAAGCCCTAAGCCGCCATGATCATCAAGATTATTTCCATAACTCCTTTCTATGAATCCCCAACGGAGATGGGCCTGCCTGCTAATCCCAGAGGAGAGCGAGAAACTTGATGTGATCTGGCGGTGAACACTTTAACAACAGGTCTCATCTCAGGCTGCCCAGCCGGTAACCAATCCAAGATTTTGTAACAAGATTCTTGCTTTATCTTCTTCACTTGATTATGAACTGGAAATCCCACTTGCTCCTCCACAACCCCATCTTCCTTCTTCTTGTTGCTGTTGCTGTTTCCTCTTCTATGCTCCATCTTTTTCCCTGAGAATATTGAAGAAAAATCGTCTGACCTTTCTCTTGATGGTTCTGTGTTTTTGAAGGGCAAGGAAGAAGTGTGTGTGTGGGTTATTTATATAGGTAAGAAATGAAGGGAGAGCAAGAGAAGATACGAATTTGAGACGTAAGAGAAGAAGGGAGGGCAACAAAGTTTGGTGGGAAAGATCTATCTATACGTGGATTGTTTTTAGCGACTGACTTGGACCAAGTTAAGAGAAAAAAACTTTCAGAATCCACACGCTATTTTGACGTTTGTGTATGATTTTCTTGGTATTTTATTTATTTTTCACATGCTAGGAATATTTGTTTTTCGTATGGTATTCCTAATAGTGAAGTGTTTTTTGCGTTTTTAGTGTCATTATGGAATTACTATAAGGTTCAATGCATGTAGAAAAACATCTTTTATAACTATTTAGAAGTGGTCAGTAGTAAAAGTTTGGAACTAAAAAGTTTGTTTTTTATATGATCTTAAGTTCGAGTAATGTGGTTGCTAATATAATGATCACTGAAAGTTTACATAATCGTTATCTTTAAAGTCTGTGGAATTAGTCGAGATGCATACAAGCTGGCCTGGACACCCATATTAATAAAAAAAAATCTTTTATATATCAATAATATATATGTTTGAGATAGTTATAAGTAATATTTTTCTCCTTTTATGTAATGATTATTAGTTATTATTTTTTATTGAATGATTATTATTACTGGCCTCAAAAGGAAGTACATATCAAGTTGTGAGGATCACATAATGTGTTCATAAAGGAAAAAAATTAATTTCATAGGCATGGCAAGGAAACATGCAAGCATGGAATAAATCTTAAACCTAATTCTATAAAAGCATTGGATATAATGATTTTTAACTGCCTATAGATCTTATTTAATTCTTACACAAAAAGATCACAAGGGGAAAACAGAGAAAGTGTTTAGGTCTAATCTTAGGTGGTATTTTCTTGTCAAATTAAATTAAAAATTGACCTATTTCTATGAGAATTGAAATTTGCAAGTATAAAAGGCTGGTTGAATTTTAGAATACACAATAAACACAGTCACCCCCCCTCTTCTCTTATCCTCTTTCTCTCATCCCAAGAGCCAATTTTTTTTATCTCAAGCATATAATTGAAATATTAAATTAAGGGTGTTTGAAAATCACATTTATTAGCAAAATCTTAACACTAAATGGCATTCCTAAAAGTGTTGATAGGCACAATTAAGGTTGAGATTCATGATATCTTCTTTCCATTAGCCTATTAATGGAAAAAGGTTCTGTTTGATGGACGTATATAATTAAAAATTTATTTATTTTTATGTTTTAAAAGTAATTTTTAAAAAAATTAAAAATTTATTTATTTTTTTCTTCGTTTTAAATTGATATTTTTAAATATTTTTATATCTTTTTAACGTGCTAATGTCAAAAATAAATTGTAAAAAATAAAAAAGATATTATTTTAATAAAAATTTTTAAAAAATACTTAAAAAATAATTGTTTTCACAGTATCAGGTTTTAAATTTCATGACTAATTCAATGTAAAGGTGTGAACATTAATTGGAATATTTTAGCATCGAAAAGTGTGAGAAAAAAAATATAATGCTCTATTGCCAAGAGATTACCAAAGACTCTGACATTTGACTTCGTCCACTTATATGTTTTCAGATTACTACGGCATACCGACACGTTGTTTTCAACCATTTTAGTAAACGTAATCAATTTCTGAACAATACATGGAATTACTTCTTTGCCCTATTGAGTATAATTTGTTTATAACCATCTTCGAAAACATATATTTATATTAGTAGCTTTGCATTTTTTTGCACCTTAAATCATCAGATAATATTTCTAATCTCTCTTCTTTGTGAAAGCAATCCCTTATCTAATTCTATAGCTGTAAAATCTAAGCTGAGCCAAATTAAAAAAAACCCGAGCCAAAACTGGAAAAATCGAGTCAAATTAAAAAAATGAGCCAAACAAATTTAAATCGGTTTTTGTTTTAAAAAAACCAAACCCAATCGAAACCAGTCGGTTTGAACCGGTTTTGATTTTTTTAAAAAAAATTGATTTAGTTATTTTTTTTGATAAAAACCGAACCGAAAATGATCACCGGTAGATCAAACTCAAGTTGATTAAGTTAATAAGTTAACTCAAGTTTTTTACCAAGTTAATTTAATATAGTGGAATGATTAAACCTTAGAGCTAAGAATTGAACACAAAATCGAAGACTTATCCATGTAATTTGATCAAATTTAAGAAGACTAAAAGTTCAAGGTCATAAAAAAAGCTAATAAAGAAGTCAAATTCTGTTTGATCCTTCTCTTATAATACAAGACATCAATATTCAAAAGCAGCCGCATCGGGAAATCAGTAGTGGAGGTGGAGTTGATTGTTTGGCCGTGTAGCGCATGATGGCAGTTGCGTTATTTCAAAGAACTTCAGGGGCCTTTATTGTAATCTTAACAAGAATTATAAAACTCTTGACGTGCCGTTGACGTTGTTAGGCGGTTAGAGTTTGTTAAAATGGGAGACGGCAGTCATTAACGTGAAGTTGAAAAAACCAGCCACGTGGCTTTGCTACTTCTAAACGCAATCACCACACCCCCTAGCCTCATGAGAAACTCGTTTTCTTACGTCAAATCTTGGCAGGAACCGATCACCACGTGGCCTTTTCTTTTCTTTTTCATTATATTAATGTTTTTTTAAAAAAATTAATTTGTACACCAATCAAAATTAAATTATTTTAAAGTTATATCCTTTATATCAGCATATAAAGGTGAACCGATCTGAAATTAATCAAACGAACAAAAAATCAAATTTTAGTAAGAAAAATCATTTTTTTAAAATACCCGTATCTGTGATTTCTAAACGGCAGTTCAATAAGTGAAAAAAATCAACCATTTAAGTTTGTTTATGATTATGATGTTGGAATGACCCATCAATCAGCTGGAATAGCTCAGTTGGCTAGAGCGTGTGGCTGTTAACCACAAGGTCGGAGGTTCAAGCCCTCCTTCTAGCGATTTCTTTTTCTTTTTTCCTGTACGGCTGTGC
This sequence comes from Populus simonii, assembly GCA_007827005.2. Classification (NCBI taxonomy): domain Eukaryota; kingdom Viridiplantae; phylum Streptophyta; class Magnoliopsida; order Malpighiales; family Salicaceae; genus Populus; species Populus simonii. The sequence goes on along the minus strand of CM017475.2, from coordinate 11,540,643 downwards.
TTTATCAAAGCTTTTGTTTTGAGTTTACATACTTTTATTAACAAGCACAAAACAAAGTGAAAAGGGTGCTTCGTAATTATTTTTTAAATTTTATTATTTAACAATTTATATTTTTTTCTTCAATTTTGTATTTTTTTTCCAATCATATCTTTCAATAATAGATTATTTTAAAAATTATAATTTGTGATTTTTTGATTTTTTTATAAGGTTATATACCAGTCTCATGGATTTATGTTTTTTCCCCACAATTCCAACCTCCAACATTAAATATGTTGGAAGTGAGATTTCATAATATTTTTAATATATTTTCTATGAATTTATCTTGATTTTATGATCCAGGTAACATATTTAATAGATTAACCTATGTTGATTTGGGTTATTTTTTGGGTTGCTTTTTCTAATTGTTTTTTTTTATTATTTAATATTGGATTGGTTTAAAATTAAGATTCGTAATTTTTTTTATTTACTCTCTGTAAGATTATCTCGATCTCATGACCTAGATCGCAGGTTTGGAAGGTTGACTTTAGTTGACTCTATTCATTATTTTAGCCCTTTTTTATTTGGGTTTCATAAATTTTCCTAATTTTCTTTCTATGGGGTTTTATAATTCTCATAACTCGAGTCACAGTTTTGACAGGTTGACATGAATTGATTCTATTTTTATTTTTATTTTTTAATTAAATATATATTTTTTTTTCAATTTTACCTTCCAAGTAGGGGTGAGCAAAAAAATAAAAAAACAAATTAAACCGAGAAAATTGGAAAAAATAACTGAAAAACCAAACCGTGAAAAAAACCCGATTAAACCAATTAGAATTTTTCAAAAACCGACCGGTTCGGCTTTATAAGCTTGGAACCGAAAAAACCAAACCAAACCAAAAAAACTAAAAAAACCGAGCCAAACCGGGAAAAAAACCGAGCCGAACTTAAAAAACCTAGTCGAGCCAGTTTTTGTTATAAAATAACCGAACCGGTCGATTTGAACCGGTTAGGTTTCAGTTTTTTTAAAAAAGAAACCGATTTGGTTAGTTTTTTTGATAAAAACCGAAACGAATCGAAAATGATCACCCCTACTTCCAACAACTCAATCTTCATTTTTTTAGTTTTTTTTTATCAACTTCATCCATAAAATATTACGTTATTTGAGAATTAAGCTTTGTAATTTTTTTCAATTTGTTTTATATAGAATTATTCCAGTCTTATGGATTTGTTTTCTCGATTCCAACATTCAACATTGGGTTTTTTGAAAATGGAGCTTCATAATTTTTTTTATTTATTTCTTATAAATTTATCTCGGTCTCATGACTTAAGTCATATGTTTAACAAGTTAGCCTGGATTGACTTGGGTTTTTTTTAATTAATTTTATACAATTTCATCCTTCAAAATTGAGTTTTTTTTTAAACAGGCTTCGTGATATTTTTTTTATTTGTTTTCTATGATATTATCTTGATCTCATGACCCAGATCACAGGTTTAGCAGGTTAATTCGGGTAGTTTTTTTTGTCATTTTTTATTTAATATTTTTTTTCAATTTTATCTGTTAATATTGGGTTGATTAGGAATTGAAATTCATTATTTATTTTGACTTTCTTTCTATAGAGTTATCACAGTTTCATGATTCGAGTTATAAATTTGACAAGTTAACTCGTGTTTATTCAATATGTCGTTGTTTTAATATTTAAAAAACAATGTTATCGATATATTACCGTATCAATATTTAAAAAAGATATCATTTAATATATATTATATTTTGAGTTCATGATCAAATTATTTTATTATATAACACGTCAATAATGTTTGGATATTATTTTACTTTAAAAAGAATAATTTAACCTACAACGCAATGCAATGCAAGTCAATGACCTAGTTTCTTCAATTTCTTTTAAAAAATGAATTTTTAAGAGTAATCAAACTATTGGCGTTTTCTTTCAAAATAAACGTATTTGATTGAACAATTTTTACACGCATATGAACTTCATTAGAAAATGTTAAAATATAGAAATTCAAATAGAGATATCGACAAATTACAAACATTATATTAATTTTAAAGAGGCACTAAATTAAACAAAATTAACTTTTGATAGTATTTGTCTAAAAATTAAACTTACTCAAATTATAAATAATATCGTGTGTATATATGTATATTATAATGACATTTCATAATTACCATAATATTATTATATATCAATGTCTTTATATGTAATGTTGGTAAAGTTATATCATAATCACTAGTAAAATTGATATAATTGTTTTTAAAATTAAATGTTGCTAAATATGTACCCAAAAAAAAGTTATTTGGAATGTGGTTATAATATATATTCAGAAAATTATTTTGAATATACTAATTTAGAAGTATACAAAGAGAAAATTTTATAATATTTAGGGAGTAATTAGTGATATTTTATTTATTATTTTTTAAAAAAAGAGGTTCATTTAATCACGATGAATATTAATAATTTATAAGGAAATTAATGGATATCGATGTATGAAAATAATATAAGATCTCCCACGGTCAGATTGAGCTGATGTATGCACAAAATAATTAAATCAATTATCAAATTGACCTAACTTAGGTCGACCCTTTAACAAACTTGAATCGGAAGCTCAACTAACCTAAAATAGGTTGTTAATTAGGGACCCTCAAAATTAATTACTCGGGGAACCCTATTTTACACCATTAATTATGCCATACAATATTAAATCAGCTCACGTGGATAGAATCAAGTGGAACTCTCATTATCATAGCATTTTTCAAGCGCTGGGGAACCCTTTTTTTTTTTTTTTTTTTTTCAGAAGATCACTTGCTGATTATAGGTGGGCATTTTAATAGTAAATATTATGGAAAGATTGCATCAGCTCACGTGGATAGAATCAGGCTGCCACACGTGGTGGTTGATGATTGATCCAGAAAATAGCCTGTTTCTGGTTCTTCGAATGATGCTGACCGGAAGTTCTGTTTTTTTCTTTCCTTGGATTCATGAAGCAATGGATATAAAATGTTGCTTTTCTTGGTTTTTGCTTTACATTTTACATTTCACATCGAGAAAAAAAAAATGTAATGATACTTGTTTCAGTGACCATGTAAATAATAATAATAATAATAATATAATGATAGTAACGTTGACGAGAGTTGCTTTAAATTATTTTATTATTATTTTTAATCGGTTTTTAAATGCGAATATTAAAAATAAATTTTAAAAAATAAAAAAATTATTTTAATATATTTTCAAATAAAAAACATTTTAAAAAATAATATTTACCACACTGTGACTCCCTTCCTAGATCTTGGTAGCAAGGTGATGGTGGAGTTGTGATACTTGAAATTGTTTGGATGATACTGTGAATAGATTATTATTTATAAAATTTTATGAGTTAAAAAAATATTTTTTTAATAAATAAACCAAGTTTAAAAGTTGATTATAAAATATTTTATATTAATTATTTTTAATGTAAAATATTTTACAATTTTTTTTTTCATAAAGCATTAACAAATACAAGTTTTTTTTCCTCTTTAAAAACACAATGCAATTCTTTTTTACATCAGAATAATTAAGCAATTTTTCTGATCAATTAATGCAAATTATGGTCCCATGCATGTTAACTAGCTTCATGTTGTTACTCAGTATTTTTAATGTTATTACCAAGGACTGTTACATGGTTATTGCAGAAGTTCATATTTCTGACTTTGATAAGGTGGATGTTAATGATATGCATTAAAACAGTGACCTAGCATGCTTTATAAATATATAATTGAGTATTTAGAATTACACTTTAATAATAAAAACATATTATAGATATGAATTGAACACAACCTGACGTGTTATCATCTTTATATTTTTTATTATTTATAAACGATAAGGGACACTCAAAATCTATTATAATTTCTAAATGTCAAGACTAGAAAATAAAAAATTAAAGGGCTTAAAAAGATAATATCTATAAACACTTCCAACACTATATTTAGTGAATTCATTAGAGAGTTAATTTTCTAAAATATTTCTTATTATATATTATCTTAATCTAGTTTACAAAACCCTGACGGCTAGGTTCATACACTTACAGAATACTCTTAAATTAAATATTGAGTTTTCAGTTTCTTAAATTTCCAGGCAAATCTGGAATTATGCCTGAGAATGAAATGCAGGACAAGTCTAAGACTTTTAGTTTTGAAGCATATATTGCTGATAGAATCTGGGATTGGTCCACTAAGTTCAGCTCCTCGAGATTTGGAAGTCCGAAACCCGTGTTTGATGGAAGATGGCCTGAAAGGTAGTTGTAAGCCATATATGTTGATTGAGAAGTCGAAGAAAGTAGATGGACACTTGCATCACACAAGCTTTTATTGATGCAGTACCACTGACTTCTTGTTGCATCGGCTAACTTGTCTGCTAATGTCATTTCTTTTTTACTTTTGACTCTTTTTCTTTTTTTTGTCTTTTTTGTTTTTTTATGAATCAATATGAAAGAAAATTACAACTAAACAAAGAAAATAAAATAAAAAGCTATGAAATGGGACAGTAAAGGAAGCTAGCTGTAGGATTTGGCAGAAGACTCCCAAATTTCTTCACATCTCTCTCAATCAAATTTCACACCAGCAACACTACAATTGGTCGGGTAGCTGCTGAGAGGAACTGGTCTGTTGTAGACCGCTTCTGGGATGTTGTGCTACCGTGGCTGTGGAGAGGACTGGTGTCTGCTTTGCTAGCGTGAGAGTCTGTTGTGTCTTGATAAGCATGTTGCTGAGAGATGGGATGGCTTGATATGCTGCTTGTTCGCTGAACTGCTGTGCTGATTTACTATGATGGAGTTGTCGTGGTTGTAGGTGACCTGGCTATTTGTGTTGGTCGGCGGCGTGGTGGCCTGTGGGTGTGGGCTGCCGTTGAGGTGGCAAAAACTGAATATGGTGGCTGTTGCCTGAGAGGATGAGTGGTGGCTAGGTTCCATGGCAAAATAGATTCAAGGGCATGTTCTGCTAGGATTTTTTTTTTTTTAAAAAAAAAGGTTTCTGATTGTGATGTTTTTATTTTTCTTCATTTTTTATTTTAAAAGAATTTTTTTAGATAAGTATTGAGAAGGGCTCTCCACAAATTCAAAGGATTTAGGAATTGTTTTGAATTTAAGAAAACTAAATATTAGAACTAATGCGGGATAAAGGAAATTTAAGAAAAGTTAAGAATTAGAAGAAATTTGTTTTAAATTGAGAAAATGGAGAAAACTAAAAGTATATTATCTTTATTCAATTTATTATAAATTGATCATACTATTAAAAATTACATATAAATAGCAAAACTCAATAAATTTAGTTTTAAAACCCACTAAATAAATAATAAAAATTCAATAAAATAATAAAAATTAAAACTAAATAAAACTCAATAAGATGCGCCTAATCTCCTACCAAAAAAAGTAAGCAATCCCGATGCTTCATCGTTTCCGTCCATACACAAACATAATCCATGTCACGAGTGCACTGTCCCCCACCGTTATAGGTCGTTTCCGTCCATCAGCACCGTCCCCCACCATTATAGGTTGGCTTGAGGTCCTGCGTTCTGTTGGTAAACTGTCAAGGTTCAAAATCTGCTGCCAAATACTCTTTGTAGTAGATCAAGAAAATAAAACACGATCTCTATCCTCATCTCCTCATCAGCACACTTGCTTATAACACAGATAAGATTTATATCTCTCTCCATTTCAATTGTCTGCGGTTTGCTGTTATTCTGTCCAAAACGGTCAACCGATTGATGAAACCGTGTCCGGAAATATTTAAAGAACAATGCAACAGTTTGTACCAGCCAACTCTGCTCTCCTTTATTCAAACAAACTCTCAGGCACTTCTTGCAGGGAATTGTCCATCGGAACCAGGATTCCAGGAAACACTATCCATGATCACAGGTTGAGGATGGATTAAAAAGGATATAGCACTGTGAACTGCTTCCAGTTTATTAGATCCGGCTGGTGGCCAGTGCCATTTCTCACCTTGAATCGCAGCTGATAGCTTAGTATTAGAGGGTGAACATTTTCTCCATTGCCTATTGAGCGCAGTGTTTGATTCCAAATCAGACTTCTGAGTTCAACAAGCTTTCTCCGATTCAGTCACTAGGAGCGGATAAGCACCAAAAGCTTCTACCTTTTAAGAGATGTGCATAACAGTACTGAGCCACACACCGAGCCACCCAAAGCGACCTTGCCTGCAAGATTATGTTCCAAATATTCCTCATGAAGCATCCAAAGTTCCCCTCTTCACTTTTCAGTGCCAAGACTCTCTTTTCAAGTGGATGTAATACTGTCCTAAACAACTTTTGCCTCTTCAGCAGTGTCAACTCTTCAGTTCCAAAAAAATGCGTTGAACTTTTGCTCAATGGATATGATAACAAAAGCAGGAAGAAAGAACTTCAAGGGCCAGTAGTTTTGAATACTGAAAAAGACCGGTAACAGGTTGCAATCTTCCTGGCAAAAGATAATAATTTAAAATCCCACTGCTGCAATTAGAAAGCGTTCTCATCAATAAGGGCTTTAAAATCACCATAACTCAATTTACCAGAGAAGAGGATCTCTGAAATACTTGACTGGTACGCTTCCCATCTTAAAACTGTTTGTTTTTGACAGTGTTTAGAAGAGAATTGTATTCACGTTCCGCAGAGAAGATTGAGAAGAATTTCTTATTATTCATTAATGATGCAACTATGCTTTTATACACATTGCATGTAACTGATTTCACTATTTTAGGAATCAAGATCATCTCATCCATCCATTAATACAGGGTCACGATTCTTACACATGTAAGAAATGGTTTGTAATTGATTTGTAACAGAAAAAACAACTATAACTGCTACAACTGTCTTTAACTGTTTTAACTGCTGTAACTGCTTCTAACAGAAACTTCTTTCATTTCTTCATTCTTTATTCTTCTCGTTATAACCTCAGGATTTACTTCTGAAGTTTTAAAACAAGTAACCAGCTTTTAACTTTCAACAGCCTCTCCTAAGCTGCTTACTGGTTTAACTCCAAGATTCAATCTTAATTGCTTGAATCTGTCTTTAGGCAATGCTTTCGTGAAGATGTCTGCAAGCTGTTCTTCACTTCTGCAGAATTTCACATCTATTACTCCCTCTTGCAGAGCCTCTCTTATGAAATGATACTTCCTGTTTATGTGTCTAGTTCTTTGATGAAAAACATGATTTTTGGCCATTGAAATTGCTGACATGTTATCACAAAACAAGGGTGTTGCCTCAGCTTGCATTTCACCAAAATCACAAAGCACAAACCGTAACCAAATGGCCTGAGCAGTTGCTTCTGATGCTGAGACATACTCTGCTTCTGCAGTTGATAATGCTACTGTGTTCTGTTTCACAGAGGACCAGGAGAATACTCCACTTTCAAAGCTGAATGCATAACCCGAAGTGCTCCTGCTATCATTTTCACTTCCTGCCCAATCTGCATCACAAAATCCAATAAGAGTTGTTGACTGGTTTCTCACATATTCAATGCCATAGCTGAGAGTTCCTTGCACATATCTTAGAACTCTTTTTGCAGCTCCCATGTGAATCTTAGTAGGTCCAGTCATGAACCATGATAATAAGCTTGCAGCATACATTAGATCAGGTCTTGTTACTGTCAAATATAGTAAACTCCCTACTATTCTTCTATAAAGTCCTTCATCAGCCAACTCACTTCCATCCACCTTCTTCAGTTTCTCACCAGTAGCCAAGGGAATGGAGACTGGTTTGCAGTCATCAAGTCCAAACTTACTAAGCAAGGATTTGGCATACTTGCTTTGATGAATAAATACCCCTTGATCGGTTTGCAGTATTCCCATGCCAAGAAAATGATGAAGGAGCCCAAGATCAGACATCCCATACCTCTGCATCATTTCTCTTTTAAATTCACTAAGCAGCCTTTCACTGCTGCCAGTGTAAACAATGTCATCAACATAGATTGAGACAATGATCAAATTACCTTCCAGGTCTGACCTTGTATACAAAGTAGCTTCACTTGTGCTCCTTTTGAATTTGCACATAGAGAGGTATGCATCAATCTCACTATACCAGGCCCTCGGTGCCTGCTTTAATCCATACAGGGCCTTCTTTAGTTTGTAAACTTTATGTCCTGCATTCTTGACTTCAAACCCTTCAAGCTGCTCAACATATACTTTTTCTTTGAGGACACCATTTAGGAATGCTGACTTAACATCCAACTGAAACAACTTCCATCCCTTCTGTGCTGCAAGTGTAATGAGAGTCCGGATTGTGTCCAGCCTTGCTACTGGGGCAAAGGTTTCATTGTAATCAATTCCAGATTTCTGTGCATATCCTTTTGCTACAAGGCGAGCCTTGTGTTTCTGTACTGTTCCATCAAGATGAAGCTTAGTTTTGTACACCCATTTCACTCCTATCACAGGTTTATCCATCGGTCTCTCCACCAATTCCCAAGTATTGTTCTTCTCTATCACTTCCAATTCTTCCTTGATAGCCTCCTGCCAAGCTTTATCTCCAAAAGCTTCTTGATAGTTCTCAGGTTCTATGATGCACATGTGATACCTTGCATATATATCTTGCAAGGTTTTCAGTTTTACTGGAGTAGAGCTAGGTGAAGATTGTTGACTGTTATCACTGTCAATATTCTCAGCTAACTCTCCAACTATAGAATTTTGATGGCAGTATTCAATATTATCGGGTTGAGCTGCAGCAAGGTGTTCTACAGAATTTTCACCTTCAACTTCACCTCCTTCAAGATTGAGAGACAAGTGGTTTTGGTTCATCAGATTTCTTTCCCAATTCCATGCTCTATCTTCACTGAAAATCACACTTTTTGAGAGAACAACCTTCTCTGATTTCAGATCATATACTTTATACCCCTTCTCACAACTACCATATCCAATAAACACTCCATTTCTAGTTTTGTTATCCCATTTCTGCCTTAGTGATGATGGGATGTAAGTGTAGCACAAGCAACCGAACACCTTTAGATGCTTGACTCCTGGCTTTCTTCCCGTAAAAGCTTCAAATGGAGTCTTTTCAATGACTGATGTTGTATAACATCTGTTCTGTATATACACAGCTGTATTCACAGCTTCTGCCCAGAAGATTACTGGCATTTCTTTCTCCAACAGCATGGACCTTGCCATTTCACAAATTGTTCTGTTTCTCCTCTCTGCAACTCCATTCTGTTGAGGAGAGTATGCAACTGTCAGCTGCCTCTCCATTCCTTGTTTTGCACAGAATTCTTCAAACTCATTTGAGGTATATTCACCACCTCTGTCACTTCTTAGTTTCTTCAATTTATATCCACTTTGCAGCTCAACAAATGCTCTAAATTTCTTGAACACATTGAGTGCATCGGATTTGTTTCTGAGGAAGTATACCCAACACATTCTTGAGTAATCGTCAATGAATGTGATGAAGTATCTGTTCCCTCCCACAGATTCATTCTGCATTGGTCCACACAGATCAGTGTGGATTAATTCCAGTGGATAGCTTGCTCTCCACGCTTGCTCTTTGTTGAATTTCTCCCTGTGATGTTTGCCTGATGCACAACCTGCACATACATCTTCTACTTCTGTCAGAACAGGAAGTCCATATACCAGCTCCTTCTGCTGCATCTTTTTCATGCTAGTAAAGTTCAAGTGTCCCAGTCTTCTATGCCATATCTAGGAGTCCTCAGTCACTGAAGCTTTCCTTGCTGCAGGTGTGATGGACTCAAGTGAAAGTGGAAAGCATCGATTTCCTTCCATGGTCACTATTGCAATAACATTGTTGAGGCTTTCATCATCAAATATCACTGCTTTGTTACCTCCAAAGAGGATATAGTAACCATGCTCCATCATCTGGCCTACACTCAATAGATTTTCATCCAATCCGAGAACAAGCAATACCTCTTTTATATATCTTTTTCCATGCTGAGTTTCTACAACCAATGTGCCTTTTCCAGTTGCTTGCACAAGGTCTCCAGAGCCCATCTTTACTTTGCAGGTCACTGTTCTATCGATATTGATTAGCTCAGATTCTTTAGAGGTCATGTGGTTGCTGCAGGCACTATCCACAAACCATACCTTTCTATCTTGCAAACTTGCAGAATGGCAAGCATAGAACATGGTTCCAGTGGATACTCTCTCTTCTTTTGCATAATTTGCTAGTTGTTTGTGACTGTGACTTTCACAGTCTTTTGCAATGTGACCAAACCGATTGCATCTTCCACATCTTGGTTTTCCTTTGTGTCTGCACAAACCAAAATGTTGCTTTTGGCAGACTTGACACTGTGACTTTACACTCGCTTGACTACTTCCCCAAGCAGTGTTGTTCCAGTTAGAATTGTTGTAGGTGTTTAAGTTTCTGTTTGGAAATGAATTTGATCCCCTCCTATCTTGTGATTGCCATCTTTGAGTAGATCTGCCTTGGAAACCCTTGTGTGAACTGTAGGCTTGATTGTTTCCAACCTTTAAACTGCTAAAGGCTTTCTCTGTTCCTGTTAGCTTATCCCTTTCATCATGCAGATCCTCCCTCTTATCATAGACTTTAACAAAAGCAATGACTTCTTCTGCTCTTAGAACATCAAGATCTCGTGTCTCTTTAATAATTGACACAATGGACTTATATCTTCTGCTTAGACTCATTAGCAGTTTCTGCACAATTCTGTTTTCTGATACATCTTCTCCTAATGATTTCAGGTTATTCACAGTTGCAAAGAATTTAGCTAGATATCCATCTAGGCTTTCACTTTCTGACATTCTCAGGTATTCAAAGTCAGCTCTCACAGCTTGAAGTTTTACAGCTCTAACCTTTTTATCTCCTCTGAATTCTCTGCTCAGGATGTCCCAAGCTCCCTTTGCAGTCTTCTCATTTCTTATACGTGGGAAAAGGTCGTCTGTTAATGCTCCTTGTATGAGGCTTAATGCCTTTGCATTCTTGATTTTATCTTCTCTGGATGTAGTGGATGTTTGCAATGTAGTTTGCTCAGCTTCACTCTCTTCATCGCCTGATCCAATTGCAACCTCAGGTGATTGATGAGATTGTATTCCAGCTTCTATTACGTCCCATAGATCGAATGCTATGAGGATTGTCTCCATCTTTACAGCCCAAAAGTCGTAATTTGTGCCATTGAACTGTGGAGTTCTTAAATCTCCTCCAGTAGAGCTTGATCCTACCATTTTGAGCAATTAACAGTTTAATCAATATGTTTTTCACAGTTTACGCCCCTCTTAGGAATCAGTTTGTGAGCTGCGATACCATGTTTGTTTTTTACAGTGTTTAGAAGAGAATTGTATTCACGTTTTGCAGAGAAGATTGAGAAGAATTTCTTATTATTCATTAATGCAGCAACTCTGCTTTTATACACATTGCATGTAAATGATTCCACTATTTTAGGAATCAAGATCATCTCATCCATCCATTAATGGAGGGTCACGATTCTTACACATGTAAGAAACGGTTTGTAACTGATTTGTAACAGAAAAAACAACTATAGCTGCTATAACTGCCTTTAACTGTTTTAACTGCTGTAACTGCTTCTAACATAAACTTCTTCCATTTCTTCATTCTTCATTCTTCTCGTTATAACCTCAGGATTTACTTCTGAAGTTTTAAAACAAGTAACCAGCTTAACTTTCAACAAAAACCAGGAGTAGTGTGCATCATAAGTATTAGAAATGTTAAGTATTGGGCTTGAGAGAATAAAATTTCTGCATGATGAGTTTTACTTTTTTAATATCTGCATGATGGAATTAACAGAACCTTCTGTGAACACCATGAGGTCATCAGCAAAGCAAAGATGTGTAACAGAGATATTCTTACACATTGAGTGGTAAAGCAAAAGTTTACCTCCAGAAGTCTACATCTGCCCAACAAAATTCAGGAGCTCAAGCAAGGCTACAAGGTTTTCACTTCTATGAACCCCTATTAGAGCATCAGCAGTGAAATTTGCTGATAAAGCATCTGACTGAATCAAGTGCTTGGTAAAACAGACTCAAGCTGCATAAAAATATGTAATACTTCACAGCAAACTTAGAGAGGCTTATCTGCCATCAAACTAGGATGCTTGCCCATATCACTATTACCAGGTTCAGGTTTCTGAACTCCCCCTCTTCTGCTTTGAATTTCTCAGTCTCATGACTTCATTCCACTGTCCCACACTAGTGTGTGTGTTTTTGCAAAAAGAACAGTCATATGATCCGGTTCCAATTCCAAAAGGTGTTTCCTAACCTGCTCCCCGAGTTCAACATTTCCGTGCAACCCACAAGCAGCCCACAATGTTCTCCACACAAAATTGCACTGCATTAGCACACTACTTATTTATCGATAAGCCTTCTTGACGAACCCAGCTCGCCCCAAAAATATCCGCCATGCACCCACTGTGCTTTATCGTTGGTTGAATATGATACTCTTTCTTCATAACATCAAAAAATCTCCTTCCTTCATCAACCATCCCTCCATGGCTGCAAACACAAAAACCACCAAGAAAGTAATAATATCATCTGGTACCCAGAGCTTTTGTTCTAACATGGAAAAGAGAACCAATGCATCATTTGCAAAGCCATGACTGCTAGTCCCAAAATCATCGTATTCCACGTTACTGTATTCTTCTTGCTCATCCCATCGAATGTCTCATATGCTTCTTAAAGAGCTCCACACTTTGCATACATATTAAGGAGTGAATAATTAACCTCTATAATACTCCCATGATCAGTATTACTAATACATGAATGAACCCATCTCCCAAAATCTAATGCACCCAATGAAGAACCTGCAGAGAACGTCTCAACGAGTGTGGCCTCGCCAGGCTCTACGCCGAGTTCCATCATCCTTGAGAACATGCCAAGTGCTTCTTTGAACTTACCACAAGAGACATAACTACCAATCATAGTATTCCATGCCACTAAGGCTGGGAATATCTGCAAACGTACAGTTGGCGGGATGTTTCAATATCCTTGAACATTCCATGTACATGAACAAGAGTGTTCCTTAATCAACCCCATGTTTAATGTACTGCAATGCATTTGTCTCCCCAACAAAACCGGCCCTAACTGCCCACAGACCTTAAGCAAGAACGAGAAAGTGAAATTAATCGTCTGCCACCAAGCCTCTCTCTTGCATTCTCTTATTGAACTCAAATGCTTTTGGAGCGCGCGTCATTAGTCTTGCCGAAACCCCTAATCTTTGTATTCCAAATAAAAGCATCTGTGTTCTCAGTCTTTTCAAAAACCGAAACAGCATAGCTCATATCTCCATGCTCTGCAACAGCACAAAACACAATGACCTTGCTTGCAACAAAAAGGCTCTGCTCAAAGCCAAGTTGGATTGCATGGGCAAGAATTTGCTCTAAAACTTTCATGCAAGAGCATTTCTTCAAAAGAGATACAAGAGTTTCTTCCTTTGATTTGGAAATACCGTTTAGGCTCACAGCATCCGTGGTTGAAATATGTGAACGAAAGGAACCCAATTGCAGAGAATGACAAGGTCTTTTAGCTCGATTTCAGCAGAAAAAGGCAGTTAATGATCATATTAATTAACAACAAGATTAAAATAGTTGCAAACAAGACAAGATCATGATGATGATTCGAAAGTTAGCTTCGACTCTCCAGAATATCAATTTTTTTAGAATTCTAACTATATCCACTAACTCATGAAATGAAATCTTAATCATTGATTTCAAAATAAATGGTTTTAAAAGATGGATAGTGTTAACCCATATAGAGTTGTAGCCTCTAGGTACTTTCGTGGGCTGGCTCCCAAGTATTTGGGCTATGTTCTATGTTTGTATTTTATTGGATGATTATAATTATATATAAAAAAAACTAAAACTGTTCAATATTGAATTGTGAACTTTCACCGTGTAATTAATAATTTGCCCTTCTCTGCACATAGTTTTTATCTTGCTTGCAGGGTTATAATGGTATTTTTATAGGACTCAAATGTCATTTGCAAACTACCCAGGCACAATTTAATGGTTTACATTTTTTTTTACTGTTGAATTACATAAATGTCCTTAAAAGGCAAAACAAAAATGAAAGGCTGATGGCTTTTTGTGTTCCTTTTTTTTAACATATATTACAATTACATCAGTGTCCTTAATGTCAAGAAGATTAAAGGATGGGTCAAAGGATATTTTAGTGCTTTTCATATGATTTTTTTTGTTATACTATTTTTGGATTAAGGACAAATTAATATTTTTATAAAAAATTAATGTCACGCGCAAAGCATACCAGCAAGTGAACACAACACGTAGCTGTGTTCAAGTGGCGTCATGCAGTTGTCAAAGAATCAATTTCCAAAAAAAAAAACCAAAATTTTCCAACAGTCATTTCATTTGAAGCATTTAGCGGAGGTGAAGCTTACGAGATGATGCGTGTTTCACAAATCATGGTTATTTGGTAGTGGTTGTTTTTTTTTTCTCCTACCCCTATTTTGTCTCTCCACATCTTGAAATTCATGCTAGGTTAGCGAAGAATCAAGGTTGTCCTCCCATTTATTTTGTCTTTCAATTATAATCCTCATTCTTTTTATTGATGTTCTTTGTTTTAGATTCCTTTTTTTTTCAATTTTATCCCTTTTTCTTTGATTTTAATTTTTTTTATATCAGATATGGTACCCATTCTCTTGATTGTTGTTTTTTTTATCCTTTTCTTGGTTTTTTTTTTCAATTTTATCCCTTAATATTTTTTTTATTGAGTCCTTATTTTTTTTTAATTGCTATTTTTTTATCATTTTCTTAATTTGTTTTTTTTCTTTCAATTCATCTCTCAACATTTTATTTTTTTTCTTTTTTATCCCTCATTCTTTTGATTTGTTTTTAAGTTTCTTATTTGTTTTTTCTTTTAATTTTGTCCCTCAGTATTTTTTTTATCCAATTATGGTCCTCGTTCTTATAATTGCTCTTTTTTTATTCTTCTTTTTCATTTTATTTTTTTGATTTAAGTCTCTCAAAATTATTATTTTTTAGTTTTGATATCAAAGTTGATCCTCATTATTGTGATTACTATTTGTTTTCTTTTTAATTTTTTAATGGTTAAAAATTTTGTTCAAGATTTGTTTTCGTCTTTTGTAGAGTTATCCAAGTCTCACAACTGGAGTTGCTAATTTTAAAAATTAGTTCGATTTAACTTCGGTTTTTTTATAAAAAAATTATAATTTTATCATTTGACATTAGACTATTGGACCTTGAGCTTTCTTTATTTTTCTTTCCTTCCTCTAGGGTTACTCTGGGTCGTGAGTTAGTCAGGTTAACACAAGTTGCTTTGGATTTTTTCTCATTGTTTTGTATTTTTTTTAATTTTATTTGTTGATATTGGGTTATTAGGTCTTGAGATTTTTTATTTTTTTTCTTTTTCTTTTTGTAGGGTTTTCCGAGGTTTTTTTTAATTTTTTAATTTATTTATTTTTAATCTTTTTATTCTAGGTTTTTTTAAATAAAAATAATTGTTTATCCCAATCGTACGTTGCATAATGTGTTAGTAGAATAAAACCATGTTTGTAACACTTTTTTTTTTTTAGTTTAACGTGGGTGTTCGGGTCAGCTTGCGCGCACTTCGACTAATCCTATGAACCCTAAAGTTAATACCATGTTTGTAACACTCTTACTTTGCCGGGCCTTGGCCTTTTATTGGGCCTTGATTTTTTTTCCTCTTTGCTGTCTTAAGGGTTATTTTTTATTGTAATTTAGAGTATATGTTGTAATTGTTTTTTAAAATATTTTTTATTTAAAAATATGTTAAAATAATATATTTTTATTTTTTTAAAATTATTTTTGATATCATTGTATCAAAATGATTTAGAAACATAAAAAAAATATTAATTTTAAAAAAATTTAAATTTTTTTAAAAATACTTTTTAAACACAAAAACAAATAAAATTTTAATAAAATTAAACTGTTTTGACTCATATCATGATGTTATTATCGTTGTTTGAATGTATTGTTTTATATTAAAAAATAAATTACGTAAAAAAGATCTAAGTTCATCTCAGATCAGTCTAGTAATCCTTGCTAGCCTGTGTGCTGTATACCGTGGGTTTAGGGAAAAGTCCTTTTAAAGAAAAAAGTGCTTTTTCCAATTGATCAAAATTGGCATCACGGAATTGGTCTCTATGTATGAACGCCGATAAATATCAAGCAAATAATAATAAATGGATAGGATTAGGGTCTCCTCCTTCCTGCAGTCCCAGAAGAAAAGGACAGCATGATACAGTGTGTGCGCTTAGTAATGCGTGCAGCTGTTTTTCAAAATATATTAAAACTGTCTTTTTTATTTTTAATATTAAAACCATAAAAAAACACTTAAGAAATTACTAATTCAGTATTTTTCAAATAAAGAAAATAAACTGCGACATTAGCAAGCACACTTTTCGACACAATCAAGTAACATTATTGGACGGCACAGCGGAAGTCAGTCAACTCGTCGGGGAGCTGATGCTGCTCGTGAAAAGGACCGGAGAAGCAGCCAAATCATCGAAGACAACACCCACCGAGAGATCCAAGATTATCCTCACATCCTCTTTTTTTACTTTTTTGAAGCCATATCTCCACATCACCTCAAGAAAAAAAAGCAGGTTTGTCCCCTTTTTTTTTATTTTTTTTTATTTCCACAACTTGTTTGATGGCTGTCCTGTCATCTGTCCCGGCAAGTTGCGTGGGTTCTCACCGATTTCTAATCACAAAAGAACAAGCTTTTATCAGAGCTTTGCATGGATAGTTGAATCTCCACGTACACCAGCTCTTAGTGCCCTCTGTCCTTTTGATTCCTCCTAGAGGGAATCCGAGAATCATGAGCAGAATTATGCCACATTGATATACTCCAAATTAATCCCCTGGGCTGAGCGCGTTTTGAATTTATTTTTTAAAAATTACTCATTTTAAATTTTAGAATTATTCAAAATTTATTTAATAAAAATTAATTAATATATGTTTAAACTAGTCCGGCGCCCACAATTACCAAAGAAAAAAACAATATTAAAATATAAAAAAAAACTTAATTTAAAGTGAAAAAAATTAACTTGACAAAATAATAGTTTAAAAATTACTCCCAAACACACCTTTAAATATGTGCCGACATGATAGCAGACAATCAATAAAGACACCCTTGAAAAAAAACTGCAATAAATACACTACAACAGACAATAAATACAACTACAAATTAGTAATTACACATATATACTTTTTTTTTTTTTTAACCCGGGTGTCCGGACCACCTGAACACCCTGCAAGCCCAGTAGACATGTAAGACACCGCGGGGATGACAGGCGTGCATGCTAGGGCTCGAACCCAGGTGACAGAGGCAAGGAAACCTTACCTCTGCCGCTGAGCTACAAGCCCTGGTGCAATTACACATATATACTTAGTATGTGTTTGGCCATGATACTACAAATTACACATATATCATCAAATACGCTATTCGGACAACTCTTTTAAAAGGTATCTTAAGACTTTAGATTATAAAATGTAGTCTATAATTTCGTAAGCTATAGTTTGAGACATAAAAGTAATTGGCAGGTCGTAGAGCTGTTTTAATATTCTATTTCCCATATGTGAGCAATCAAGCTATCCAAGGCGATCAATATTAGAAAAGTACTGATTAATTAGGCTTGAAAACGGCAAAGAAAACAATTTTGAGGTTGCTGTCGAGCTCCTCCCAGAAATACAATTAATTTTAACAGATCAAAATGCTGTGAATCGAGGCAAGCACTTCGAATCCGCAGGAAAAAACAAAAAAAAAACCTTTGTGCGTGACTCTAACGCTTGTAAAGAACAGGATGCTAAAAAAAGTATACATTTTGCAAGGTTCGGCTAAGCATTGACGAGCGAGGTTATCAGGAATCACCACCTCAGACACTCAATCTTTACTGTGAAAAGACAACACGAGTGTTGATCTGGAAAAAGGGTCCCCCATGCTTTACTAGAAGAATGGGGCATCGTGTAGAAAAAAGCAATTTCAGCAACTTTACTGAAGAAGTTAACAAAAGCTGCTACCTTTTTTCTTTATAAAAATACTAAAAAATTTTAATTTTTTTGAAATTAAAGATACACAAACAAACAAAATGTGAGGTAATATTTGATATTATTTTAATGAGTACTTTTTAAATATTTTTTTATATATAATATTAATATATCAAAATAATTCAAAATTATCTAAAATTTAATTTAAAAAAAATAAAAATCAACCGCTTAGCCAAATAGTGTCTTTGAGTTTTCGGAGAAATAACTGAGTGCACATAATAGAAATCATGGAGTGCGCATGATTCTCATGCACACTATGGTTAATCATGGCATATATTAATATTTCCACGAGAGACAGAGAATAATATCCTCTGAGATGATGGGTAGCGACTCAATTTTCATCCCCCACTTGTTTCTTGATTCCAGTTTTGCAGCAAAAGTCATTTATTCCTATCTGTGTGCTATCAGTGTAGAAATGGAATTGTATAATGTGATCAGAAGGCATGCATTGCGCAAAGTCAATTATTTCTGCAAATCTTTAATCATTAAGAGAGTGACAACAGAAGAAGACGAAGGAAAATTCAATTGAATTGGATTTGTTTAGTTAATTATTTACATGAAAATCTCGTCATCTACCAGAGGCACAAACCAGACCATTCGCTTACGAAACTCTAAATGGAAATCATGTTAAAAGTTTCCTTCATTTTAATCTATTTTTTGATATTCTTGCATAAAGTAATTGTATTATAAGTCAAACCTTCACCATCTGCATTAAGTAATAGCTGAGGTCGCCATCAAGTTAGCTACCAGTGCATATCTTATCTGTAGCAATAATCCAAGAAAGCAAAATGGCACCTTTTTAACCCTTTGATGTGTCGGCAGGAGGAGATCTATGTTGTTCTATACTTGCCAAAAACAAGATTTCTGCTAAAATAAATATAAATATAGTAATAATTCAAATGCTGCCAGAAGAGTATCAGTTCGCATTGCTTGAATAAAGTGGAAACAGATACCTAAAAGATTTTGGAGATCTCAGCAAACAGATGAAGATGGAGCTGCTGATGAACAGATACCTAAAAGATATAGTTGTACTCTTGTTGTTCCCAGTTGATTAGGTCCCTTAACCACTTCTTTCTAATTTCTACCATGATTGACTCTTCACTAACAATATGTTTATCATCAGTTATATTTATATTCTCCAGGATTATTTTTTGTTTTTGAACAAACTAGGGCGTATGCATTAGAACACAGGAAAACAGAAGGCTAATCTGAAGAAAATACAAACATGTGATATCTACAGAAATCGCAGAAACAGTAATGGAACTGGAGACTTTGGAGACGGAGGTGTGAACCAACAGTTAAATGCTTGTCGTGTTTCTATGTCCAAAAAGCTCTCGTAAAATCAAAAGGCGCTTGTGCTAATTTTCACATCAACAATTGCGACTGCAGATAAGGACATGCCCACATGCTGAGTAGCCATCTAGTCATGGACAAGGCTACTCCTGGCAGGAAAGATTTTTCATGTTATTGTATTGGCTGACGTTTTTTTTCATCACAATATATTATTATTATTCTTATCCAAATTCATTGAAGTCCATGTAAGGGCTGTGACCTTAATTCCGACCCTTATGCCATTTTAGAATTCTTTAGTCTAGGATTGGTTGCTTAATTTTCTAGAACTTAACTCTGGTTGGGAGTACCTGACACGTGTGTGTAACAAGATGATGAAGTAAAAAAAAAGAAAGTAATTCAAGAGCTTAAAAGCAAAGTTTATGATTTAGATATTGGATTTCTCTATTAATTCTTGTAATTTGATTTATTTATTCCGGTAAAGATGGTTAGTAACCGGTACTTGATGTCTGGAATGCTAAAGTAGCTAATAGATGATACCTGTAAAATATCTTTTTTGATATATATGGAGTCTTTCAAATGCTTAAGTAAGTATTATTTTAGAAAAAAAGAATGCAATAATACTAAAAAAGATAAACTCTGAAAATATATATACAGTAAAGAATATAAATTGTGAACCTGAAGCTTGAAAGATACTTGAGGTATTCTTAGTTCATGAATCTTGTTTTTTTGTGGAAATAAGGGGTTAGAGTGTAATTTTATCCTAATAATTCTAATGAGAGATAAATATCCCTTACAAAAATATTAATGAGGGAAAATATTAAGACCATGGGTTTTGGGCTTTCGAGGTTTTTAGATTTATTAAATTTGGATTTATCATAGGAGTTATATTTTAAGAATAAGTTTAAACATATTAAAAGATTTTTTTTATAAAAAAAGTCATAATTCTTATCTGATCATTATATTGAACTTAAAGTTTGCCAGAACATTCTAAAAACCATATTCTTTACAAAATTAAGATTAAAGCTTCATTTGATACTAGAGACATATCTAAATTCAGCCCAAAAGTTTGTAACAAAGAAGACAAAACTAACACCCCTGAATCTCTCTCTCTACAACCGAGTAGCTTGTTCGAGAAGCTGTAAAAAGGTGATAAATTCTAAAGTCAGCAAGCAATATAGATGTTGTATAGGGAAAAGAAAACTATGTGGATGGTAAACATGCACTCAACCGTAGTAGCAGAATCACATGTGGAAGGATAGGTGTTGTGCAGTAGCATTTTGAAGCTCGAAATTGGTCTTTAATCAAATTGGTCCAAGATCTTTTTTTAATTCAATTTCAAATCTATTTTTAAATTTCAGATTCCTACTAATAGTTTAATTTTGATAATTTAGGACTTGTTCTACATTGAAAAATGTTTTAGAACAATTTCATTTCATCCTAGGATGCCGAGACTACCCCGATTTGCCTTAAAAAACTTTTATTTTGTTTAATTGAGTCTAATTTTATTGTAATTTAGTCCTTTTAATTCAATAAAACTTATTCAATTATACAATTTAATTGTTTAGTTAAGAACCTAAATTACCCAATCCTTTTTAATTACATCCCTCTGATTTTGAGTCTATTACAATTTGATATTAGAGTCTTTTGATCTCTCATTCACAATGACAAAATAAACCTGAATGTCCTAGCTATTAGAAATAGTGGCCAACAATCACAATTATAAGAGGAATAACAACACTACCAATAATCACAATAAAAAAAAGGTTTTGGAAGAATTAGTTCAGTAGTTACAAAGCATGTCTAATAAGGTAGATCAATTAACTAGGGTGCAAAGCAAGAGGCTGATTGAATCACTTTTGAATAATAGTATATTCAACTTAAAGCAATTAAGCTAGATTTCCCTCATTTCAACGAGAATGATCTAGTTGGTTGGGTGTACAAGGCCACCCAATTATTTAATTATTACAACATATCTCTCCAACACTAGTAATTTACAAAAAGCTTATATATAGAAGGGAAGGCAAATCTTTGGTTTAAGGAGTTGGAGAAAACAAGAGTGCTTACCAATTAGAAAGCACTTGTAAAGGCTCTTCAAATTTAATTTGGGGTTTTGGCCTATGATGACCTTGTAAAGGCACTTATCAATTTAAAGTAAACTTCTTTGCTTGAGGCTTATAAGTTCTAGTTTTAGTTACTTTCAAACAGGGCTAAAGGTCTTTTAGATTGATATAGATTGAGTAGTTTATTAGGAGAGCTCAAAGAAGAGATCAAGTTTGGGGTTAGGATGTTAATCCCTCTAAACTTGGTGGCTACCTATAGGTTAACAAGAATGTTAGAGGAAAACCTTAATTCACAATCATCTTGTTCTTAGACTTGTTTTTATTATTATTATAAGATTTTCTTTTTCATGAAAACTTTTCAATAAAGAACTTTATTAGATGGTTGTTAGAGTTAGAAACTTACTTTTATTATAACAAGATTTTTTATTATCATAATGTAGAAATTACCATATACAAACTTACTTATAGCACTAAAAATTGGTGACAAGATTTTCTAGTTAATAGAGCTCGTACAAATAAGAATATAATTTCATCAAGATAAACTTTAAGAAATTTATTAATTTTAGAGTTATACAAGATAATTATAAAGATATTTTTTACTAGGCATTTAAACAATCAAGTTGTTATTATTTGCCTTATGTTTTGAAACTTTTCAAAGACTATGGAGGCAAAAGTAAAAGGAGTTTCTCTTTAAAGTAATCAATTACAACATTATAATAGTGATGAAAACAACAACAATAACAACAAAATTGTTGCTAAAAATGCTATGCTTGTCTATATAATATGCTAATCATGAAGTAAAAATCAAGAAAGGTCTTAAAAGTGTTAAATTTACAATAAAACTAGTTGTACGCTCCTACACTACAGAATAATACAATTTTATCTTTTATACCATTCATATATAATTAATTATTTAGCAATTTAATTATATTATCATAATTATTTTTGTGTACTCTCATAGTCATTATGATTATACTTGTTTATATTGTTGTTATCATATTTAAACATCAATATATAGCAATAGATTTATATATATGAAAAATGATCAAACCAAAATTCTATAATGTTTTTGGCATCTTATTCCTTCCAATCTAGTATTAGTATTTAATTTTATATTGATTAAAATTCAATTTAAAAATTTTGTAACCTAAAAGTAAAATCAAAAGGTAATAAATCTTTTTAAGAAAACAAATTTATTAACATTAAATTCCTAATTACTCGTGATTTTTGAAATAAATACTATCATATCGCTTGATTTTATAATTTTATTTAGGAAAGGGTTTTAATTAAAAGTCAATAAGCATTGAAATAATATATAGTTCAATATTTATACTATTATAAACTTTCAAACAATTTGAAGGAACTTGGTGTGGATAAATTAAGTATACAAGATAATTTTCTTGATTTGTTTTTGCTTTTAGATCTAAAAAAAAATCAACATGCATTTTAAAATGAAGTTTATGATATGAGGTTTCAATTAGTTTTAGTAGAAATAATTTCAAAAATTATATGTTAAGAAATTGTAATATATTGTTTTTAGTTAAATTATTTTTTAATATTTTTTTTCCAACTTGATATCAATGCTTTATTTTTTTTCGTTTTTAATCTGCATATAAAGTAAAAGGATCCAATATTTGTTTTGATTTTTTTTATTAGATTTCAAAGTATTATTGATTAAAATTTTAAAAATATTTACACATAAGTAATTCATCGTCTTAATCATAAAATATACTAAGTATTGCATGCATCTTAATATTGTAAATAGATAGATGCAACAATAGTTTACTCATTAATATTAAACCTAACTTGGCACAACTAGTCAATTCGATGTGGCCTAACTAATCGACTCAGGATCCTATCAACCCGTCACCTAGTTTAAGTTGGGTTTTTAAAAAAATCAAGCATAGTTGATTCGATCAACTTGATGGATCAATTTGCGACCCGATCAAAACATTTTTGATCTGGTAAGAGATCAACCCCGAGTCAGTTTTAATTATTTTTTTCTTTTTTAATCTACATATAAAGTAAAATGATCCAATATTTTGTTTTGATTTTTTTTATTAGATTTCAAAGTATTATTGATTAAGATTTTAAATATATTTACACATAAGTAAATCATGCGTCATAATCATAAAATATACTAAGTATTGCATACATCTTAATATTGTAAATAGATAGATGCGACAATAGTTTACTCATTATTATTAAACATAACTTGGCCTAACTAGTCAATTCGATGTAGCCTAACTAATCGACTCGGGACCCTATCAACCCGTCACCTAGTTTAAGTTGGGTTTAAAAAAAAGTCAACCGTAGTTGATTCGATCAACTTGATGGGTCAATCTGCAACTCGATCAAAATACATTGGGTCCGGGAAGAGATCAACCCCGAGTCAGTTTTAATTAATTTTTTCTTTTTTAATCTACATATAAAGTAAAATGATCCAATATTTGTTTTGCTTTTTTTATTAGATTTCAAAGTATTATTGATTAAGATTTTAAATATATTTACACATAAGTAAATCATGCGTCTTAATCATAAAATATACTAAGTATTGCATACATCTTAATATTGTAAATAGATAGATGCAACAATAGTTTACTCATTATTATTAAACCTAACTTGGCCTAACTAGTCAATTCGATGTGGCCTAACTAATCGACTCAGGACCCTATCAACCCGTCACCTAGTTTAATTTGGGTTTTAAAAAAAATCAAACGTTGTTGATTCGATCAACTTGATGGGTCAATTTGCCACCCGATCAAAACACGTCGGGTCTAGTAAAAGATCAACCCCGAGTCAATTTTAATAACTATAAATAATCAAATGCTTTAATTTATACAGGACCTCATAGGTTAAAATACCCTGTTTATGTTAAATTCAAATTTTAAACCAATTAAATAGAAATAGCTTGAGATCCAAATTTCAATTTATGACTTTCTTCTATCATCCATGTGATGGAGTTAAAACTCAAAAGCTTGGATCTAGGATTAAGGTAATTTTAATCCATTTTCTTGTTTTTATAAAGTATCTTAAATGGAAGATGTTATTTAGAATAATCAAATTAGTAATAAATTTTTTAAAATAGTATAAATATAATTTTTTTTACATGAACTCCAATGATAAAAAGCTATTTAGAAAAGAAAATTATATTTTAATATATTTAATATTAATAAAACTATTTATTAATTATAATTAATTAATACAATTCCAATCAAAACATTATTTTTACATAAAAATATATATTTAGCATTTTTAACCTATACATAAAAATAACTCTCCAATATAGAAATACTATTTTGACACCTTTTTTCTTTCATATCTCTTCTTTTAAAGCAATAAAAATAAAAAATAAAAACCTTTTTTTTTTGTCGTTTTACTTTTGAGTTTCCATTTGGAACATCCCTTACCAGTTCAGAGCTTCATCTCAATTGATTAGTTTCCCCATAATTATAGCCTAACTTGACGGCAACAAAGACAAAATCATTGGGATTCCGTTCGGCAATACCTTTTTGTTAGTGTTTTGGTAGGAAAGTATATTTTAAAAAATTAATTAGGTAAAATAATATGAGTAAAAAAATAATTAGAAATTTAACAAATTATAGATATTATTTATTACTTTAATATTTTATAGATGATAAAGAATATAATATTTTATTATTAATTTCCTGTTAAAAAACAGCAATTCACACCATCACAAATAACTAGTTTTTATTATTAAAATATAATTCACATAAGCAATATATAATATATTTAATTAGAAATAATAAATATACATTAACAATTAAAATAATATAATATTTTATTAAAAATTAAACTAATTATACATCTATTTATTTATGATTATCATAACATATTATAATAATGAAGAGTATTACGTGACTATGCTAATTTTTCAATTATTTTTTAAATTGTATTATTTTATCTGCTTTTTTTACTGTGTTAAAAAATAAAAAACTCCCTGTTGACTAACGTGAACAAACAATCCTCGTTTCTCACATTGCTTTGAAGTAACGACGAAAAATCCCTCCCTAGTAATTATTACCCTTACCATAAAACGATAAGAGAGAGAGAGAGAGAGAGAGAGGCTATTTAAAGCCGTGTTGTTTGGGTCTCGCTTCAATACCTGTTATATGTGCCGCCATTTTTAAAACCGAGTGCCACGCATGCATTTGAACAATAAAATACTTCACATCTCGGTCCTTGAGTTTCTCAAAATTAAATCAGTGCCTATAGTATGAAGATAGTTAATTACCTAACCTTCTAGGTGGTGACCTGTAATAAAAGTTTGAGATTAAATTGTTTGTTTTTTCTGTGATATCAGGTTCGAATCCTGTGATTGCTCATATGATGGCCACTAGAGGCTTACATGATCGTTAACTTCAGGGCCCATGGGATTATTCAAGATGCATGCAAGCTGGCCTGAACACCCATGTTAAACTAAAAAAAATAAAATTAATTAATCCCTTGACTGAAGTTGACCATATTTGATCTCGAGGGTGTTTGAGGTCGGGTTGTTTTTAAAGATTTTGAGAATATTTTTTTATTTAAAATTTTTATTTTATTTTTTATGTGATAATATTAAAAAATAAAAAATATTATTTTAATATATTTTTAAACAAAAACTATTTTGAAAATCAATAATATTACTATTCCAAGCATCTTTTTTATAGCAAGTTGTTTCTAGAACACATTCTCTCTTGATCGAAATTTGAGACCTCTCCTAATTGTCTTTGACTTTTTATATTTTCGGGAAGAAAAAAAAAGGAATATGGAATTGGCAGGGTTGAGTTTTTAATGGAAGTAGGATCGAATAATAATATTTTAAATTAAGGAGGACTGGTTTAGTAGTTTTATTAAACTACACCGACTAAGTTATAATTAACTCTCTGAATAAATAAAAGCGTACACGGTCATATAGATAAGTCCACGCAATTATTCAATTTATGTAACGAAGGAAAATAAAAAAAAAAAACTCCGAAATGTCGTGGTAGCAAAAAGGCATTACCGACGCGCATCCGGCGCGTGATGTTAAGTTAGATAATTGCTTGGCGCAGTGTGTTGTTTGTGAATGCGAGGGCGAACACATTGTATTCCCTGTGAGACCATTTCTAGTTTTGACACGTCCTTCTATTCACCCGAGTAATAATCACGTGTCTTTTGAACGTTGAGTCAAACGACAATTTTTTCTGCTTAAATGGAGAGGTCAAAACCCACATTCAGATTAGAACTTTATTGAATAAATGTCAACCATATTTTTGATACATAGATCTTGATTTTCTTAACAACCAAAATTTTGGTAAATGCTTGCTAAGAAAAAAAATAAAAAATTATTTTTACATGGCCATTAATGCTACATATATGATGTATAAGATATTGCAATTGCTATTACTAAAAAGTAATCGAGATTTTATTTTCTTTATATTGTTTTTTTCTTGTAAAAAAAATAAATTATCATGCACACAAATTATAGACTAAAATTTGTTTTTATAAATGAGTTATGAGATGATGCACAATTCTTCTCAAGTAAGATTGTTGATAATGAAATGCTTAGTGAGCTAATCTATTTTAATTATTATATCTTATTGTTTATTATTTTTTTGATTAACATGGGTGTACGAGTTCTGAAGTTAACTACCATGTAAGTCTCTAATGGTCTTAAGAGGACTCGAACTCGTGATCATTGATGAACAAATTCAAAACTTGACCAGTTAAGTTACCCCTTAAAGTTATCTTATTGTTTATTATTAATAGTAATGGAGGTTAGGAGAGATAGAAGGTGCACATAGTTTTTTTCATAATTAATTTTTATTAAATACATTGTCATGAAAAATAAAATCATTTATCAAACAAAGTTAATCAAGATCATCTTAGACCAATAGTATACAAACCTTTTAGATATACATTGAGAAATTATAAATTATTTATCCATATATAAATTATGGGTGTTTATATATATAGTTAGGATTGAGTTTGGGTCTATAATTTTAATTTATATTGCTTTATAAATTATACACCTACCTCATTCAAACATTTTAGACCCGAGATTAGGCCGAGCTAAATCTTTTATGGATATTTCATAATCCATGGTTTGGTGTTATATTACTAATTTTCACGAGTTATGATTAATTAGAACTAAGATTTGAGCTCAATAAATTAAGCCAACAAATTAATTTTTAATATCTACATTGTTAGTAGGCTATATATGATACACAAGTTAGGTTTAATTGATCGAGTTTCAAAAATCCTGGCTTGTCATCTTATGATATATATTTTTCAAGTTGTTTTATCTATTATTATTTATAATATCTAAATTATATAATTTTAATGAGTTAGACTAGATAGTATAAATATCTTATATCAGTCATTTTTTTAACACTCATAATATGTATTTGGGTAAACATTTATGGGATTAAACGACATCACTTCTATCTTCTTATTTGAATAAATCATGTATTTTTTTTTTCTATCTTTGACTCTTGCAGACGAAAACAGCTCTCTGACCCCGTCAATCCATGAAGAGGCTGTCAAAATTGCAGTCCCTAAACAAGCGATCCAAGAAATAAGCAACGCGAGCACAGACGAAAGTCAGTCAAAGAATTAATAATTAACAAGATAATCCTCATGCTAAATAAAAAGGAGTGTTCTTATTGAATATTTCACTTTCGAATCGAGTTACGCTCACCATCACAAAGTGCGCGTCTGTCCACTTATCAAGACAAAAGCCATACAGCAGTTTCCTCCCTGTCTCTCCCTCCTTCTCCGAACACACAAAATCTCTATTTAATGGCATCAAATAACCTCCCTGTTTCTTATCCACATACTTTTGTCTGAACTTTTTGTTCGCGGTATCGTTGTAGCATCAAATGCTCTCTGTTTCCTACCAAAACAATCTCTTCTCCAAGTACAGCAAAATCCCTTTTGAGAGAACCCGTGTTTAGTTTTCAAGAAAGAAAGAAAAAGAAGAGCAAATTTAGGGTTGTATAATTTAAGGTTACTGTCAAACAAATCAAACCTTCACCAGAAATCTGGTATTGAGTCTCTTGTGTGGCATAAACATGAGGTGCTTTTCTTTCTATCTCACAAATTTAACAAATCTCCTCAACTTTCTTTTCCCATTTCTTATTAAAATCCCATCGAAGTGTTTGCCTGTGCAAATTGAGAATATGGTCGCTTTGGTTTCTCGTACTGGCAGACATCTTCAACGTTATGAGAAAGGCTATCGCCTTGTTGTAGGGTGAGTTTTCTTTTTTTCCTTTTTTCTTTCATATCTTATGGTTTTTGGTAATTCCTTAATTAAATATGTTTGCTTGATCTTTGCTAAAACATTTGGAAACTCTTTACAATCTCGAGTTAAATTTGTTGAACTTAATTTATATATATATATAGTTTTGATCTGTTGCCTTCATGGTTTTGATGTTTTAGACTTTTAGGATATCGATTTTGGCTTGGATTTATCTTTTTTAATCGTTGTTTTGCATTTGAATTTTATTTTGTTGAAAAAAGAGAGATTCTTTCACTTTTAATTGGTCAAATTATGATCTGATCTTCTTTCGTTATTTTGTTTTTAAAATTATGTAGGTGCATTCCATATAGATACAAGAAATCACAGGAACCAACTTCAGTTGAAGAATTAGAAGTCCTTGTCATTAGTGCGCAAAATGGTCAAGGAATGTTGTTCCCAAAGGTACTAAATACTATGGTGCTTACACCAACAGGCTCGTTATCATCATTTGGTTTTGAAGATAACTGTGTTTAGTCATTTCTTTTTTCTCTTAACTAATAATCTGCTCTATATTGAACAGGGAGGATGGGAAAATGATGAATGTATGGTAGAGGCAGCGAAGCGAGAGACGGAGGAGGAAGCAGGAGTTATTGGTGTTGTTCAGGTTAGTACATGCAATCCATCATTACATTAAAGTTTCTCATTGTTTCAGTCGATGCCTTCTATTGAAATCTAATTGATTTTTTTGATATTGCCTTTGCAGGATAAATTAGGCCCATGGCATTACAAGAGTAAAAGGAGTTGCATAATGCATGAGAGCTACATGTTTCCTCTGCTTGTTCAAAAAGAATTAGACTGTTGGCCGGAGAAAAATATCCGAAAACGAAGATGGGTATGTGTTAACGTATGCTGTCATGGTGTTGATCGATAGTTTTTATATGCAATTGTTTAAGAGGATGGGATCTGATCTAGCAATGTATCTGCTCTTTTCTTTCAGGTTTCTATTCATGAAGCTAGAGAAGTATGCCATAATTGGTGGATGCGAGAAGCTTTAGAAGAATTATTTAGGCAACAAAGTCGAAATCTCCAAGCACAAAATTAGGAAACCTGGAACAAATGCAGCAACTGCTTGTAAATTGAACATTTGTCAACGGCCATAGGGTTTCCAACCTAGAATAGGTTACTGAGCATCTTGTAGATGAAGTGCAAATGGTGGTCGTCTTTATTAGTTGGTGTACAAATTTTGATTCATTGATTCTTTCAAGCAATAAGCTCGATTCTTTACCACGTGCTATTGTTCCAAATTTTCGGAGATAATTAAAATTTACGTATCTATTACCAACCAAGCATCCCAAAGACGGCCCTGCTAAAAATGACAGGAGCTTGAGAATTTTTGAAATCCAAAATGCCAGGCAAATGCCAAAAGAAGAGCTTGTGAATTCTTTAAACATAAAATGCCTGTTTCTGCAGGCTTCTGCAGGCCAATGCCAAAAGAAAGGCTTTTGAGTTCTTTAAACACAAAATGCCTGCATCTGCAGGCCAATGCCAAAATAAGGGCTTATGAGTTCTTTACACGCGAAATGCCTGTTTCTGCTGGCCACTGCTGCCCTTGGTGACGGAGATGGTTTGGCGACTTGGTCTGTAGCAGTTCATGGATAAAAAATAATAATGCAGGCGGGTGATGAAGAGACTTGTGAATTGATTTTGCTTGAATTCTTTATAACAATGCTTTGGCAGATCCGTTCCCAGAGAAAATTACCAAAAGAAGAGAACAACAAGAGACAGCGTCCATCCAGTAATACAGAAGACCTCATAAACAACACAAATCAACCGGATCCCTAACAGATAAAGTCATTTCTCTCCGGTGATTAGATATACACAAAATCTAATATCAACATTACTGAGGCAAAAGAAGAAAAAGACTTTCACTGGCTCCTTGCATGATAATTGTATGCTGCTTTTGCAAATCTTGCATACAATTTCATTTTCAGGTAATACCATATAGTTTGGTGACTGCTTCTAATTATATAAGACAACACTACAGAGGACTTTGTTTTCAACTATGCTGTAGGCTGTTGTAGCAGTGTCTTTTTGTTGCTCTTCCTCTGTGATCAGCTAGTGTTGATAAGGCCTATAAATACCAGTCTCAAATGACAGTTGAACATGGCTGGGCTAGGGTTGATTACAATTGGGATATCGACATCACGGTGATAAAAAGTCATGATCCATACCATTTTCGTGGCTTAAAAATCTTCGGTTCCTGTTCACAGAGGCACCGCAATTTCCTTCGGGTTCCATCTCTAAGAAACCATGAAACATCTTTGGTCCCAGAAGGCTGGAAAGGCAGGTAAAAAGGCTTAAAGCCCTGCTCCACCTGTAATGAGGAACATGTCTAGTTGCTAAAACTACTTTTTAGGTAAAGAATACATTTTGGCCTGATAACAAGTAGTGGTAGGGTAGTTCTGTAATTGATGGACGGACCACGTTGACGGAGTAGCTATGACTTGAACAGCTCGACAAAGATTGGTGGTAGTGGTAGATTTCTTTCCCTTTCCGATGGAGAAAATCGATGGAGTTGTTATGGTTAGATTTGTTAAATCAATTGAGATCAAGTAGAGAAAAGAGGCTAGAGTTCTGAATAATCTGTATATTATGAATGCTTAGTCTTAACCTAAATACAAATAAAGTATATATAAGTCAAACTGAAAGTACTATTCTACCCTTAATAAATAAGACTATATAAATATTTTTTAACATCTCCCCTCAAACTTATAATGCGGCAGCTACAAGCATCGAGAGTTTGCCAACCAGAAAACAAAAACGAGAGATGGAATGTGCCTTGGTAAAAAAATCTGCAATCTGCAAGGAAGAAGGAACAAAAGGCAAAGCAATGGTGCCATGTTTGAGATGATGACGAGTAAGATGACAATCGATCTCAATGTGCTTAGTGCGCTCATGAAAAACTGAGTTATGAGCAATCTGAATAGAACTCTGGTTGTCACAATACATAGGAGTAGGATGAGAAAAGGAAATTCTCATATCAGCAAGTAACCAACGTAACTAAACAATCTCTTTGGTAGTAGATGCCATGGCACAATATTCTGCTTCGGTGGATGATTGAGAAACAATAGATTGTTTCTTGCTCTTCCAAGAAATAAGAGAATCACCTAAAAAGATACAAAACCCGGTAACAGACTTGCGATCTGTGGGATCACTACCATGATCAGCATCAGAGTATGCACGCAACTCCAAGGAAGAGGTGGATGAAAGTAAAAGACTCTGAAAAACTGTACCCCGAAGATATCGCAAAATACGAAGAACAGCTGCCCAGTGAACAGTAGTAGGAGAAGCAACAAACTGACTAACAACATGAACGGCATATGCAATATCTGGACGAGTAATGGTAAGATATACCAAACTCCCAACAATAGTGCGATATAAAGTAGGATCTATCAAAGGTAAACCATCAGAAGAAGAGTACCTTGCGTTAACCTCAATAGGAGTATCTACAGTCTTGTTATCAGTAAGTCTAGCCCGCTCAAGAATATCTGCAACATATTTCGACTGAGAAAGAAGGTAACCTCTAGGTGAGTATGCTACCTCAATACCCAGGAAATATCGAAGATAACCCAAATCCTTCATTTCAAATCGTCTAGCCAACTCTGTCTTCAAAACTGAATTACCATCAATATCATCACCAGTAATAATCATGTCATCAACATATAAAGACAGAATGATACGACCTGCATCAGTGCACTTAATAAAAAGAGCAGAATTATGACTGCTAGAAACAAAGCCAAGAGACGAGATCACAATAGAGAATTTCTCAAACCAAGCACGGGGTGCTTGTTTGAGACCATATAATGCTTTCTTAAGCTTACAAACATATCCAGAGTCATGTGAAATACCAGGAGGTAGAGGAACCAGATCCCAAGTATCTGTCTTATGCAAAGCATAAAGTTCTTCATCCATAGCTTCCTGCCAAAGTGGATCAAGAATTGCCTCTTTATAGAAAGAGGGCTCAAAGAGACAATAAATAGAAGCTAAAAAGGAAGTAAATGATGAAGAATAACAAGAATAAGCAAAATCTGGTAGTTTTGTGGACTTACGAATGCGGATAGACTGACGTGGAGGTGGATCCACAATCTCAGATGAAGCTTGAGGGGCTGTAGATGAGAATGGAGCTTCAGGTGTGCCAGAGAGTAAAGTACCAGTACCTGCAGAGTTATGAGTTCACATTGATCGAACATAGGGAGAGGTATCATTACCAAAATCCTCAGAAAAAGGATCTATATGAATAAGATCAGATTTTGTCAGGCTATGAGTAGTGGATGGAATAGAAAAGAAAGGTATATGCTCAAGGAAGACAACATGACGAGACACATAAAGTTTCTGAGTTATTGGATCAAAACAACGATACCCCTTTTTACCTTCACCATAACCCACAAAGACACAAATAGCGGATCGAGAGGATAGCTTACTGCGTTCTACATGAGGACGAAGAACGAAACAAGTACAACCAAAGACTCTAAATGAGGAATAATCAGGGACATACCCATATAACTTTTCAAAAGGAGATAGACCCGTACTATGAGAAGATGGAATTGTATTAATCAAACTTACAGCAATAAGAACAGCTTCTCCCCAAAACTCACTAGGAACAAAAGCAGACAACAAGAGAGAACGAGCAGTTTCGACAATGTGCCTATTTTTTCTTTCAGCTACACCATTTTGTTCAGGAGTATCTGTACATGAAGTTTGGTGGATGGTTCCATCTAAGGCAAGCATTTGACAAAATTTATTAGAGGTGTATTCCCCACCCAAATCACACCTAAAGCATTTGATCACAACAGAATATTGAGTTTTGATAAGAGCTCGAAAAGCTGCATATATCTCAAAGAATTCAGAACGATGTTTCATTAAATAAACCCAACAATAACGAGTATGATCATCAATAAAAGAGACATAATATCGAGACCCTCCTTTTGTGGAAATAGGAGAAGGTCCCCATACATCAGAATGAATCAAATCAAATGGTGAAGATGAAACAGAAATACTTCGATTAAAAGGTAAAGCAGAAAATTTTGCCAGTTTACATCCACTACAATCAGAAATGTCACAAGTTTTTAAATTTCCTAAAGCTCCTGTGGATGCCAAAAATCTCAAACGAGATGATGAAACATGACCTAGACGGTGCCATAAATAAAAACTAGAAGATGAAAGACTCAAACGAAAGGAAGACAAATCAACAGTAGTAGCAGCAGCAACAACTGACACTTTTAACTCATCCAAAATATATAGTCCATTCTCTCTACGGCCTGTCCCAATCAGCTTCTGAGACTGCAGATCCTGTACACAACAAAAAGAACCAGAAAACATGTCTAAATAATCACCAGAATCACATATTTGACCAACAGACGCAAGACTCAATTTGAGTTTTGGAATAAGATAAACATTAGGGAGAGACAAGTGAGGTGTGACAACAGAACCAACACCTACTAAGGGCATAGGAGTGCCATCAGCAGTCATAACAGGAATGGAGGACAAAGGGGACACTGAGGTAAAAGATGAGGAATCTGGAAACATATGATGGGAAGCTCCAGAATCCAAGACCTATTTAGAGTGTGACATACCTGAGGAACTATGAGACAACTGACCTATGGAAGAAGCGGACATTGCTTGTGGCTGCAAGGAGAGAAACTTCTGAAATTGCTCAGCCAAAGTATTAGGATCGGTAATAGAGCCTGGGGAAGTTACTGCTGCAGTATTGTGGCGTGGTGGTTTATAACCCTGAGGTGGTCGATGAGCATTAGATTGTGACTGACTACCAGACTTCCAAGCTTGATTCTGCTGTCTCAACTTAGGACACTGAGCCTTCCAATGACCTTTCTGCTTACAGAAACTGCACTCATCAAAGCCAACCCTTGTGTAAGGCTTGTTCTGATGATTAGAGAATGGCTTAGAAGGTACTGCTAGTACAGAAAGATTTGAAGCAGAAAGAGTTTCCTTTTCAGAATAAGACTGAAGACGTATTTTTTCAGCTAATAACTCACTGACAACAGAGTCAATAGAAGGCAGTGGAGTACGATGCAGAATTGAACCTCTAAGTCCTTCGAAGTCACTGCAAAGTGCTGTTAAAAACTGTACCAATCGTTGCTGCTCTCTACGCTCAATATAGGCACCACATGCCTTTAATTCTGCTGATTCTGTAAGAGCCAATTGATCCCAAAGATCTGTCATAGCAGAATAAAACTCTTGAATACTCATATTCTTTTGATAAAGAGCTCGTATGTCATTCTCTAATTGATACTGTTTTGCAAAATTTGATTGCGTGAATAACCTTTGCAGATGATCCCAAACCTCTTTTGCTGTCTCATACTTCGCCAACTGCGTACCTATCGAATGCTCAACAGAATTGTTGATCCAAGTAATGATCTTTGCATTATTTGCTTCCCATGTATCTATCAAAACAGCATCCCCCTCCTCAATATTCTTAGGTATTATATAAGTTCCACTAACATACCCCCACATCTTCTTACCCTTAAGAAAATTTTGCATTACATAGCTCCAATACGAATAGTTCTTCCCATCCAACCTCACACTCAGAGATTGAAGCGATTACTCCAAAACACAAAACCAATTTGCAGAAACTGAACGCAAATACCAAATTGCAAAAGCTGAAGGGTAGACGAAATACCAAAATAATTGCAGAAACTGACGAAATACCAAATTTTGCAGAAGCGGAAGACAAAATCTCACTCCAAAAAAATTGTGTTAAATCAATTGGGATCAAATAGAGAAAGGAGGCTAGAGTTCTGAATAATCTGTATATTATGAATGCTTAGTCTTAACCTAAATACAAATAAAGTATATATAGGTCAAACTAAAAGTACTATTCTACCCTTAATAAATAAGACTACATAAATATTATTTAACAAGATTGAAACTGGCAATATGATATTGAAGAGCGCCAAGAAAGCTGATAATGATAGACCACAAGTTGCATTAGAAAAAATACACATGCTTGTAATATCCATGGATATGGGTTTGACCCGGTTTAAAAGTCCTGGTTATTGGATCATTCCCTTAACTCATGGGTCATTGGATCAATCTAAGATATTCATTTTGTTCAAAACCATATATTTTTAGTTTTTTTTTTTTAAGTTCATCTAATCATGTGTTTTTTATAAAACAATTTGAAATAAAACCTGATATAACTTAATCAATTTATTGAATCGAGCTAGATTTAATAATTACAGGTCACTAGATCGATTTAAGGTATTTATTTTGTTCAAAACCATATAATTTTAGTTTTTTTTAATTGGTCTATTTCTTACAAAACAGTTTGAAATAAATGTAATCTGGCTTAATCGACTTATTGAATGAATCGGACAGATTTAATAATTTCAATAAAATCTTAGAGGCTGGTGTCTCTGTGCTTATGCTCGGCCCTTTTTCTTCAGGATAACGAGGCAATGGTATCTACAAAGAAAATTATTAAATTATAGTCACAAGGGAATCAATTCCAGAAAAAAAAGAAGAGGAAAAAAGAGCAGAATCCGTAATGCTATTGGGCATATTGTAAGCAAAATCTCTATCCAAATGAGAAAAAGAAAAGAACCGAAGAGTGATGTGATGAGAAAGGTACTTAAATCTATTTTTGCAATGCAAACTCGTGTCTTTTGGTTTCTGGACTCTTTATGTCCAAAGAAAGAAAAATGAGACCGATATCAGAATCTGGGAACGAAGTTAAGCCTCAAATAAATAGTTGGACTTAATTGTTTATATAGATATATATACACATGCAAATAATAGAGAAGAGGATTTTTTAAATAAATGGACAAATTATTAACAAATATTTGATATTATATGCTATACAGACATGTGTTATATAAAGAAATTAATTTGAAATATATGTACTAACTCAAATCAAATAAAATTAATTTAAAAATACTTTTAAAATAAAATAACTTACATTATAATTGTTCTCTTTAAAATTTTATATGTTAAAATTGCTTCATAATAATTTTATTTTTAATCTTCTTAAAAATATCTTTATCAATATATACAACAAAATTTCATCTATCTATTTCTAAATCTTCCAAGGACTAGGAAAGATCTTGGCAAAAATTCTATGCTGACATATAGTACATAGCATTTAAAATTATAATTTAAAATGATTGTCACAAATTGATGTTATTCTTGCTGACTTGTTGTTTTGTACAAGTGGATTAAATATAAATATTAAATGTTTTCTTTTTAATTTATCTATTATGTTTATAATTTTTTTAGTTGTCTTGTATTTTATTTTTAATCACTAGTAAATTCATCATCGTCATTTTCCATATGAAAATCATAATAAAATACTTATCAAAATCATTAAACTCATTTCAATTCATATCCATTAGCATATAATATTACCCATACACATATTAATTCAACAAACCCATAAATTATTATAAACCCTAACATTTTCAATAAATAATTATAAAAAAATAAAACTAAAATTAGATAATGAAACAAATAGAAAAGATAAAGGAAACTTCCCTCAAGCATAAAGCATAAAATGTTACTTGCTTAACTAATTAATAACGTAGGGCTTGAAGAGAAATTTTGTAGAAGGGAGAGAGATAGGAATAATAGTGAAAAAAAAGAGAGCTTGGATCAATTAGTAGCTAACAAAGAAAATTAACCATGTAAAGCTATTATATTAATATTTTAATATAAAAAAATATTTAAAAAAAATTAAGGGGCAATTGCCCTGTATGGCTTCCCTGCTATATATATATATAATTGTATTTTTCCTCGATATTATTATTTTGAATTTGAATTCAATAAAGTCTCCAATATGTTTTTACAAATATACCAATTTGTTTCAATGAAAGATTCATTACCCATGCTTAATTGAATTATACTTGTTAGACTTGAAATTTTGGTGGGCTTTATTGAAAATTATAAGAAACATAACTTAAGTTAAGCCAAATTTCTAGTTAAATTCACTCAAATATTGATCCGATAAAACCTGATCAAACTCGATAGAATTAACATGAAAGAGATTTTTTAATAAAAAACAAAAAAATATTTTTAATATTATGATGTATGGTGTTTTTTAAAAATGTGTTTTATAAATACATCAAAATAGTATTTTTTTGAAATTTTTTATTTTTAATATTAATATATCAAAATTATAAAAAACACTAAAAAATCATTAATTTGATTTTTTTAAAGTAAAACATATTTTAAAAATACAATAACAAATATAAACTATCATACTCTCAATACATTAAAAAACAAGCTACCACATTCCTCAATAATCAATAACTCAAATTAACTCGATGACTTATGAATTGATTTAATGATTAGATTTTTTTTCTTTTAAATTAGTGTTATGAGGTTGTTGGGGTTGCATTTTAAATAATGTTTTTTAAAATTTGATTTATTTTAATTTAAAATTAATTTTTTATATATATTTAGATTATTTTAATGCTATAATGTCAAAAATAACTTTTGAAAAATAAAAAATATTATTTTAATATATTTTTAAATAAAATAAACTTTTAAAAATCTATTATTATATTCTCAATAAATCAGTACGACGTCAACGGAACAAAACAATTTAGTTTTTTGTTACCCAAGCTGATCGGTAATTATAATGATTATAAATGGGCTTAAAAATATTCAACCTAAGCCCTTTTAATTACCGGGGCCAGATAAATCTGGATAGAAATTCAAAATTTGAACATTCAAATATCTCTTGACCGTTAGAAACGAGGACTTCAAAGAAAACCCCCCTCTCTCTCTATCTCTCCCTCAAACCAGAAAGAAATCTTGAATTTTCTAAGAAAATGGGGAAGCTTAAATGCAAATCCGACTATGAAGATCTAAGAAACGCACGCATCTTAGAGAACCAGGTAATGCTCTCAGGATTTTTGCTTTGTTTCTTTGATTTCTTGCAAGAACCAATGATTTAACTGAACTGTTATTATTAATAATTGTAGGCTCGATTGCAATCGCTTGGAATACACAAAACACTCTCTGATCTTCGATCCTTAACTTCTTCTTCTCCGAAATGGGAGAGAAGGAAATGGACTAAAAGAGTTTACGAGACCGCAATCTTGCGACGATCTGATCGATTGAAGAGGATCAGCTCCGTCGAATCATCAACACAGTACAGTAATAATCTTTCTTTGCGTCGGTCTAATCGCTTGAAAGAAATTTCCACCGAACCCATCAAAGCAGGTATTCTGTTTTTTTTTTCCTGAGTGATTTTATCAAAATTAAAATAATGGGTTGTTGGATTTGACGCGGGTTTTTTGTGTGTGTTCCTTTTGTGTTAGTTGTGATGAGAAAAGTGAAGGTCGGTTATGAGAGTGAAGAGGAAGAAGATGAGAAAAGGCCAGCAAATGCTCCGTTAGTGAAGGTAAAGGGTGTGATGCAGACTCAACTTTCGCCGGAGGCTTCTGCTAGGCGATGTAGTAGTAAGGGTAGAGGCACGATCTATAACTCTGTTTTTGGGATTTGCTGCCATTTTTGCAGGTACAAAATCCATCCTGCTACAGTTTTGTTTTTCTTATTAGCTCATTTGAATTGTTATGTTAATTATTTTATTGAGGGACATGGAAATTCTTGGAAATGGGTTATGGGTTATATAAGATGATTGAAATAAATATCTCTGTTAGATTTTGTGATTAGAAGTGCGATTGTAGAGTGCTTAGGGTTGAAAGATCTTCAAATTTTGATGCATTTAGTCTCCTACAAAAGGCATCTATTTGGTGCCTTTTCACCCTAAATTTTAGTGCATTTTACATAATTATATCATAGCTATTTAAGAATGGCAAAGATTGAAACATATAGAAAGAGCACACTCAGTTACAAGTAATGTTCCATAATATAAGCGTCCTAAGTCCCATTTCACTACCATTCTATACTGTATGTATAATTGCAATTGAAATTTGAAAGTACTTATATTGTAGAGGACTTTTGGGTTCAAAAAGTACCAAATTCATGGTTTTGGTATAATCCAAAAGGCATTAATTATTTAGGTCTTTCCGACTCAAAAAGCTCTCACTTGGTTAAATCAATTAAGTGATGCTATTTCTAAGGATAAAAACTATTCTATTTAGTGGGAGAAAAAGATTGGAAGTAAAAAAGACTAGGATATTTGATAAGTGGTGGTCCAAGTATTCAAATGGTTATGTGACTTCCTCAGTTGCATATATTTTTCTTACGGTCTTTTGCATAAATAATTGTTCTGGCACTTTTTAAGTAAACAAAATCGATCATTTGAACCTCAAGAACAATCCATTATGAAGCCACATAACCATTTGAATCTCGAAAACAAGTGGGCAACTAGTTAAAAAGGGAACCTTTGCGCTTCGTGGCCTGGAAAGTCACAAGGAATTTTTTATACGATGTGACATCACACTGGAATATGTGAACATTGTACACGTTACTAATTTTCTAACTAGCACTGTCTTAGAATTCAGCATGTCTTCGACCTTTCTATGCTTTAACTAGTTTTGGCTAACCGTTCAACCTGACAAGTCAAGTCAAAATAGAGCATGATGGTTATTTTAATGTGAATCTAATTACACACAAATGCAGGCAAAAGACATTGTGTAGCGAAGAAGATTGCAAGCGCTGCAGTAACCTTGATCCTGATGAACCATGCATAGGTAGCTTTAGAATGCTTTGTGTATTTTGATGTTTATCCTTGCATAGGTCAGTTATAAATGAACCAGTCTCTATAATCCATAATGGTCTGTACTTTTTAAATTCTTATGTTCCAAGCAGGAAAAACAGACTGTTCATTTTGTCATTCTCCAACTGGTGTTTTCTGTCGAGGTTGTCTCCAGGTCAGGTATGGTGAAGGTGAGTCCTTCCACCAAAAAAGAACCAGCTGGTACAATCCCACTTAGTCCTGTTAGTGTTAGCAGCCTTGAAAACCTAGTTATGGTCTTTAAAGCTCCTAAGACTACAAAAATGTTCATATAGGAGGATGATATGCAAAATGTTTGTGTCAACAAAAATAATGGAATCATCTAACCCTACTGTGATGATGTTTTGGTAGACATAGAGGAGGTGAGAGAAAATAAGAAGTGGACGTGCCCTCATTGCGTAGAAGAAAGAGGAACTAATCCTTATTGGATTTGTAACAGGTACGAATCACCAAGTAATCTTTTGAAATTTATCAATTGGAAACCTGTCGTTTCTCATTTTTAATCTTTTATTCGTGGATAGTTCGTTTTGCTTACGCAAGCGAAAGATGGCTCCAACTGGGCTAGCAATTTTCAAAGGTTTATCTTCTGGCATTTATATTTTCATTTGCATATGAATATAATTACTATCAATTCCTTTTCTGTTAACGAGCTAATATAGTTGATTGATGATATGGTATTGATTTCCTTTCATACGAATGACATAAAAGCTCGAGAGATGGGTTACAAATCAGTTGCACATCTGCTGATGGATGAGCTTCAACGAAGAAACAAGCTTGGAAGATGAGGATGAACTTCATGATGAATTAAGCTGCAGATCAAAAGGATGGAATTCCTCTGCTGGTGCTAAATGAATCAACAAGACAAATCATAGGCAATTGATAGGGCTTGATCGTATAACTCTTGTATTTTGATGCACCCTGTCTACGGAGAAATTTACATGTCGGCTCCTCACTCATGATTTCCAGAGATCAGTCGCTAAAACATAACATATAATAGCAGTACAGCACCCACATACAAGTAGTAAAGCTAGGGAATTAAGTTCAGAATAAATCCGTGTCACGCATTACAACAGCAAATTGCAAGAGCAATCGCAGTCATGGCTTGAGATCTCTCTACTTGCTGCAGAGAATTTTCCTAATTTTATTAAGTTTAGAGAGAACTTCTGCTATGACCATTCGTTCACTTGGAAGCTCAACAGAACATAGGACACCGATTTGTAAGATTGATATCAAACAGCCCTCTACCTTGTCCCTACTGCTACTGGGACCATTTCTGCTCGACTCGGCTAGCTGTTGGGTATCAATTTTAAGCAGAGGATCGATGATCTCTGATACTTGATCAGGAAGAGCTGTTTTAACGAAATTATGGAGGCTATTGTTGCCCGTGAACATGCTGTCGGTGGGTCTTTTTCCTGTAAACATCTCCAGAAGGAGGATGCCATAGCTATACACATCACCACTTATTGAAACCTCTCCACCCATACCATATTCTGCAATTCAAGATACAAATAAGACAATTACTGTCAATACTTCCTCTTAGAATGAAAAAAATATATTTTGATTGAAATCATATTTTGCTTAGGAACCAAAACACAGTGAAGTTAGATAGAAACTAGAGCATATCATAACATTATTTTGAAGTTCGAGCAATTTAAATTAAACTTGAATGGAATTAGAATTCATGAATATGCTTAACAGTAGTCATGAGGGAGGGTAATTGCATATTATTTTACCTGGTGCCACATATCCAACAGTT
Organism: Populus simonii; assembly: GCA_007827005.2. Lineage (NCBI taxonomy): Eukaryota > Viridiplantae > Streptophyta > Magnoliopsida > Malpighiales > Salicaceae > Populus > Populus simonii. Next base: position 11,498,614 of record CM017475.2, on the reverse strand, counting down.
CCTCTTACGCCAAGTGAGCTGGTCGATGTTGAAGGGGTTTCTCCTGTGGTTGCAGAAAGAATCCTTGCAAGGCCAAAATCACCCACATGAGCTGTAAGGTCATTGTCAAGAAGGATGTTGCTTGGTTTTAGATCACAGTGGACAATTTGTTCATCACAATGGTTGTGAAGATAATCCAATGCCGATGCCACATCGATCAACATGCTAATCCTTTGCAGTAGACTCAATCTTTTCGAGTTTTGTGACTCCACTGTACTTGGATGCAACCAGCTCTCCAAACTTCCACCGGGCATAAAATCAAATACCAAAGCTTTGAAGTCATTGCCTTTGAAATCAATGCTCGAGCAAGCAGTGACAATTTTAACAAGATTCCGATGCCTGATGCGCCTTAATGCTTCACATTCAGCCACAAAAGTACGGTTGGCTCCTCGCTGTTCAGGTTTGAGCACTTTTATGGCGACGGTTTGACCATCAGGACCGAGAATTCCTTTGTAGACAGAGCCATATCTTCCATCACCAATCATATTGGCAGAAGAGAATCCATCAGTGGCACGAGCAAGCTCTTGATAGGAAACTATTTGGAAATTCTTCTCCATGGTTGAAGCTGAAAGGGGTTTCCTATTGGCTGATAGTTTCCTGTATCCAACAGCAAAAACACATGCTAGAAGCAACGTAATGAAGACAGCAACACTGCTTGCAACGATCACTACTCTCTTTGAAAAACGCTTGTGTTGTTTCGTTCTTGGACATTCAGGCAATTGAATCGCCTTGATTCCTCCACATAGCTTGTTATTTCCAGCAATGGAAAATTGGCTAGCATTCTCGAAAGCTCCTTCAGCTGGCACTTTTCCCTCGAACTCGTTAAAGGACAGGTTTAGATTAGAAAGGAATGGCAAATCAGGAAGAAACTCTGGAATCTGCCCAGACAAATTATTGCAGGAAACGTCTAGGACTCGAATACTTCTTAGTTTCTTGAAAGTGGAAGGAATAGTGCCTCTGAGGAAATTACCACTCATGTTGAGAGTCTCTAACATGAGACAAGTCTCTAGAGTACTTGGGATTTCTCCACATATTTTATTTCTTGAAATATCCAATTGAATGAGATTTCTCATGTTAACCACTTGACTTGGCAATCGTCCACTTAATCTATTTGATCCTAAAAGAAGGCCAAGCGTGAGGGAAGAAAGACTAAAGATCTTTTCAGGTATGAACCCGCTAAGGTGATTGTGTGAAATGTCCAAAAGATTTAAGTTTGTGCAATTAGCCAAAGAAACAGGTATGGTTCCCTCGAGAAGATTCACTCCCAAATCTAGTTTAAGTAATCCAGAAATGTTTCCCAAAGCGGATGGTATTTCCCCCGAGATTTTATTCAAGTGAACGTAGAACTCTTTTAACATGACTAGCTTCCCAATAGATTCAGGTAATCTTCCCGTGAGCATGTTATCAGCCAAATCAAGAGTCTGCGAGCTTTTAAGATTTCCAATCTCGGTAGGAATGGTTCCAGTTATGTAGTTGCCCCACATTACCAAGTAATAGAGATTGGTCGAGAGATTTGCTATGGAGTTTGGCAATAAACCTCCAAGTTTACTTTTGTAGAGCCAGATCTCATTTAGATCGGTACAGTTGGTTAAGGAGGTGAGAAAGTCAAGTCATTGTTATTCTTATCACCAATTTTGTTAAAACCAAAATTCAGGATTTGAAGATAACGTAGGCTTCCTAAATTCTTTGGCACTGGCCCTGAAAAGGAATTAGAAGCTAAATCAAGGTATTCAAGTCCCGAGGAATTAACTATGGATGCTGGAACAGGTCCGAGGAACCGGTTTAGTCCGAGATACAGAGTTTGGAGATTGGGAAGTGTCAAGCCTAAATCAAGGGGGAGGCGACCACTTAAATTGTTAGAGACCATGGCAACAGTGCTTAAGGATGAGATATTGTAAAGCTCTTTCGGAACCATACCTGACAAATTGTTGAAGGACAAGTCAAGATATGCTAACCTGGACAGGCGTTCAAATTCAATAGGTATGCTTCCTTCAAGATTGTTCTCTCTCAGAGAAAGTGAGACGAGACTAGAGAGATTCCCAAATGAACGAGGGAGTGAACCTGTCAAATGATTTCTGAGGAGGCCAAGTGCTCTTAGATTAGACAAAGATCCCAGCTCGCTAGGAATTTTCCCTGTAAGGTTGTTTCCCTCCATACCCAAGAATCTCAAATTTGAACAATGGCTTAGATTTCCTGGAAGTTCATCCTGGAAAGAGTTATTTGAGAGAGAGAGGTATTGTAGGCGAAACAGCTGTCCGACTTCTTCTGGAATTGTTCCATGAAAGTTGTTCTGACTGAGATCGATTCTTTCTATTGTAAAATTTAATATTTAAGTTCCTGGAAGTTCCTCGTATTCCCTTCCAAACCCCTCCCTCTCATCCCCCATCCTTTCTCTTGTAAAATCTAAAAACATATTTCTTTTATTGCATAAATCCTAATGAGGAAAGGAGCTATAATAATGGCAATTTTTTTTTTCTATTACATTGGTACGAAATGTATTCATTAGAATCTGTTTGTTTTTTAATTTTAAAAATATTTTTAAAAATTAAATTTTTTTATTTTTTTTGTTTCAAAATTTTTTTGTACTTTCAAATCATTTTGATATAATAATATAAAAAATAAAAAATATTTTAAAAAACAACCATTAACAGAATAGTAAATGATCTCGTAGAAAGAGATCTCACCATTGTAACAAAAGAATTGGAGATTAAAGGAATAGGTATGAAAAAATAAATGACTTCTTAATCTAGAAATAATTATGTCTAGTTATCAAATTTATATAAAAACTATGCTGCTTAATTTTTATTTTTTTTTACTTCATATAACTCTCATATAGAATATGATCATATCATTAATCATATTACTGCATTAATTATCGTTTTTATAAGAAAATATAAATTAGAAGTAATTAATTTGAAAAAAGTTGCAGTAAGTTTATATTTAGTTAATTGTTTGAGTTTTGGAAACCACAAACTTAAAACTATATTTGGGCCATTTGTTGTAAAAAAATTATACATTTAACACCTGGCATCCTATTTGTATCCCGCGTGATCCAAACTCGTATATCTTCTCATGTATCTGCATTTATTTGAAATAAATTAAAAAATAAAAGTTATATTTTTTTAATATATTTTTTTTAAATTTTTAAAACACAAATTGAAACACCTAATTAGATTAAATCCCCCGACAAATTCATTTTTTAGTCCTGATAGTAAACATTTTCCAGCCTTGCTTTTTGGAAAGTGAAGCCTTTACTGTATATCATTAGTCAATACATCCATTTAAGATATTATTTTAGCAGTAATAGTTTAAAGTATTTTTTATTTAAAAATATATTAAAATAAAAAATTTTATTTCAAAAAAATTATTTTTAATATTAATAAATTAAAACGATATAAAAAATAATTAATTTAAAATAAAAATTAAATTTTAATTTTTTAAATACAAGGATTTAAGCACGGTTCCCAACACCACATTAGATTAAATCCCCGACAAATTCATTTTTTAGTCCTGACGTTGAAAATATTTTCCAGCTTTGCTTTTTGGAAGTGAAGTCTCTACTCTGTACCACTCGTCACCACATACAGCGGCGGAGACAGAGGGGGCTGGGCCCCAAAATGTTTTTTCTACTTTTTTCCTTAATAATATTTATAGTTTCAGTTGTTTTAATCTTGGTTTTTCTAGAATAATTTTTTTAATTTAGCTTTTTTTAATTTAAGGTATTTTTTATTTTTTAAAAATTATTTTTAATATCAGCACATCAAAACAATCTATAAATATATAAAAAATTATTTTAAATAAAAAAATTAAAATTTTAAAAAATACACATTTCTAGACAAACTCATAAAATTAAGGGCAACTGCATCATGAACTTGACGACATGTTTTATTTAGCTCCAACAGAGCACCTGATCCTATGAACAGCAGAACAGAGGACTCCAACATGAAAGACTGATGCCAAACAATTCTCTATCTTTCCAATGTTACCTCTACTGCTACTTGGGCCAACTCTGTACTTTCCTTGAAAGTACGAAAAAAAAACAGAGAAACTCAAGAACCTCTCTGAAAACCGGAACTTAAGTTTTAAAACTGAGGGATATGAGCAAAAGAGGCTGGAAAAATAATAGAGAGCCACTGCAAGCGTGCATAACATCTCATGTTCAACATTTTTTAAACAAAAAATAATTCATAATTAATTCTGGTAATTAGTAATTACCAGATTTAACTCATTATTTTGCCTTAATTATCGGCACAAAAAATAATAATAATAAAACCTATAGTTTTTTGCTTTAAAAACAAGAAGTCTTTCATTTAAAAATAAACTATTTAGAAGAAAGAAGAGTGTTCAAACTCTTTATTCATGGACTCTATATATATATATGGGTTTGAGAGAAATAATTCTTTATTGTTCAAAGAATTATCTTCTAATAAACTAAAATCCAAGTTTGAAACAGGTTAGTAAAAACCAAAATCAAACCCAAGCCTAGGCCCTAGGCTCCAGAACTCAGAACACGCATGGGGCTCAGGACTTGAGGCTTATGGCCATGCATATGCTTATGCTCGTGTCAAGCATGCGCTTGTGGATTAAACCCAAACTATATTTCTTAGGTTTATATATGACTCTTTTAACTTTTCTTTTTATAAACTATAAGATATTTCAATGTTTGTTTTTGCAATATGGGATACAGGATTTTGGGTTTCATAAAAATATCAATCATGGGTTTTTTGAGATTAATTTTTTATTTATCAATAATTTATTTTAATCATGTTAATGTTTCATGTTAAAGAATTTTTGTTGAAAAATAAATTTCAATAAAGCTTTAACCTTAGAAGTGAGTGGATCTCACAATTAATTTGGCTTCAAATGTGTCTATTATCTATATTTTTAAAATAAATTTTCAAAATCATTCACATTAATGAAAATTATCTTACCAGTAAAAAGACTCAAAGATTCGTATGGAGTTAATGATTTAGTGGATCACTACATTAGGATAAGTAACTTTTAGTTTTGAACCTTTCTTGATGAAATATTGTCGAATTTACTTAGCTAAATAGTGAACGTGATGTCTTAAGCTATTCAACCTTTTGTGTCAACTAAGAAAATAGTTCTTACATGGCTCTCTACCTAGATATTTCCTTTAGTTCTCTTGGTTGTGTTTATTTTGGCCCTGAACAACTCCTAGTTTCATGATATTTTATTAAGAGTATTATGCTCTACTTTACTTGGTATACCAAGATATAAAAGTCATTAAGAGCACAACACACCTTTTATCATGCTGCAACTAACACATTTTCTCATTATAGAAATAAACAAGAAATGATAATTTTTTAATGCTATTAAAAATGTTATATGACTTAGTTTTTTATTAGAACCTAGATTTTAGAATCTCTAGTTAACTAGGTATGGTTAACATCATTACACTCTTTCATCTATAAATACTTTAAACTCATTCCCCTCAATAAATTATACACAAACTCTCTCGATAAACCTTTAGTTCATGGATTCATAATATTCCACTTTGTTCATATAGTCAATTAAAATTATCCCATTCAAGAGAAAGTGTTTACTTGTATTATGTTAATGGCATATATGTCTACACTTGTTGTTATACATACTACTTTGTTTTCTTCCAATCATAGACTTACCATTATAATGGACATAAATTGTTGGCATTGATTTTTTAGTTTAATATGCCCTGTAACTAATTGGTTAGTTACACGTGACATTATTATATTCATGTAAATACACATTTATTATTAATAAAGGCTTAGTTTATCTTTAATATTCATATAATATTAGATTAATGAATCTAGAGTAAAGATAAAGTACATAGGACAAAAATATTTTGCAAATAAAATCATAAATTTATTATAATTATGGAATTTCTATTGCATTAAAGTATTGTTACTAAAATATTCTTGGTCAATGCTCTCTTAAATACTGGACATTCATTAGAGCCGTAAAGATTAGTAAATATTATATTCTTTTCTTTATGAAAGGAAGCAATTATTTTCATAAGCCGAGGTATAAAGGATACCTAGAACTGATATGTAGGCATTTGTTATAAAACATGTACACTAAATTGACCTGTATGAGAATTTCATATGGAGAGATCACTTATATCTATGGAAATGCTCACATAACGGTTGTATAAATGATCCTTAGATTTGGATTTACTAAGTCATCTTATATAGAGAATGTTATGCTTTGATCTTGTTATATGTTATCTTAATAGAGGTAATGAAAGAGCAGACATTGGGTATAACATATACTATATGAAGGTACTTGAGTGATCAAGAGATTATTTATCACCCTATATGAATTAGAAAGAATGTTTCATCTGTTTTCAAATAGTATTGTCTAAGAAATCCTTGGCCAATGTGGAATGAGATTTGAAAAGAGTTTCAAATCTTATTCAAACAATCCATGATTATTATGTAGAATACAAACATGATTTAATATAGCAGACATACTTCATGCTTTAATGTTAAATCAGAATATTATTGATGAAAGGATATTAATAATTACATAAAGAAATTGGTCACTGAAAGGTTAAGTCAAACCACTAATGACTTTTCTAATATTTGAAGGATCATGATATGTTACTAAACGATGCACCTAATCTTCAAATATAAATTAATCAATTGTTGAATTGATAATAAATTAAATTATTTATTTTATTTAATTATATTTAATTAGAATTCTAATTTATATTTAGACCAATATATTAGGAACATAATGAGTCACACACATTAAGAACCATTAGTTAAAAATTAAACTGGGGTGACTTAATAAGTATGACTTGATTAAAATATATTTAGAAAGTAAGAACTGAAATATAATTAATACATAGATTATAATTCTAGACCTAGAAAAATTAAGTAAGGACTTGATTGAGTTAATTTCTAAAAGTTTCTTAAATTAATATATGGATATTATTTGTGGGGAGGGGGATTGATATTTTGCTAATTTATAGAATTTTTAATATTTTTCTATAAATAGTGAGCTATACCTCTTATTAAGAGTGGTTGTTTACTAGATATAAATGCTACATAAATACAAAATTAGAGCTAGCACTCTAGGCATAACAATTTCTTTCTTCTAAATAGGGATTTAAGAGATTTCTCATGAGTGGTTTGTGTGGATTATTATTGGAGGATAGATAATTGGACGACTTATGGTTTGGGACAACCTAACCTTCAAAGAATTATTCAAAGTCAAAGAAAATCTAATCTTCAAGTAATAAATCGCTAATTAACTCTAGATCTATCTAATGAGATCCTAGAGACTCTTGAATAATATAAAACAATGATTTTATATTAAAATTGAAACTCGAAATTATTTTAATTAAAGAATTAAATTTCCTAATTGGATTAGGAATGAATTAAATTGTTTGATTATATTTTTAAGTTTTATGATATCCTAATGGGATTAGGATTTATTTAATTAAATGGTTTAAATAAATAAATTTATAAAAATGGTTTTTCTAAAATAATGAGTTTTTTTTAAGCCGGAAAATTTTATTTAATTAATCCTAAAATAGTTTAGGATATTAATAAGAATTTTAATGTGATTAATTTTCTTATTAAATTTCAAAAAAAAATAAGGAAAATTTATATGAAATAAATTTATTATGTTTAGGAAATTATCAAATTGGATTTGATTTAATATTTCTAAATGTTAGAACTATTATTTTATAAATTTCACATAAAACCAATAATTAGAATTGAAATATGCAATAATTTTATTATGCATATTAGTATGTTATTATGCATGATGGATGATTATGAACTTTAAAGACCAATGTGATTGTGCTTGTATTTGACGGTTGAATGGTTGTAATTTTATTAATTAGGGTCTGTGTGTCCTACCTTATCTCTATTTTTTTATTCTGAGTTGTAATTCTTTTCTCATGTAATTCCTCTCGAATGTAACTCGAGATTTCTTAATTAATTACGTAAATGTTATGTAATTTAGAAATATAAGAATTTATAAAGAGAATTATTATGTAATCTAAGATGAAAAAAGAAATGGTGATGAAGGCTACAACCTTCAACCAAAGTGCTTGCTATGGACTTATGAAGACTTAATACAACTACCTAGAATTTGACCATCTAATTTCCTTTAATGGCTTGAAGGAATTAGCTTAGATATGTCCATAATCATCCAATTAGAATGACATATTAGGGGTGCATGCTTATATATAAATTTTTATATATGAAATGTATATCTGTTATGTCATGTTATATATGAGACCTAATTAATTGATAATAAGTCTTTGATTAATATATTAAGTACATATTGAGAACATGAATAGTTGCCTTCGAATTTTATATGAATAAAATTAGAGTTCTATTCATGAATAATTTGTTGAGTCACTCAAGGTTATCATTAATCGAATATGTTTAATGCTATAAAATTAGGTTCTACTTAACTAACCTATATAATTTGGATGGGTCACTTATAATCATATGAGGTCAGAGGCATGAGTTAGGCGAAACATATATGATATGTTTAGACAATGAGTTGTCACCTAATTGATCTATGAGTCACATAGAGATGTAATTGATAAATTATGTTATCTACCTAATTTAACTTATTTTCATTTATTGAGTCACTCAAGGTCGGATAAATTAAATGGGATCCTAGTCCACTAGAAAAATCTAAGCGAGATTTCCTAAATTAATAGGGAGGGCTATTAATTTGCAAGAAAATAGTGGGAAATCAAATTAGGATTAAAGACCTTATCTAAATTTAGAATTTAAATATGTATGCAAGAAACTAATACTCTCTATCTTTATATAAATAAGTTTGTAGATCAAAATGATTAGAAACATATCCCTATAAATCATACTTGATGCTAACAGATTGACTGGACTAAATTTATTGGATTGACATCGAAATGTGAGATATGCTCTCAAACCTAAATTGAATTTCTTGGATTGTCACCAATGTGCTAGAGATTATATATTTATGTGTTATAAAGATGAATTGAATGTGTAATTGTGTGTAGAAACATTATAAAATTGATCTTAGATGTATGGAACCATTATGGATGTATTTGGAAGGCTAAGAGCGGATGAATAGTGTTGGGAATTATGTTAAATATATGTTGTGAAGATGGATTAAATGTAGAATTTTGATTATGATTATTGTGAATTGGTTTATGATGTGTGGGATCATTGTTGTTATTTTTTAAAGATTGGGTATATAAATTCTTTATGTAAAGGATGATTTAAATAGATTGCACACCATGTATTGGTGATAAGTGTGAATGATTGTAAATTGAAGAAAAAAGTATTGAAGTATTACTAATATGTATTAGAAGATTGGGTATATAAAACCTCTATGTTATGGATAGTTTAAAATTCATGATCATAATGTGTTTAATAAAATAAATTGTTGTGTTGAAGTTTAAGTGTGTGTGTGTGTGTGCACGCACACATGTTATATGGCTGAATAATTTATTGAAGGAAAACCATGGTTTTTGGTATGTGAAGTAGATGATTGAATAAAAAGTGAGTAAATATGTTGTATGTTCTCTTCTTTTCCTTGGCCAAAAGTTGCTGGAATGACAACTTGAATGTGCTTAAACAAAGGTTGTTACAGTAGCATAAAAGTATACAAGTTTGGGCTATTGAGATAGCGTAGTATGCATAATAGTGGATTGAAACAACCAATAATGTGTATGTTTGGGGGTTATTTTGACAGCTCAAAAGTTTGCAGATATAAATTGTTATGGTAGCCATAAATGTGTGTAATTGAGGATTGTTATGAAACTATTTATATAGGTGAGTATGGGTTGCTATGACAGCTATGAATGCCTATATTTATGAATCGTTATAAAAATTATGAGTGTGGACTGCTATGGCCTAAATAATGTAGGGGTATTCTTAAATGGCATAATATTTACCAAAAATAATGTTATAATATTTGTTGAATATTTGTTTACATTGTATAATACTCATCATATAACGCATAATCTTTTGGCAATTAATATATTTTTTATTTAGTGAATTTAAATTTATTGTATAGTATTTTTATCTTTTTTTGGTAAAATTTTTATTATGGTGATCATATATATATATATATATAATGTCTTTTTACTTATTAAGCAATTCACATGCATTAAAAAAACCATGAAGTTTTTCAAATTTTTTTTATTGGGTTATTGAATTGAATTTATTGTTTTGTGTTTTTTAGTGCTCTTACTTAATGATATTTTCATATATTTAACACATATTTTTTTTTGAGAACTAATATTTTATTGAATTTAAATTTATTATTTTTATATTTTTATGCACTATTTATGTAAAGTAGAAGATTTATGTTCTGTGTATTTTACATTCATGGTTACTGTCGCACCCGACATCGCGGCGGCCCCTAAAAAAAATAATTCCTTGATTTATGGAAAAATAACAGATTTCTGGCATCTTGTTCTTTTAGAAACACAGGTCTTATTTAAGGAGTCGCCACCTAGTATTATGGTCACTAGGAATCTTAATTGGTCAACAGAGATTCTATGGTTCGGGACTGGTTACGTAAAAGGGAAGATATTATCACCCCTTAAACGTTCTGCCTAAGGCAGACTGCATTGCTGATTTTATCTTAAATTACTAAATATTTTGTTGGTTTATGCTATGATGGTTTGCGTGTAATATTCCTGACTCTGGCGCCAATGAATATTTAACTACAGATATTTTCAACTCTGGCGTTGATAAATAGTACGTAGCTATAAAATAAATTTAAATCCGTATTTTTTATTCCTGACTCTGGCGTCAGTGAATAGACAAATCAAATGAATTTATTTTTTACGCATACACAATTTTTATTTTTTTTCTAAATAAAAATAAAATATAATGAATAATATAAATTTAAACTGGTATTTTTATTCCTGACTCTGGCGTCAGTGAATAAACCAATCAATTTATATTATTTTTATTCATGCATACACATTTTATTATTTTTTATTTTTTAAAATTTTTCTATTTTTTTAATTTTTTGTTTTTTTTTGGGCTGGGCCTAGCTCAGACCATAGGGGGCTGGGCCGGGCTCAGCCCAAAACTAGCCCAGCCAGCCTAACCATTGGCCCAAACCAGTGGCCCGGCAGAGTTAATTAAACTGCACGCGTGAAGCAATTTCACGCGTGCAGCAACTGTGCGAAGGTAATTAAATTACCTTTGCACAGTTCTTACATTTATACAATTCCAAACAAGAATGAAGAGAGAATGAGAACGGCTTACCTGCTTCTGGAGATCGTGAGGAGGCTTGCAGCACGGTGATTTAGCTCTCGTCTGTGTATGACTGCCCCCTTCTGTTTTCCTTTTGTTTCGGTGATGATGAAGGTCACGGCTTGCTACTTGGGTTCTTCTTTTTTCTGATTTGCAGGGGGGATTGAGGAGAAGGTGATGTTAATGTTGGTTTTCTGGGTTTCTTTGTTGGCGTTTTCTCTGGTTTTTTTTTGTGTATTTTCTTTCTCTCTGTTTTGCTAGGTTTCTTCCCTCTGTCTTGCTCTGTTCTTTTTTCTCTGTTTTTCAGGGTTTTTCTTCCTTGTTTTTGCTTGTGTTCCTCTCTTCCTGCTTCTGTTTTCTTCCCCGGTTCTTGGCCTGTTCGTCCCTCTCTGTTTTTTGGGTTTTCCCTCTGGGTTTTACTTGAGTTTTTCCCTGTTTTTTTCTTGCCCAAAATCCCACTGTTATCCCCCCTTTCAGTCCCCGGTTTTTCTTCCTCTCTATTTCCAGTCCCCTGCGTTATTCGTCTTCCCCTGGTTCTGTGACTTCTTCTTCCGTGGCTCCTTTTTTGTCTTCCTTGTTCTTTGTGGTTCTGTGATCCCCTGTCTCCTCCTCTCTGCCTCCGTTCTCAAAGAAAGAAAGAAACGTTGTGGTTTCTGTTCCTGGTAGTTGCAGAAGACGATGAAAGTGTAGAAGGGCTATCCCACCAACACTGCCCCTTGGTTCTGTCCCTCCCCCTGTCGTGCATGGCTTTCTTTCTTTCTCTTCTTTCTGCTCCCTTTCCTCTCTGGCTTTATAGCCACAGAATGCCACCGTTACCAGGTAATAAATTGGCTGTTTTGCAGGAGTAATGGCGATGCATTCGTTTTTGTTCGGACGAGTGAATGAGAAGATGAACAGTGTTGATGGACATGGCTAATTGCATTTTGATCCTTAACATTTTGAATTTTAGCAGTCCAGTCCTTGGGTAAATTGTAATTGAACCCCTGCATCTCAGCGCAATTTACACATTGGTCCTTGGTTTTAATTTCTTGCAAATTGTACCCCAATCAACCCCAAACTTTGGTATTTCTTCAATTAAGTCCTTGATTTCATTAATTAAATTAATTCCAAACTCAATTAAGTCCAAAAACTTATCAATTCTCCAATTAAGCCCTTGCTTTGATTAATTAAATTAATTTCAAGCTCAATTACGTCACAAAACTTATCAATTCTTCACTTAAAACCCTTGCTTTGATTAATTAAATTAATTCCAAAGTTTAATTAAACCTCAAAACTTCCAATCATGTTGCCCTTAACCCAAATTTTAATTCATTCTTCATTTATTTTATTTTTACTTGTTTTTCATCATTTTTTCAGTAATTAAAATAAAAGGGTCAAAAATTGGGTTATGACAGTTACAATAGGTATATAATACATGAAAAAATGAGACAAGATCCCAAGAATAAACCTAAACATATGTTTCTAATAAATGTACAATGATTTATATAGAATATAGAGATATAACTTTAATACTCCCCTTTAAATTGGAGCATGGAGATCCATAATGCCCAACTTACATGATAATACTTGAAATTGTTCAAGTCCTAAAGCTTTAGTGGAGATATTTGCAAGCTGATTGTGGGTAGGTATGTGCTTGATGATAATAAAGCCAGCCCGTAACTTTTCATGAATAACATGACAATCAATTTCTATATATTTTGTACTTTTATGCAAAGTAGGATTCTGAGCAATGTGAAGGGCTACTTGGTTGTCATAATATAAGAGCATGAATTGTGAATGGTGGACGTCAAGATCATGTAGAAGGGTTTTGAGCCATGTAAGTTCACAGGTAATGGGAGCAAGAGCTTGATTCTTAGCTTCAACAAAAGAGCAAGAGACTATATATTGCTTTTTAATACACCGGGAAATAGGACTTGTGCCAAGCTGAATGAAAAAACCTGTGGTGGAGCGTCGAGTGCGTGGACAACTAGTCTAGTCTGAAACAGAGTAAGCTGAGACTTGAAGAGTGTTGGTAGTAGGAAAGAATATGCCTTGGCCTGGAGTGGTCTTAATGTAACTTGAACTTGAAGAGGTGGAGGATTTGGAGTTATGAGATGATAAGGAAAAATATTTTCTTCAAAGTAACATCATGGGAGATGAAAATTTTGTGGTTTTCTATATCATATACACAATAAGCTTTATGATTGATAGGATAACCTAAGAAAACACATAATAAAGCACGAGGGGAGAACTTATCACGATGTTGATGAGGGTTTAGACATAACATAAACACCCAAACACTCGTAAATGTGTATTTAATGGTGGTTTGTTGAAAAGGAGCCCGTAAGGGGACTTATGATTGAGACCGGGGGAAGGAGTTCAGTTAATCAAATAAGTGGTCGTGAGAATACATTCACCTCAGAATGAGGTGGGAAAATTGGCTTGAAAACATAAACACCAGGCTATGTTAAAAAGATGATGATGTTTACATTTAGCAATGCCATTTTATTGAGGTGTATCCACATATGTACGTTCGTGAAGCATATCGTGATCATGAAAAAAGGTTTGAAGTTTATTGTATAGAAATTCTTGACCACTATTAATGCGTGCATGTCGAATAATGCAATTGAATTAAGTTTTAACCATGGCAAAAAAAAAAGATTAAGACAAGTAAAAGTATCAAATTTCATATGTATGAGATAGACCCATATAGTACGTAAGTAGTCATCCATAATTGTTAAAAAATATTGTGTTTCTGAATGTGAAGTAGTAGGATAACCACCCTATATATCACAATAAATCCAATTGAAACAAAATGTGTTTTTATTTGTATTCAAAGAAAAAGGCAGACGAGTGTGTTTTGCTCTAGCACATATATCACAGCCAAATATTAATTAGAAATATGTAAAGTTTTTGGAATACATGAAGCAGAAGGGTGACCAAGTCGTTGATTCTAAATAATGGATTCAGGGACATTTTTAGTATGAAAAACTAAGGCAGAGAAAGGTTTGTAGTAGTAAAGTCCATCTCGTACTTTACCCATTTCAATCAGCTTCCTCGTTGATAGTTCCTGAAAAACACAAAAGATAAAAAAAAAATAGCAACACAATTGAGAGTACTGGTGGGTTTGCTAATGGACAGTAAATTAAATTTAAATGAAGGCATATATAGAACATTAGAAAGAAAGATATCAGGGGAAATGTAGTGTGCTAGTATGAGTTATAGAATAATATCACCATTTAAAAGTTTAATAGGACATGATTGATGAAAGGGTTGAACATTATCAAGAGATGATAAATTTAAAATTATATGATCTGAGGTACTAGAATCAATAATCTATTCATGATTAGGGAAAGAAACAGAATGGCAAGAGGTAAAATTACTAGCAAAATTGACAGAGTTAGTTTTCAAAGGTGATAGAAGATCTAAAAGTTGATAGCATTAGTCACTAGTGAGGCCAGGAATAGTAATCTCAAAAGAGGTTGAAAGACTAGTGACATTGTTCACTGCCATTGATAAACCAAATTGTCCATTAGATGTTTTACGGTATTGAGACTTGTTTTTGGGATAACCGTGCAACGTATAATAGTGGAATTTTCAATGACCGTCACAGTCACAGTAGTTGCATTTTTTATAACCACATCCTCTTCCCTTATTATTAGAACAATTAGAGAAAGGATGAGGAACCACCATGGCAGCAGATTCAGTTGGAACACTAAAGATATGAAGGAGGCGTTGCTTCTCCTTTCGATATAAAATCGAATAAACTTTGGTAACATGGGGGATAAAGGATCCGTAACCAAAATCTAGCTATAAATTAAAGCATAAGAATCATGTAACCCCATCAAAAACTAAAAAACTCATTCAATGTCTTACATATGGGCTAATTCTTTTAGGACACCATAAGTGCATTTTGATGTGGGATTAAGCATGACAAGTTCATTCGAGACCTTTAAGTGTGGTAAAATATGTAGAAATGGTCATAAAGCCTTGAATGAGAGTAGCAATGTCACACTTCAATTTGAAAATTCTAGGATTGTTGCTTTGAGAGAAACGATCCCCAAGATTGAGCCATACATCACAGAGATAGTCATGATAAATCAGACTAATCAGACTATTAGCAATGAATTTATCAATTGAAGATGAGAAGCCATGACAAGACTATATCACTATAATATTCCCATAGTTGAATTTTTGTTATGGAGTATGTTGGTTTGGAGAGGGTACCATTAACAAAACTCAATTTATTTGTCATTTAATGTCATTTTCATGGCTCGCTTTCAGGTAGGATAATTGTCACCATTAAAAAGAATGGAGACTAAAATGACACCTGAGTGATCAGTGGAATGGAGGAAATATAAAAAAATATATCCAAAATTGATGAAGATGTTAAAGAGGGGGCTTCTTGATATAGGTATTGGACATGGCTATAAAAAAAACAAGTAAACGTATATAGAAAAGTAAGTTATGATATCATGTAAAATAGAATATTTTTGTTCCATTATTTTATATTTATAGTTACAATAAGTATATAATACATTAGGAAATTAAACAAGATTGTAAGAATAAAGCCTAAATATATGTTTCTAATAATTGTACAGTGATTTATATATAGAAGGTAGAAATATGGCTCTAATAATTTATTTATAGTATTTTTATTTGTTGCTAACATATAAACATAATAGTTAGCATATTATATATTTATTAAGACTTGTCACATATATTAAATAAATTAGATTAATCATGTTCCATAATCTAGATATCATTCTAATATTCTAATTAAATATTTTATTAATTTCCAAAAGTTGTTGGAATGACAGCTTGAATGTACTTACTGTGCATAACAGTGGATTATTAAGATAACCAATAAATGTGTGTATTTGGGGCTGTTTTGACATCTCAAAAGTGTGTGAATGGTATTAAATAAAATAGATTCATCATGTTCCATAATCAACCATTTATGGTATTTTTATCTCTTTTGGGTAAAATTTTATTATGGTGATCATATATATATATATATATATATATATATATATATATATATATATATATATATATATATATAGTCTCTTTACTTATTAAGCAGTTAACATGCATTAAAAAAACATGCAATTTTCTACAATTAATTTTTTTATTGGGTTATGTTTTTTAGTGCTCTTACTTAATGAAGTTTTCATATATTTAACACAGTTTTTTGACAATTAATATTTGTTTGAATTTAAATTTATTATTTTATATTTTATGCACTATTTATTTATAATATTTTTATTTGCTGCTGACAATATATAAAACATGATAGTCAGCATATTATATATTCATTAAGACCTATTACGCATATTAAATAAAATGGATCCATCATGGTCTGGTCCGTAATCTACATATCATTCTAATATTCTAATTAAATATTATATTAATTTCAACTGAAATTGCTTTTGTTTTATTTCGTACATGCCTTCATAGATGTGGGTTCAAATGCTAAGAAATGAAGCACAAATTTGGGCCGAGCCTAAAATAGCATGACTGTAGCCCATTTCAAAAATCACATGGGCCCAAACTCAACTAAGTTTTAGATTTCAAAAATCACATTTATCTTTGCCCGACGAAAAACATTGAAAATGAGAAATTATTAGGTGAATCTAGTTCATCATCTACCATGTACCAATTAATAAAAATTTTATACATCATTATTTTTTTCTAAATCATCAATTTAATGAATGATATTAAAAAATTTAAATCTTTCCATAGTAAAATAATGCATCAATCACAAAATGATGTAAAAGAATTTAATATTGATATGTAAAAATTTTATTGGTTTGATCCAAGATGTGAGGTGGTGAATTAAATTCACCTACTAATTTCTTATATTGAAAATCCATTGCACCCATTTAAAAATATATAGGATAATTTAAAAAACATTTGCATAATTATTTCAAGTGACTAGCTGGTGTAATTTCTGATTTTGCATAGCAGGCCAAATTTATCATTTTTTTTTATTAAAACCTAAATTTGATGAGTAAAATTATTTATAAAAAAAACATTTCTAACACAGATAACAAAAGTGAGAATTGAATCTAACTGTTTAAAAAGAATTTTGAGTAAGAAACATATTTCATTGATGAAAAATCTATATCTGCTGATTAGTATCAAAATCTTCCAATCAACTGAAGAAACCATTTGGGAACGCGGTGCAAACCGTGTTTCTAAAAAATTTTAATTTTTTTTTGCTAAAATTTAATATGGTTTGTATGTTTTGGATCGTTTTGATGTGCTGATGCCAAAAATAATTTTTAAAAAATAAAAAAAATCATTGACATGCATTTCGGCACGAAAAATTATTTGAAAAACAATCACTACCACACTACCAAACATAATCAATTACCAAATTCTTATTCAAAAGTTGAAAAAAAACCCCGAACTAGCAAGGAACCAAACCTCCAACAAGAGAGAAGGAAGGCTCCAACAAAGACGAGACATAAATTAGACAATAATCTAGATATATTAACAAACACATAAAGAAATTGTTTGTTTGTGTGGCTAGATTGTACTTTTTAAAAAATTTAATTTTTTTTAGTTTCAAATTAATATTTTTATATTTTAGATTGTTTTGATGTATTAATATTAAAAATAAAAAAATATTATTTTAATATTTTTAAATAAAAAATATTTTTACTATAATTTTAAATACGATAAAAGAATCCGGTCTAAAATCAATATATATGATTTTTATTAAAATAAAATGAAAGAAAAAAAAAGACAGAGAAGGAAAAGAAAGTGAAAGAAGTGGCTAATACCAAGTTTAGGATGCTTATTCGCATTCAATGGACATATATAATATGAAAATAAATAAATAAATAATATAGGTTTTTAAATATAATTCAAATTCAATTATCAAATTTTCAAATTAACAGTGAAGTCACCCAATGATCTAACAAATATCTGGAAATCTAAATTAAAAAAATTAGTGTTAATGAACGCTTCCCACATATCATGCAATGAAACCAAATTATCATATCCATGTAATAAGATGTAATAAGATGACGGGATGTTTGGATTTAATAATGATTGTTTTTTAAAATGTTTTTAACTTGAAAATATATTAAAATATTTTTTTATTTTTAAAAAAATTATTTTTGATATCAGCACATTAAAACAATTTAAAAAAATAAAATAAAATTTAAATTTTTTTAAAATATTTTTAAAACACGAAACAAACATTATAAATATAAGTTGGAATAGAACATGAACCTGTGTTTGGGAACGCGGTTGAAACCGCGTTCCCTCAAAATTTAATTTATTAAAAAAAAAATAATTTTTTTTGTCTTTATATCATTTTGATGTGGTCATCTCAAAATAATTTTTTAAAAATAAAAATATATATTTTAAATAAAAAAATATTTTAAACTATAATTACTACTACAATTTTAAATATTTCCGAAAATTTAAAGTTTCAGGGGTGAGATCAGCTTAATCAAACAGAAATCATCCTTGAAATTAACGCATTCATGCAAAACATATTCGATCCTTGAACTATATCTCCATGTGTCGGTCGTTTTATGTGGCTACTGTTCCACAATAGCGACATCAATAATTTTGTCAATGGCAGCACAAGCTAAACACTCTTCTGACTTCTGTAGAGTGTCTTTGGCTCCCAGGCAACTCAAGACAGGATTAATTATGCTGTCTTCTGATGTGCAAGTTGACTAGTTTCTTTTCTTGTACAGGATTTTTGCTACCTATAACATATAGGCGGTGCCTAGAAGAAAAAAAAAAAACACACGGGTCAATTTCAGTGATGATTCAAAAGTATCATAGGAATTGTGTATTGGGTTACTGAAAATTATACATGTACGAAAAAATTATAGAACAAAATTACTTGGAAATTTTTAGAATTTTATTATACATATTTAGAGATTTTTTAGAGATTTATTATTTGTAAATCTAATTTTTTTTATTTAAATAATTTTTTAAAGGTTGTGTTGTTGCAAACAACAAGATATCTAGTTGTTGAGCCTCCAACAGCAATTCACATGAAGTGAGAAATCTTCTAAATTCTTATTTAAGATAAAGAGATTGTTATGCTTAGAGTGTTAGCTATAATTCTGTGTTTTTATAGTTTTTTTGTCTAACATACAACAATTAGAAAAGTGCATCGATTAATATAATCCTTGTATTAATTATATTATATTATATTATAGTCCTTAATTTCTAAAATATATTTTAATCAAGTCATACTTAATTAAATCATCCCAATTTAATTTCTGACTAATGGTTCTTAATGTGTGTAACTCATTAAGTTCCTAATATGGTGGCCCAAATATAAATATAAATTATAATTAAATAAATTAAATAATTTAATTTATTATCAATTAAGCAATTGATTAATTTATATTTAAAGATCAAGTGCGTTGTCTAGGAACGTGTCATGATTCCCTAAATATTAAAAAAATCATTAGTAGTTTGACTAACCTTTCAGTGATTGATTTCTCAATGTAATTAATATTCTTTCATCAATTATATTCCGATTTAACATTAAGGTATGAAATATATTTGTCATGTTAAATCATGTTTGTTCTTTACATAATGGTCATTGATCGTTTGAATAAGATTTGAAACTCTTTTCAAATCTTATTCCATCTTAACCAAGGATTTCTCAGTCAATATTATTTGAAAACAAATGTAATATTTTTTCTAATTCACATAAAGTGATGAATTCTCTCTTAATTACTCAATTGCCTTCATATAGTTCATACTATACTCAATCTTTGCCCTTTTATTACCTCGATTAATATAACATGTAACAGGATTAAAGTATAACATTCTCTATATAAAATGACTTAGTGATCTCAAGTCTAAAGATCACTTACACAACCGTCACATGAGTCTTTCCATAAATATAAGTGATCTCTCCATATAGAATTCTAGTGGGGGTCAGTTCAGTGTACATGTTTTATGATAAAAATCTACATGTTAGTTTTATATATCCTTTATATCTCAGCTTATAAGAACAGTTGTTTTCTTTCATAAAATAAAGAACATAATATGTATCAGTCTTTACGACTCTAATGAATGTTTAATATTTAAGAGATTGACAACTAAGAACATTTTAGGAACAATGCTTTGATGCAATAAAAATCTCATAATTATAAAAACTTTATAATTTTCTTTACAAATCACTTTTATCTCATGAACTTTATTCTTATTTTAAATTTATTAATCTAATATTATAAGATGAATTAATTCTTTATTAATAATAAATATATTTATATAAATATAATAATATTACATATAATCAACCAATTGGCTACCAAACATATTAAACAATAATTTCCTGATACCCATCTCCTAGCATTTTGTTATTTGTTGCAATTCGCAAAAATTGTGCGAAGAAACCCAATACGCACACATCTAAAGTCTAAACCAACGTTGCCATATAACCCTTTACTTTCTTGCATTGGATTTTGCCCGTCAAACATTCAAGGATGAAAAAAGAGTGCAGGAAACCACAATGAGGTGGCGGTTGATCACTGGATTATGCATATACCTTCTCTTCGTCTGTTGTCTCCCATAAACTCTTAATCATGAGCTGTTTTTGTAGTAACTTGTAGCAATATATGCTCGAGTTGAAACACTATGAATCAACGGACCGAAAGAAATTGTTATTAATTAATGATTTTGGATTTTTTTTAATTATTATTATTAAGGTTTCGTAGTATCATTCATTCCTGTTCTTACACAGGTTGTTTGAATTTAAGAGGTTTCTTTGTCCATATCATTGAAACGTGGTGTTGTTAAACACTTTTTTAAAATAGCAAGTTGTAATTATTATTATTATTATTTTTTTTTTATTATTATCGTGGGATGTCCGGGCCAGCTTGCGCGCACCACGACTATTCCCCACGGCCCATTGAACATCCTGCAAGCCCAGTGAGCAGGTAAAGCACCGCGGGGGTGACAGGCGTGCACATAGAGGATCGAACTCGGGACGGGAGCGGAACAAGTCACACGGTTGACCACTGAGCTAGACCCTCAAGTGCTTGTAATTATTATTATTATTTAAGCATGTGGGTGACAAAAATTGTTATTCAATTTCTTTACCGTTATTCAATTTTTTTAAAAAGAAAAAGGTACCTTCTTTGCTTGAAATTAATAACGAAGTAGTAGCTGAATCATGGTAGTAATAGTATATGTGGAGAACATAAAAACTTTAGCTCTGTTTTTTTAACGTACAAAATTTAGATTTAAACACTCTTATTGTCGAAAATAGAGTTTCATAACATTCATTCACGATATTTGTCATAATTTCTTATTCTATTTTTTTATATGTTTGATATGAAATTAATTAGCTACAATTCCATTTAATTTTTTTAATTTTTTTTAAAATACTTTTAAAATATAAAAACAAACAGGCTCTTAACTATTCAGCCATAATTAGTGTTTTATATTTAAAAAAATATTTTAAATTCTAATATTTTTAAAATTTAAGAAAGTGTCTTAAATTCCAAAACCTTTTTAACAAATGTCTTCATAGTATAATTAACTAAGACTACTATTCTCTTTTATTTAATTTCCAGCTCATACCCTCATGACTTGTCCGAATCCAAAGAAAAAAATAAAGAAAATCGTGGATTCCGTTCTGATTGGTTTTCAAATGAATTATAGATCTAGACATGCTAGATATACTCATCTTCTCTTGTTATTTTAATGAAATCTCCTTGTATGTATGCATATCATCCGAGATTCGAAACTCTTGTTATTAATGAAATCTCCTTAATAAATTTGGAGTTTTTTTGGGAATAATATGTCAACCTTTTTTTTATTGTAATTCCTAACTTAGGCTTAGAGATAATACTAGTTAATTTAGAGTTTTTCTTCATTATAATCGAGAAATCAAGTTGTATTTCAACAACTTGTAAAATGAATAAAAGATATTATGTTTTCTAGTAAGTAACTACTCATACTTATTTTATGAAAAATAAATATAAGAGGAAGAGAGAAATTAAAACGAATTTATTTTTATTATTTTTTATGAGACCTAACATTCCTTTTCATCATCTATTAATATCCCTCTTCAAAATAAACTCATAAAATAACTATTTTCAATTACTCATTGAACATTATAAATCCTTTTAAAATGATATATTTTGAATTTCAAATTTTAAAGTGTATAATCTTGCAATCCAAACATGTAGATAGCAGATTTTTGTGTAGTAGTGACCATTTACTTTGAAAATAGTTGTAAATTTAGAGTGTGTGGTAGCGAATTTTTTTCAAATTGCTTTTTCTTAGAAATACATTAAAATAATATATTTTTTATTTTTTAAAATTATTTTTGACATCAGCACATCACATCAATATGAAAATACTAAAAATTATTAATTTGAAGTACATAAAAAATTAAAAACAATTTCAAAATTTTTTAAAATATTTTTAAAACTCCAAACCAAACAAGTTTTTATATATATATATATAGAAATGAAATTCCTACTATACTATAAAGTCATTTCTCGTGATGAATGAAGAGCTTTATGAGGGCCCGTGTTTATGGTTCAGTAATTATCGCTTCACCACAAGCTAAAGCAAGTGCTTTGTTTATAGCAGCAGCATCTTATAATTTTTTGACTTTTTGAGTTACATGCGCCATACATTTCACCAAAAACTCCAAAAGCATTGACAAATCTTTCAAAACAATCAAGGGTGACGAATTTAAGTTGTAAAAGAAATCTAGCCTAATGATTACATGACTTTTTCTTTTTAGAGCTTACTTAACAGCGTAATTGTGATTGCTTTTCAAATAATTTTTCGTGCTAAAATATATGTTAATGATGTTTTTTTATTTTAAAAAATTATTTTTGATATCAGCACATCAAAACGATCCAAAATACAAACCATATTAAATTTTAGTAAAAAAAAAATTTAAATTTTTTAGGAACGCCGGTTGAACCGCGTTCCCAAACATGCTCTTAATCTTTTGAAGCATGGGTGACATTAACGGAAATATTCAGGTACTGTTTGATATTGTATTTTTAATATTGTAATATAATTGTGTTTTTTTTAAAAAATTAGATTAGTATTATTTTTGGGTATTTTTAGATTGTTTTGATGTGCTGATATCAAAAATAAATTTTAAAAAATAAAAAATATATTATTTTGATTAGAAGATTATAGGTAATCATCATGACAAATAGAGTAAAAAAAACACATATTGTAATTGAATTTTCAATGAATAAATACTGAAATTCCCATACTAAATACTTATATCTCGTAATTAATAAGGACATCCTATGATTAAAATAATTATAAGAAAAACCCAGTACAAATAAAACAGAGTATAGTTTATTTCCCAATCGGTATATAGGATTGAAGTACAAAATAAGGTTCAGAGGGCAGAGATGATGAAAGTGAAACATGCACGATTTTGGTGATGCAAAGGAAAAAAATGTGAAGCATTTTGGTGGATAAAATGTCATAATCTAAGCCCCCCTGTCATTTCGTCCTTGGCTTGTACATTATGATATTATTGTTTCAATTGCTGCAAAAGGAGGCATTTGAGTTAGTTTATTTTTATGTTTTAAAAATATTTTGAATTTTTATTTTATTTTTGAATTTTTATTATTTTTTATATATTTTTAATTATTTTAATGTGTTGATATTAAATATAAATTTTTAAAAAATAAAATATCTTTTTAATATTTTTTTTAAAATATTTTTAAACCGTTATAAAAATACCATCCTTACTCAGCAATGTCTACTGCAACATGAGAGTGAGATGGGAGTGTGAGAGGACTTGTCTTTAAATTTATTCATGTGTCCCACCCACAATTTGTCCAGCAAGGTTGTTAAATGGGGTCTGTTTGCTTTATGCGGTTGTGTTTTAAAATATTTTTTATACTGAAAGGTATTAAAATAATATTTTTTTTATTTTTTTAAAATTATTTTTAAAATTAACATCTCAAAACAATTTAAAACATATAAAAAATTAATTTTTAATAAAAAAATTAACTTTTTTAAAAATCTAGATTAACCTGCGTTTCCCATTGCTTCTTCTCCTGCACTTGACAACTTATGCTCCCTGCATAATTCCAAACTCAATAATATTATTAATTTAGTGAAAAGTGAGAAAAAAGGGACCAAAAAACAATTTTAGCTACGATTATATGGAATTT
Organism: Populus simonii; assembly: GCA_007827005.2. Taxonomy (NCBI): domain Eukaryota; kingdom Viridiplantae; phylum Streptophyta; class Magnoliopsida; order Malpighiales; family Salicaceae; genus Populus; species Populus simonii. The sequence continues at coordinate 11,474,202 of CM017475.2, read as the reverse complement.
CGCAATGTGGTTAAAATACTATTTGTTTAAAATTTAAAATTTATTTTTTTTTTAAAATTAATATTTTACTGTTTTTGAATCTTTTAAATTTGTTTATATTAAAAATAATAATAAAATATTATTTTTATATATTTTTAAATAAAAATTATTTTAAAACACAATCTTTATCATACTAAGAATGTGTTTGCCAGTGTGGTAGCGGTTGCTTTTCAAATAACTTTTTGTGCCGAAATACATGTCAATGATATTTTTTTTATTTTTAAAAAATTATTTTTGATATTAGCACATCAAAACGATCCAAAACATACAAACCATATTAAATTTTAGCAAAAAAATTTTTTTTTGAATTTTTTAGAAACACGGTTTGCACCGTGTTTCCAAACACATTCTAACAACTGTACGGACACTCTACAGTTCTTAGGGATAGTAATAAACTTGCTCATGCATCATAATATGGCAAAGGTGATCGATCATTATTGCCCATCTCACAGGAAACATTATCATTTTTTGGTCCCTTTCCATTGAGGTTAAGCTCCTTGAGTAGTCTTTTTCTCCCTGGTAAGTTGAGTTTCTATTAAAACATTAATTAAATAAAAGATTACACTTATTTATTTCAATAATAAAAAGTATTAGTCGAGATTAAATCTCTTTTTAACAATATAAAAACAGCAGTGTCGGTTGGTGAAGATTTACCAACCGTTTTTTGGTCTTAAAATCTACCAACACTAATCAATCTTGTTGTTGGTACTGATAATTTTTTTTAGTTAATAAAAAGAAGAGCGTTACAATAAAAAATGCAATATAAAATGATTTTTTAAGGTGATTTTGAAATAATAATTTTAATCAATATTGTAAATACAATAAATCTTTAGGAGTTATTATTTGTAAATACTAAATACAATGAAAAATCAGAATAACAAACATTGAATTTTAATTATAACATTCTTTCTTGTCTTCTTGCCGTAGAGTTTTTTTTTTTTAGATTAATATAGATATTCAGACTAACTTGAACGTATTATGTAAGTCTTCAATAACCCTGAGATTTGTAAAATTCAAACTGATGACTTTTAAAAAAAATTTATTTTTATTTTCATCAGTTGTGTTGGTAATTTTTTTTTGATGATAACACTATTTTATTTTTATGTGTTTTTTCAATAATCTCAAATCTATTATATCACTCAAGCTGATTTTTTTATTTGATTTTTAGTTTATCTAGTGTCTTGCTCAATTTTGAGGTTTATTATTTTTTTTTAGTTTTTTTTATTTCATGCCTTTTTGAGGGTTTGTCGTGCTACAAAACATGTTATTTTTTTAAAAAAATATTCTGATTGTTTAATGTCATATATATTTGGAAAAAATACATAACAAAAGGAAAAGGAGTAAAGCTACCGATATCTTAGTACTAAAGAGAAAGACCACCCGAGATTCATTTCTTGTATTATAATTTATTTTTAATTTCATAAAAATGTTTTTTCTCTATATCTTGACTCTATTTTTTTAAAAAAAAATTTATATGTTAGAGAATAATATAAATCATTTACTAGAACCTCATCTAAGAGTTTAAGCTATTGAGTTGAGATAGTTTTTTAATGTGGTATCAGAGTCTTGATGACCAAATGATCACGAATTTAAATTTTATCATCCCTATTTATTTGATAAAAATTAAACACAAGGTAAAATTGATCTGTTTCAAGCTCAAAAGACTTTTACTTGAAAGGATGTGTTAGAGAATAATACAAATCATATCCTAGAACCTCACCTAAAAACTTAAATTATTGGGTTGAGATGGTTTTTTAATATTATATGTCTTTAGATGTGCTATAATGACATCATAAAATGTTTTTTTTATCGTTTAATATTAGATGTAGATGCCATGTCATTTATTTCAAAAAAAAAACATTCAGTTTTATTTGAAGTGTGTGTGTATATATATATTAAAGTAGTTTTAAAAAATAGGCTATATAAGTAACGAGGATGGAAATAACAATCAATTTTAATAAAATCCAGAGCCAGACAATGTAATTTATCCTTTGAAAATATTCAAAGATGAGATTTCCTTAGAATCATGTGTTGGTATAATAAGGCAATAAGAGGGATTTTATGAACCTAGAAAATACAGAATTATTTTCATTCACAAATTCATGAATTTATTTACTTGCATACCTTTTTTTCTTAAAAATAAAATAAAAAATCCTTGAGGGTTTTCATGTCTCTGTTTTTAACATCGATTGAGACACGACATCGTGTCAGTAAGCTGATACTGTCTGAATGGATATTTTATCGTCCACTTTTCAGAAGTTGCAATGGAGGACAAACTCGATGGTGATTAAGCCATAAGCGTGTCCTTTTGCGTTAAACTAATTAAAGCAATTAACCATTAAAATTACGTTGTCTTTTGAATTATTAATTATGATCATAAAGTATATTACACAGGTTCTCACTCTTTTATTATTATTATTATTATTATTATTATTCTACAGTAAAATATATTTTTAACCAAGAACGATTTAAGGATGGATGTGTTTAAAAATTTATAATCTTTTAAACATAAAATTAAATAATCTTTTAAACATTATCTTTAAAATTTAAAAATGAAAACTAAGAAATGAATCTCTTTTTAATCACCCTTGAACATTCCAATTTTTGTGATTTCTTATGTACAATTGATCAATTTTTCTAGGTTTGTACTGCAACAAATTTTTTTTTGATACTTTTAAGGATAATCAAGTATTTTCATTATAAAATAAAACTACTTTAATCTCTAAATAAATATACTAATTGAGAAGAATAAATTGTTTCGGAGTAAAAAAAATAAATTATCATGCTCTTACTCCTAATTATACTCATATGTTCAAGTGCAATTATATATGTTTTGATCATAAATTAAACTTTGTCAAAGAGTGAAACATTATATTTAAGTACAAGTATATAATAGGCATTTTGTTAGTAAAAATCCAAAACTTTAATTAGTTAGTTACTCTTTAAAACCAGCATCAATGTTGATTTTTGTTAAAAAAATAATTTTATTCTTTAAAAGTGATTGTTTTTATTTAATTTTTTGGTTAATAATTGTTTTTATAGAGAAAATTAAATATAATTTATAGTATTTTTAATTTATTAACATAACATGATATAATAATTAATATAGTTCAGTTATAACTTACAAGATACCATTAATTACAAAACTTTGCTTTCTTATAAAAAAAAATGCTATTATTATAACATGTTTTTCAAAGTATTTTTTATTTAAAAGTTTTTTAAATTAATGTTTTTCATATAATTTTAAAGTGTTGATATAAAATAAAATTTTTTAAAATATTATTCTAATTAATATTTTTTTAAAAAATTATACATCATTTTAAAAAAACAACATAAAAAAATACAAAAAAAAGTTAGAAAAAAAAAGAAGAAAAAGAAGAAGAAGGAAAAAAAACATCGTTGACTAGCCCCAACACCTATCCAGCAACAGCCACCACTGCACTTCACTTCACCCCCTTCAATACTCTCACATGCCAGTTACATAGGGTTACCCTTTTTAACTTTTTGTCCCTATTCTCTCACTCTATTTTCTAACACTAACACCAACCCCATCTCTCTCTCCCTCTCCAAACAATGTCTGTCTATAATCCACCACCCAAAACCCTGAAAAAAACCTTAAACAAAACCTACATTATCACCACCACAATCCCACACATTTCCCATTCCCTTCCTTAAAAATCAAACTTTCTCACCCCCCCATCTCACATTCCCTTCGAAAATCCAATCTTTTCCTTCCAAAATTCCAAACTTTCTGAAAATGGAGACCAAATGTCTCCTCCCTTTTCACCTCTTTCTGCTACTACTCTCTCTACTCTTTCAAAACCAGATCTCTCTGCCGACCATTCAGCCCTCCTCACTCTCCGTTCCGCTGTACACGGCCGAACCCTTCTCTGGAACACCTCACTGCCGACCCCTTGTTCGTGGACTGGTGTTTATGTGAGCAAAACCGTGTCACAGTGCTACGGCTTCCTGGTTTTGCACTCACAGGAGAAATCCCACTTGGGATCTTCTCAAACTTGACAGAATTGCGCACTTTGAGTCTTAGACTTAATGCACTCTCTGGAAAGCTTCCTCAAGATCTTGCTAACTGTAAAAGTTTGAGAAATCTTTATTTACAAGGGAATCTTTTTTCTGGAGAGATACCTGATTTTGTTTGGTTTGAAGGATCTTGTGAGGTTGAACCTTGGTGAGAATAATTTTACTGGCGAGATTTCAACCGGGTTTGGTAATTTTATCAGGTTAAGGACTTTGTTTTTAGAGGACAATTCGTTATCTGGGTCATTGCCAGATTTGAAACTGGAAAAGTTAGAGCAGTTTAATGTGAGTAATAATTTGCTAAATGGGTCTATACCTGATAGATTTAAGGGTTTTGGGATTAGTTCTTTTGGGGTACTTCTTTATGTGGGAAGCCTCTTCCTGGTTGTGATGGTGTTCCTAGGAGTATTGTGGTGCCTAGTAGGCCAAATGGGGGTGGAGAAGGTAAGAGGAAGAATTGTCTGGCGGTGCAATTGCAGGGATTGTGATTGGATCTATAAATGGGGTTATTGTTGATTTTAATGATTTTGATGTTTTTGTGTAGAAAGAAGAGTAGTAGTAAGTCAAGATCGATTGACATTGCGTCGGTTAAGCAACAAGAGATGGAGATTCAGGGGGGAAGCCAATTGTGGAGGTGGAAAATGGTGGTGGGTATTCTGTGGCTGCCGCTGCGGCGGCTGCAATGGTGGGTAATGGTAAAGGTGGGGATTTGAATAGTGGTGATGGTAAAAAGTTGGTGTTTTTCGGCAAGGCTTCAAGGGTGTTTGATTTGGAGGATTTGTTAAGAGCTTCGGCAGAGGTTTGGGAAAAGGTACATTTGGGACAGCCTATAAGGCGGTTTTGGAGATGGGGACTGTGGTAGCTGTAAAGAGGTTGAAGGATGTGACAATTTCCGAGAGAGAATTTAGGGAGAAGATTGAGACTGTGGGTGCTATGGATCATGAGAATTTGGTCCCATTGAGAGCTTACTATTATAGTGGAGATGAGAAGCTTCTTGTTTATGATTACATGTCAATGGGAAGCTTGTCTGCACTTTTGCATGGTGAGCATTTCTCAATTTTTGGATTTGACATGTTCTCTTTGGTTTGTTCATATATTAAACCCCCCCCCCCCCATTGGATTTGCATATTGGTGAATGATTGCTGAGATTTCTCCGGTGTGTCACCTTTGGAGATAATTACTATAATTGTTTTTTTGTAGAATTATATTTATCCTTTTGTGTCTATCTGGTTGTGATTGTGATCTTTTACAACTGAATCCATCTGCCAAGTTAATGATGAACTGAGTCAAATTAGCAAATACTATGCTTTCTTTCTGATTGTCCGAATGGTTTGTTTTTACATGCCTGCATTGTTTTGCATCGGCAAGGAGTTTCCGGGGTTATTCTTTCGTTAGCTTTCCTTTCTAAAGTTTTTCCCCGCGGCTGTGCTTAAATTTGCTTGTTTTCTGCACAACCAAGTAGGTAGTGTCAAATAAGTAGAAGTCAACATATTTTGTCATTTCTTGTTTGAAATTTTCTTCAACTCAATAATAGGCGATCTCAATTATTATCTTCAGAAGGAGTTATCTAGTCATACGTTCCCTTTGATCTAGTTTGGCATGACAATTTGAGTTGCCATATATTCAAACAATAATGTTTTGGTGTGTAGCCACTGATCTTCAATTTTTGCACAGGGAACAGGGGAGCTGGTAGGACTCCATTGAACTGGGAAATCAGGTCTGGCATTGCCCTTGGAGCTGCTCGTGGCATTGAATACCTTCACTCTCAAGGTCCCAATGTTTCTCATGGAAACATCAAGTCATCCAATATCCTTCTCACTCAATCATATGATGCCCGAGTATCTGATTTTGGCCTTGCCCGCCTTGTTGGTCCTCCCTCCACTCCTAACCGAGTTGCTGGATACCGAGCACCAGAGGTAACTGACCCTGGCAAGGTTTCCCAGAAGGCTGATGTCTATAGCTTTGGTGTATTGCTGTTGGAGCTGCTGACTGGGAAGGCCCCCACCCATGCCCTTTGAACGAGGAGGGTGTAGACCTTCCCAGATGGGTTCAGTCTATAGTTCGAGAGGAATGGACTTCAGAGGTGTTCGATCTTGAGCTCCTCAGATACCAAATGTTGAGGAAGAGATGGTTCAGCTCTTGCAGCTTGGAATAGACTGTGCTGCCCAGTACCCCCGACAATCGTCCTTCAATGTCTGAAGTAACAAGGAGGATCGATGAGCTATGTCGGTCTAGTCTGCGGGAAGACTCACAGCCTGAACCACACAATGATGCATCAGACGATATGTCCTCTTGATAGCTGGCCCCATCACTCCATGTATTGCAGAGGGATTTTCGTTGCTTTGTTTGTGCCCATAATTTTAATGTTTATTCTGGTGTTTGATGATGTGTTTGATCCGTTCTTATCTTTCATTAGGAGCCAACTGATATGTTTTTTTTTTTGTTTTTCTTTTGCCTCCTCATCCCCACTGTACTAATTTCCCCTTTTTGTTTCATGAAAACTTAGGGGTGGATGTCTGTTCTATTTCTCCTATTTGGGTGGATGGTGGAGGTTGTAATTATTATTCTTGCTTTTGCTTTTACCTTTTTCTTTTGCTTTCGATGCAGCCTTTTATGTGTTTGGATCGAGATGATGTATTGGCGACTTTGAAAGGTTTTATATTGTTTCTTCAGGCGACTCTCAAACCGCCTGTCAATCGAGAAAGCTCTCTTTTATATGCTCCACCAACTCATTAGTGCTTTAGATTGTAGCCTCTTCGCCAAAGCCCTACAAAGCTACAGACCTAGGGAGTTGTTAAAACATATCACACATTTATAGGTTTTGCGTGTGTTAGGGTGTAAAATTTTGATTTTTTTAAAATTAATATTTCTTTATATATTTTTGTATCATTTTTAATAAATTTAGAAAAATAAAAAAATATTTTTTTAATATTTTTTTTTAATTTATAATTAATAATATACTCTTGATTTTTATTTTAAAAATTCATCTTTTAATATTAAACTGATTTCAATCAATTAAAAATTGAGTTTTTTTTAATTTGTTTTTTATAAGGTTATTTCAATCTTTTAAAGTTAACTTGCTTTTTTTAATTTTATCCTTTAATTTTTGATTGATTGAGAATTAAGTTTCACAGTTTGTTTTTTATTAGAGTTATCATGATTTCAAGATCAAAGTTGTGGATTTAAAAAGTTAATTCAAATCGATTCAATATGTTTTTCAGTATTTAAAAGAAATTATCTCAAGTTCATTTTAGTCAAATTATATTTTTACCGGTTATTCCAGTTATTTTTAAACTTATCAAGTTGATCAGGTCATATCAACTCACCTCTATACAATTATTTTTACTAAAAATTATATCAGCAATGCATAAATATTCAAAATATCTAGTTACATCTAAATGGATGGTCATCTTTGAAAAGTAGAGTGGTCTCTATAATGAGACTTTATATGCATCCAAAGCCTCAAGAATTTGGAATTTCTTTGAAAATGAGTAGTGAGAAAAAAACATATGAAATAATAATTGTTATTAAAAAAAAAGGTGGGAGTAGGTAGACCTTCCATTTTCTAAAAGGGGATCTGTTTGTCTCGTTGCCTTGTGCTGTCCTATTCTTCTTCGTCTTCATCAGAAGCTGCCCTAGACTAAGATGAACACACAAATATTTTTATCACATAATACAAAATTTGAACGCTCTACCAAGCAGAATCAGCCCAACATTCACTGCTAGATTTCTAGCCTATTTGGAAGTTTAGTTATATTATTTTTCAAAATATTTTTTATGCCGAAATATATTAATATGATATATTTTTTATTTTTTAAAAATTATTTTTAAAATCAACGCATCAAAACGATTCAAAACACACATAAATTAGCAAATTTTTTTTTTTGAACACGTTCAAAACGGTGTTCCTTGGAAACCTAATATTCCAGGCTCCATAACGTTACCTGTCTTTGTCACTTAGTGTTAAGCCAAATTAAAATATCTCCACTAATTGAAGGAATTGACTTATGATGACAAAGGTTTTTCATTTCTTGATTTTTTAAGTCCCAACTTTGAGATTAAATTTTATTTTTTGAATGCACTAGAGGGATGTGAGGCTTACGTGTTTAAAATTGTTATGAAAAAAACTATATGGTAAAAAGAACTTCAAAAATAACATCACCATCATGGAAAAAGTCTGTCCTTCCTAGCCCAAATTTTATTGGACCTTCTGTTTTAAAAAATAGCAAAGCCAACTAGCAAGTAAATAGAATTTAAACTCAACAAGTGAGTCGTTTGTATCATTTGTTGTTTCTATTTTTGTTTTCAAATTTTTGGAAACAAAAACATATTTTTTTTAAAAAAAACAACCATCCATTATCATAGTTTTTAAAGAGAATTTTATTTGGTTTTAAAAAATTATCCACAAGCGATCATCAATTTTTTCTTCGGTTAAAAAATAAAATAAAAATGATGTTGAACTATCTTTTGGCAACATGTGCAGATTCATCTGATGGCCAAAGAGTCCAACTATTGTGTCATTTGAAGGGTTGAGTGGCAGCGCATCCAATGGGGTGGCACATATAATGTTATGAACGGCGATTCAACGGCAATATAATTGTTTTCTTTTCTCTCCTCTTTTCTCTCTCATTGGGATTCGCGATGGTCTAGCCAAAATTAAAAGCAATAATCCCATTTTTTCCTTTTAATTTTAGTCCTTATTTTTTTATTGTTCTTTATTTGTTTCAAATTCTTTTTTATTTTTATTTTTATTTTTATTTTAAATTTCGACTCTTATCATTTTGATGAGAATCAACAAGTACCACGAAATGATTTATTAGAGGTGTTGATTGGACCAATTACAAGGTCAAATGCCGAGAGAGATTAAATAGGCTTTCAATGGGCTAATTCAAAATATCCGGGCCAAGTTCTACTTCAAGATTTCAATAAGGGGTGATTAAACCTTGATTAATGTGATTCATGCAAAGGTTGGAAAAGGGGAGACAATTATGAGTTTAATTTTTTATAATATATAATTTTACGCTACCATACATAATTTTCGATCCAATTATTGGATTAGGTTGAAAGTTTGCTAGAAGATTTCAGAGAAATTGTTTTCTATAGATATAAAATTTTATAGCAATCGAAGTTTGAAAAGACCTTGCAATAAAAACCATAAAATACCATGCAAAAATTATATTATTTTTTTAGTTAGTTTAGATTTATCTTTCATTTTGATTTATAGATTTACTACCAAGCAACTATTCTACAGGGACATTAGAAGCGATAGAATTGGAGTTTATTTTGGCAAGGAATCCTAATTTAACAAAGATTTGACAATTGATTCCTTGTTTGTTAAGGAAACATAGTTAGTAGCTTGAGAGTTTTATTTGTTCAAGGATTCCATGTTTTTTTAAGGACACCAATACGACAACTTTTTGGGAGCTTGAATTATTTGACAATGATTTCCATGTTTTACAAGAATATAAAGGGCGACAACAGTTTTAATTTCTTGAGAGGCAAGGTTGGCAACAACACCACTTATTTATACCAGCATAGTTATTATATGTTTGTTTATTTTACAAATCATGAGATTAATCAAAGTATATGCAAGCTGATCTAAATATTCACGTTAATAATAATAAAAAAAACATAGTTATTTCAACAACTCTTTTTAGAATTCAGCAACATACTATTTTAATCAGATTTGAGTTATGTTATTTATCATATAACTTTGAGTTATTTTTAATTGGATCTTAATGCCATCTAATTAGGATTTATTTTATTTTGTGAAATATAAATATCTTTTTTGAAAGGAAAAACATGTTAGATTGGTATTTTCAACATGTTAGATTGTGAAATATAAATACATTTTCTACATGTTATCATTATCAACTTTTCTTTTAGATTCGGTACATATGTAGTTGCTTTTTTAATGTATAATTAAGTTAAATTATTTTATTGGACCTATAAAGTCTATAACTCAAATCATAAAATTTTTTTATACTCTAAAACATGCTAGGAGCGCTTAAATATTATTTTTTAAAGTTACAAAAAAAATTAACCAATCTCTAACGATGTGCGAGTCACTCTCTATTTAATAAATATTTAAGAAAGCTTTCTTCAATTTTTGAGGGTGATTAAAAGTTGAGGGTAATTAGAAGTTCAGTGTTGATTGATTTTACAATAATAACCCTATGATTTTTATCCTTTACAATTCAATCCTCATATTTCACTTACATAGGTCCATCTACATTAGGTTTCAGCCATAGATTTAGAGAGGTGGGAGAACCTGGGAAAGAGAGGGAGGAGAAAGAGAGCCTTGGCGAGGTCCATTTCTGCCACCCAACACAACTAATCTTGGTGTCCATATTTTTTTCTTGATTATGGGAGTTTTATTGGATGCTTAATTTGATTTTTAGAACTTTTGAAATGATTTCTAAGTATTTTGGATTAAAAAAAATGATAAAATTGAATTTTAGAAGCCAAAACCTGCATTCTCATTTTTAATTCTCATACAAACACTTTAATTTCCATATCTTTCTATAATTTTACTAGAAGTGAGAAAAAAACCGAGAAACCAATTAAACTGAGAAAACTGAGAATTTTATTTTTATCCAGTCAATTTTCAATGTTTTGTATTGTTGTTTATCAAATAAATGTCCATATGATTTCTTGTATCTAATTTCTAGTGAATAAAGAACTATAAAAAGATAGAATGTCTTACATGTACCTAACAAATATAATCAATGTAACATTAAAAAAAGAAACTATGGAAATTATTTTATATATTGAAAAAATCACAAATTATTTAAAAAACCAAATAAATATTTTAATCTATAAATTCGAATATAAAATCCTATTGATGAATATCATGTTCTTTTTTATACTCAAACATGTCAAATATTTTTAATCGTTTTCACCTTCCTTTTCCTAGAACACAAGATCTCTCTACATTTATCTCCTTTCGATGAATAAAAGCAAATTCCTGACCAAAACATACACAATTTCCATATCTATAATGATTTGCCATAATGATTTTGTTTTCTCTTTTTTATTATCTATTTATTTATTTTTAGATGTCAGCTTGACTTCAGCTCTACTCAATAGGGGTGTTCAAAAAAACTGAAAAACCGAGAAAACCGGAAAAAAAATAACCGAAAAAACCAAACCGTGAAAAAAAACCGATTAAAATTTTGAAAAAACCGACCGGTTCGGTTTGGTTTCGGTTTTTTTAAGCCTGGAACCGGAAAAACCGAACCGAACCGAACCCGAACCGAAAAAAACCAGAAAAAAACCCAAGCCAAACCGAGCCAAACCAAAAAAACCGAGCCAAACCGAGCCAAAACATACACAATTTCCATATCTATAATGATTTGCCATAATGATTTTGTTTTCTCTTTTTTATTATCTATTTATTTATTTTTTAGATGTCAGCTTGACTTGAGCTCTACTCAATACTGAATTTTGGACTTTTGGCATTTTATTTCCAATCAGAATAACCCAGCATGGGAACAGTGGATTTAATTTCCGAAAATAGTTAATTTTGTTTCCAACTTTAGTTTTCTTACTTATTCTAGAAATATATTTTTTTCCTATTCAATTAAATAAACATGTTTATGCAATATAAGTTTTTAAAATTTTTAAAAAAGGGTCTTATTTGATTTAGATTGAAAAATAATAAAAGAAATGACCATAAATATTAGATGGACAAACAAGACCCTTATATCTTTTTTTTATTGTAGAAAACTTGGAGAACAACATTTTTAATCTTTCGATAATTGATAAATAAATAATTTTTATTTTCAATTAGTAACTAGTTATGAACCCACGCTCTAGTGCAGGCTCAATTGTTTTTCATAAAAAAAAAAATGATAATTAGGTGCTGCAAAGGTATTTTAAAGAAGAAATAAAAATGTGTGGCTCGAGTTATAAACCCAACTTGGTCAAATATATTATTTTATTTTAATTAGATGATAAAAAAATAGACAATAATAATAGATGAACTAAATTTTAAAAAAATATATGATCACAATATCTTATGAAAAAAAGTATTTTTTTTCAAAAAAGAACAAATGAAGTAACTCAATACTCAGCTTATTAAATACGAAATAATAAAATTGGGTAAAAAAATAACCTAAAATATCAGCCCAAGTCAACCCGAGTTGGCATGACAAATATGCAACTCCGATAATCAAGGCCGAGCCAACCCAAATTATCTCACAAAGCCCGCAACCTAGGTCATGAGATCAGGATAATCCGATAAAAAAAAAACAATGAAACCACAAAGCCCATTTTTTTTTTTAAAAAGTCAAATCGCGTTACTTTTTAAACTTATTACCCGAGTCATTAGGTCGAAAACATCCTATCTGGAAAAACTAAGAGACCCAATTCATAATTAATCAAATGTCGAAGGGTGAAATTGAAAAAAGAATTTCAATTATACAAAAGGATTCAAAACAAAAAATAGCAATTAAAAGAATAAGGATCAAGATTGAAATACAAATAAATTTTATCTTTGATTGAACGGTAGAATTAAAAAAAAATCAATTTAACAAATGGACCAAAAACAAAATAAAAAAATCAAAAGAATGACGATCAAAATTGATATAAGAAATACACACAAAGTTTTTATTTAATGGTGAAATTGAAAATAAAAATGAATTAAGCAAAAAATTAAAAAAGATCAAAAGAATAAGGACCAAATTGAAAAAAAAATAACATATGATATTTGAGATTGGAAGATAAAATTGAAAACAAATAAAATTTCTACAAAAGAATTAAGAACAAAAATATTAGATACTTCTAGTTGCTAAGGATTGGAATGAAAAACAAACCTACTTTAGGGCAGCTGTTAATTCTGTTAATTCAAGTAGAAACCAAGTGAGACCGAGTTGGCATGCTCTTGATGTTGATATAGAAATCAAAAGAATAAGAATTGAAATTGAAATTGAAATTGAAATCTCAACAACAAATATGACCAAGATGTAATTTTTTGGGATGAGAGGGAAAAAGAAAAGTCCACCGACGACAAACCATATTACCACCATGCACCGCACCAATAAGAAGAGGATGCGGTAGCACTTCCAATGACACAGTGAAATGATATTTTTGGCTGCTGGGAGGTCCACATGCTCCTCTTAAAGTGTGCAGGCACTCTCACGCATCAACGCTTAGGCCATATGTGACAAAACTTTTTATTTTTATTTTTTATATTTAGTCGATTATCAAATTACCCCTAAGTTGATCTAATGATAATGAAAAACTATTATGAAAAGACAAAAAAACCACATGACACCAATTTTAGAATTTTTGCTTGTGAGGAATTTTGATCGTTTCACTGATCTTTTTTATATATATATATTTTATATTTCATCAAATATCAAATTATTCCTCAGCTGAACTAATAACAATGAAAAAATCATTTTGAAAATAAAAAAAAATGCTTTTTAACATTAATTTTTTTTTCTTCTAATGATATTTTGATTGTTTCACTATATTTTTGAAATGAAAAAAAATATATTTTTGAAATGAAAAAAAATATATTTATTCTCTTTTAATTTAGTAATGATTAATGAGTTTTATGAAAAGACTTTAATATTCCCAATAGCTAATGTTAATTTTTTTATTTAAAGTGTAAAATCATGAAAATACTATTCTCGTGACATGATAAAGTGTTTTTTAATGACCAATTATCTTTTGTTAATGTTATCATTAGTATTCTGTTTGTTTGTTTCTGATTTTATTTTCAGAATTTTTGAAAATATTTCCTTAAAAAAGCATAACAATGTTGGGAAACATGCACTTTTTATCAATTCGAGTTTTAATAAAATGGCAATTGACAATTAAGAAAAACTCAAGTTAGTTGTGTGTTCTTGTTAGCTGAGAGTGTTTGGAAACGCGGATTGGCTCGTGTTTCTAAAAAAATTAATTTTTTTGTTAAAAATTATTTTTTATATATTTTGGATAGTTTTGATATGCTAATTTCAAAAATAATTTTTTAAAAATAAAAAAATTATTTTGATACATTTCGGCATGAAAAACCTTGAAAAGCAACCGTAATCATACTTCTAAACAAGTCTGTACCTTATATTTATTTCTTGCCAGGTACCCTATCATGTCAGTATCTCAGTAGTAAAAAAAAAAAGAACTAAAAGGGATTAGGGTTTATTGTTTGATTGTACACAAGAACTCAGTTTATTATGAATTAAAACACTAAAATTATCATTAAACTTTTATAAGAAAAAACTCAATAAACTTGGACTTAAAGGTAGAATAGTTTTATATATATATATATATATATATATATATATATATATATATATATATATATATATATATATGAGTTCATTTATCATCATCAAATTGACTGGTGGATAAAAAGATTTACAATAAAATAAGTTAAAAACCTTTAAAAATGAAAATTATTGAACTTGCTTTTAGAAGCCTTTTCGTACTCTCATCTTAATTTTTTAGTTATAATCAAGTTGGGTTAAAGACAATTTGATATTTTAATAAATAAATAAATAATTGGTGCATGCAATGCACTCGCCACCATATAGAATGCCTATGCTCTCTTCAAGAATGCCCATTTCTGTAATGGTATTGGAAGCACCGTGACGCCTCCTTCTACTTGGGATAGCACATGTTGCGATATAAGTGATGGTTTGTCATTAACAGCCTCTTCTTTCATCTTTTCTTTTTTTTTTTTCTTTCCTTCGCTTGAATTTTGCCAAAGTCATTCAAACTTTCAAAATTGTCCTCTCATTTATTGATATTTCAACTTTTGTCCTTATTTTTTTATTTCTAATTTTTGTTCTTAGTCATTTTTTGTCAAATCTCAATTTATTTTCAATTTCATCATTGGATCAATAATTATATATATATATTTTAAATTTGGTCCTTATTCTTTTGATTCTTATTTTTTTTCTTTGGATTCTTTTATGAATTTGATTTTTCTTTTATTTAAAAATTCTAGATTGTCTTCTTATTTACTTTTTATTTAAAATTAGGTCCTAATTCTCTTAGTTGCCATTTTTTTTTTGTTTTTTTATCCTTCTGTATAATTGATTTTTTTTCTCAATTTTATCCCTCACACTTGATTTATTGAAAGTTGGAATTCATGGTTTTTCTAGTTGAGGTGCTTTTAGTTTAGTGACTTGAGTCATGGATTTGAAAAGTTATCATGGGTTGATATCAATTTTTTCATTTCTTTTTTTTTTTTTTTTCCTGATTTCATAATTCAATTTTGTTTATTTTTTTCTTTGTTTTTTATTTTCAATCAAGCTATCACGATTTTATAACTTGAGTAACAAGTTTGGCTTGGTAAATCAAGTTTTTTTTGGGTCGTTTTTTTATATTTTTTTCGGTTTCATCCTCCAAAATTAAGTTCTTTTGAAATTAAGCTTAGTTATTTTTTTTGTTTTTTTTCTATCTGGTTATTTATTCGCATGATCCGGCTTGGGAGTTTTAGCAAACTTACTCGATTTTGCAGTGTTCTGTTTTTTTGAGCTTCTTTTTGTTGACTGATTTTTTTTTCCGATTTGCACGTTTGGATTGTTGGGGATTGCTATTATTATTATTTTTTTAATTTTTTTTCTATGAGGTTGGCTCGACATTTGGATCTAGGTTACGAGTTTGTCATACTAGCTTGGATTGACTCAAGAAAATTTATTTTGTCATTTTTTTTAAGTTCCTCCTTTATCTTTGAGTTATCTTGAAATTCAACTTTTTAATTTTTTTCTCTTTTGACAAACACTCCTTTTGTTTTCTGGTTATATTTATTCATTTTTTTAAAAAAAAATTGGTTCATTTACCGTTCATTGTTTTTTCTATTATATAATTGAATGAAACCATCTTGTTGGACCTTGGAAGATCTATGACTTCTTAAAGATTCCAAGAGCACCTGAGCATTTTTTTTACGTTATAAATTTTTTTGACTCAACTCACATCAAAGCGCGAACCACAAATATAGTATATACTATTTCACAGCAACGGGCAATGTTGGCAAGGAGTAGTAAAAATATTTGCCAGTAAATAGCAACATTGTTCATAGTTTGAGAGACCAAAATTTTAATACCAAATCTTGATCTAAATCTTTACCTAGTTTAGGTTTCAAAATAAACAGTATGGAAGCTTAATTCAATTAATTTGACGAGTTATAAATAACTCGAAAAACAAATAAAAACATGATTTAACTTTTAAAAAAATTTCATGACATATTTTTTTAAAAAACCATAACATACTGGACAACCCTCACTTTGTGGCATATCTAATCAGAGTCATATTCCTGATCATAGACTTTATTAGATTTAATAACTTTTTTTAAAAAATAAAAAACCACTTTCCACTTAATTGTAGGATAAAAAAAAATACTCTCAAAATCATAAGGATATTTGTTTAAAACCGCGATAACTCCATAAAAAACAAATAAAAACCAACAAGATATTTATTTGGGATCGCATTAACTCCATAAAAAGCAAAAAATAACCAACTATGAAGACCAATTCTCAATCAACCAAAGTTAACATATCAAACATGCAATCCAAGTCATGAACTCAACAAAGTTTAATAACTTTCCTTTTCAAAACTATTTTTTATTTAATTACACAATAATAAAACTAAACACCCAAAAAATAAAGTAGTAATCACGTACCAAAATGTTTTCTTGAGACTGTAATAATCTCATAAAAATAAAATCAAAATAAATTATAAATACTAATTTAAAATCTACTAAATATCAAAGGATAAGATTAAGGAAAACAAGCTTTCAAAAAAAGGCAAAAAAAAAAAAAATTTCAAAGTGAAAAAAAGAAGAGGGGTGCTTCACTGTTTATATGAACAGTGAAGCACCATTAGCAATGCCAGATCTTTTAGTGTTTTTGGGGTAACAGAAAATTATTAGATAATAAAACTAAATCACTTGTACAATTAAGCAGTAATTACATACAAGTTTTTTTGTTACATACAAGTTGTTTCTTTAGGTTGTGATAACCTCATAACAAACACCAAATAAACTGTAAAAATCAATTTAAAATCTATCAAGTTTCAAGTATAAACTTCGGGGAAAAAAAAAAAAAACTGAGAAAAAAAGCCAAAAAATAACAATCTAAGTGTAAAAGAGGACGGGGAGGTGCTTCACTGTTCATATGAACAATGGAAGCACCAATACCAAATCTTTTAGTGTTTTTAGGTAATAGCCTAGCCAGTACAAGATGTAACACCATCATGCAGCATGTAGAATATTGGCCACACAGAACCTCGGATATTTTATTTTTCTCCCTTCATTTATTTAAAGTAAATGGTGGGGAATAAAACACAAGTTTTCCAAAAATAAAGACCGCAATTTGCCCGCCGTGCATCAAAGATGCAGTAACAGGTCAAGCAAAGAGTAGCAAGAGTTTTCATTATAAATGGATTTGTGAAAACCAAAGGTAAATCAAGGGAAAAGGTGAGGGGAGAAAAGGGGAGCAAAGCAGATACGAGAACAGGTAGTACAACAGAAAAGAATCTGACTACTAACAGTAGTAAATACAAGTATAGTTTTTGCAATTATAATTTTTTTAAAAATAAATTTAAGAAACACTTTTAGTAGCAGTTTTTTAAAAAACTGCTGTGAAATAAAGTAAACAGCGGAAAAAAAATAAATTATTTTAGTTTCTACAAAACTAATGTTTAAAACACGAAATTCAGTATAAAAAGCATAAACTATTTGGCTAACCAAACAAATTTTCCGTTGTGATTGGACAAAAAACAGCAACTGGTCTCTAAACTTCTTACGGTCTTGGATTAAACCACAGAATAACAAAGAATCTTGCAAGTTTGATGATCATATTACACTGAACTTCAAATAGAGGGATGTGTTCTTTCATTGATACGAGGCGAAAATCAAAAAAAGTACACCACACATCAAAGAGCGTAGACCAACACTGGGGCACTTAAATAATGGAAAACAATATTCCTCAGCTCAACTAAACAAATAAAATTGAACCCCAACAGTG
Organism: Populus simonii; assembly: GCA_007827005.2. NCBI lineage: Eukaryota > Viridiplantae > Streptophyta > Magnoliopsida > Malpighiales > Salicaceae > Populus > Populus simonii. Next base: position 11,456,149 of record CM017475.2, on the reverse strand, counting down.
TGGATGCATTACCTATACTGAACAAAGAGCACATCCCAAAGCAGTTTCAGTCCTCAACTTTTCTTCTATGTCTGCAAGTATCAAAAATGAATTAAATTACCATCTGTAGATCATAGAAGAAATGAAAAGATGTAATGAGGGGAGAAAACACTAACTAGAGTAATTACATGTACAGAGTATATAAACAACACTGGCAAATCAGATGCCCCATATACGTTCAAAATGATTTAAATGCCAAGGAACACGATTCTTATGGCTTCTGACCGAGGAGAAATGGTCATAAATTAGTTGTTGGTGGATCATCCTTCCAACCCTTAGAGAGAATATCATAGTTGATTGATGCAAGCTGGGAGAGATTCTAAAACCACAGGAAAAAGAAGAAGGTAAGAATGCAGTCATGGACACAACAGAATGGTAAAGGAATAAATATACAGCATAAATTATCCCATAAGAATTAGAGCAATAAATATTGGGGAAAAATATTACGAAGACACACTGCTGTACATTTAAGCTATAAGCAAAAGTACATCGTGGGTCGTATTAAATAAGTTCTGAATTAACTCAGAACAAATGATCCGTGAGCAATACATTGTTTATAAGCATGGAATCAGAAATTTTCTTACCTTTTCTTTCCTTTCTTTCCAAACTAAAAAGAAAATCAACAAAATATTGTTCTTAAAATTTTTATTTGTTCCTGATGATCAAAGAAATATTTTTCTCAATGAAATCTAACAGAATATTTTAAGGTTCCAATATTTTTTTGTCCTAGCAGACATGAAAATTGTGTTTGGGCTAATAAACATCATTTCTTGATGAGTGTATTAGTTCTTACCCCAATCCAACTTTAGGAACCAAAAATTGAAAGACTGTAAGGAAAAAAGTTCAATAAAGAAAAGGTAAACAGGACAACTTTACTCGCCAAAAACACGTCAAACATTCAGATTAGGGAAGAACCAAGGAGTTGTTAATCCAGCTTAGGGGAATGGAAGTACCTTGAATGAAAAATTACTGAAGGAGTAATTGACACCTGAACCAGACTCAAATTCAGCAAGACCCTGGCATTCATCTCCCTGTTTATCATTATGGCCCAAGAGTGAGTCACTTTTGCAAAATATGCAAGGGGGGCATAAAAAATTTCCCAAGATTGAGAAAAACTTTAGGACATAATACCACTTCTTCATGGCGATTGCTTAAGCAGCTACTGCTGCCACTCAAGCTATCTGCATCACTCGAATCCTCAAAGTCACTGGCTGGGTATATTGCATCATCTGAAGTATTCCAAGAGTATCGACTAGTGAAATAGCTTGTATCAAGTGCACTCTCTGAACTGGGCACAAATGCAGCCTGAAAGATAGCAGATGCAAAAATGATAAGTCAATCTACAACCCATTTTGTAAGACTGCATAAAGTCATGCTTATACTCAAGGAAGACAATCACACCTTTTGCCTGGCAAGTGTGTCCCAGTTGATATCTTTAAAGAATACATGCTGCTTTACCTGGATTAAAAGTTCTGCTTTTAGTAGGTTAAAGGTACAATGAAATACATGCATGATCATGATCATGAACATGAACAGGCTGGAAAATAAACTAGAAATAAAAGTTAAAGTTCACCTCTGATGCTCCTCCAGCTCCAAGTCTCTGGTAAGGATCTTCAGTTAATAATCTGGAGATGAATAGTATTAGTTCAGACTCAAAAACATCAATCAATTCACAATCCAAAACTCTACCTCAGGAAATCTAATTTACAGTATATCTTGCAAATTAAGATCCACTAAATACAAAAAAGATAAGTCTCTAAATTCAGGTCTCATAAAATACCAAAGAGATCGCAGGCATTGTATTTTACAGCAAATCAGTTGAAATGGAACCATCCTCATCATAAATGATGACTAAATCAATCAGATCAAATATACATTTCAATAACAACATTAATAGACTAACCATTTATAAGAACTAGGCAAACTCTCTTACCTATCAATTAGATCCTGTGCTTCAGGACTCATTTCCTCAGGCACCCGTGGCCAAGGTATCTTACAGTTGAGAATATTATCAAATATCGTCTAGAAGCAAAAAGGGAAATAAGAATGGAGCAATAGAAACAAAATTGAAAATTAACATGCCAATAAATAAAAAGAAAAAAAAAATCCAAAGCTATCTCAAGCAATCACTAAGAAATAAATAACTTTCCAGAATAGCATTCCAAAGCCCACAAGCTTTGTTACAAGATGGTTTGAATGGCTTAATTTTACTTGATTAAGAAAAACAGTAAAGGTTAACGTAGTACACCAAACGATCCAAAACACCATGCACCTGGGTGCCTACTATCATATTTGACATTAATGGTTGTATGACCCTGACTAATGTCCACCATGTAAATAGAAGCCAATGCCCTATAGGGACGGTCAGGTAGCAACAGAGGAGCTTGACATAAAAACATGGAGCTATTTAAAAGTATGGAAAACTACATGACTATTCATGCACTATCACCTCAGACCACTCATACACATCAACATCACATGTCGCAAACTCACATCTCAGGCCACCCCAGACATTTTGCTGAGCATCATCAACCATTGTAAAGCAACAATTTCTCGCAGCTTCATCAGGAATTTTAAAGTTGGGTAACTTCATTTTTACCCCCATAGATTCATTGATGTTCCACTTCTACCCCTATAATTTAAAGTTCCACAAAATTACCCTTCTAGATCCCAATAAGTTCCATGTTGCAATTTAACATTACATGGCCTCCTCTTTGAATTTGGTCTTTTGATAGTTTTCTTTTCTTTTTTTCACTTCACTTTGGGGGGACTATTATTCTTCTTTGAGAAGGTTTGGCTTCAGCTTATTTTAGTTTGAGGTTTAAGTTTTTTGTGAGATGCTATAACATGAATGGGGATTTAGAGAAAAATAAGGAAAAAAGAAAAGGTAAGAAAACAGTGAACTTCTCATTAGTAATTTATGGCAAGGGAAAATTGAAACTCTTAAAAACTAAAGGGGTAAAAATGAAAATTTTATAAATTGGGGCTAGAAATGGAAGATTGATGAATCTATATGTGCAAAAATTAGTTTACCTTTAAAGTTTTTACATTACAGACTATGGAGCTGTTGCAAATGCAGCACCATCACACAGTGTTAAAAAATTGGAACCATCTGGTCACAGAAAGGACACTAGCACATTGGCTTGGTTTTAGTTAGGTGTTCACATAAGCAGAGCTCCAGATTGTTGAAGACTACCTACCACCCTCTAAGCTATCTCTTGATATCTAATCTAGAATGCAAGCTACCACCCCAAAATTATTGTCCAAGTAAACATCTGTGATATTAACAGCTATAATCATGTCCAATTATCTTCAAGTATAACTCATTGCCTTAGTAGACTGCCTCCATATGTCATAATATCTCACTGAGTCATTTAACCTAAATTATACTACCTCGCACTATCAAGGTCCCTATTGACATCTTAAAAGAATTACCTTGTAATAATCTTTTTTAAGTTTCTGTATTTCCTCGAAATCGAATATACTTGTAAGCGATGATGAAACAAGGTCAGCTATGGAGAACCATTCTAATTCATGTCTTAAAGTAATTATCTGGAAAAAATCAGATTATCTGGCAAATTCAGATTTTCTCAGAATCTATCTCACGTCTACTGCCTATTTGTAGCTATTCATTCAACAACTTCCTCCCACACTTATCATGAACCGAAGTCTGGAAAGCAAATTAGGAAGTCTCATCCTTTCCTGTTGGTACCAACTCCGAGCAGATTTTAAGCGAATGCTAACCCACAACAGGACATAGAGCATAACTAAATTTCTTTTCCAAGAACATACTATAGCAAGCCAGGGTTTGAAAAATTAGGAATTAATGGGTCTGGGTAAAAGAAGGAGTTCAAATTTTATAAATTGAGTTGAGGATGGATGTATGGTGTTTGGGGGAATACTTGTTTTTGTATAGATCAAGTCTGGTTACTGAAACTTCTCTGCAGTAATTTAATATTAGAATTTAAAGAAGGTTTAAGGAATAACATCTAGAAATGAAACTTGAGCACCACACCTTGATTCTTAAGAGTTGGACCTAAAATTGATCGCATCTCAAAATCACAAAGGGCATGTTGTCTGGAAATTCTAAAAAATATTGCATTCCGCCTATTGAAAGATCATATAAGATGTGCATAAATAAACCTCTTAAAAACAACTAATTCTAATTTTAGACTTGGAATTCTAAATGAGAATACACTAATATTGTTAATATTAAACAAAAGAACTTAAATCTTCCTATGTAGAAGGTATTTTGTACTTCCCAATTTCAACAATATACACCTATTATGTAGAAAATTATAAAAATTAATGTTTTACTCCTGATACATATTCAACCAAAATTACACTTGCATTGCTCCTAGGCTGTTTCACTGCAAGAAAAAATTAATTAAGAAATGCAGCATATCAACGGGCTAAGAAAATAGGGTCAAATGCAACTCTCATTGCTTCAGAGGTGGTTGAGAGAGGAGAGTTCCCATCCCAAAAAACTAACATGTTTAGTAGTATGACAATTATAATATCATCCTGCACTTTCCAGAACCATTTCTTTTAAAACTTTTCCAGCAACGCTCACTTTCATAAGAGAGGAATACTTCTCATGACCCAAACTAAGCATCTCAAAGTTATCCTTAGTTATTATTGGAGAATACTCTTAGGTTCATAAATCCTAAGCATGAAAAGGACTACTCATTGTTTAGAGAATACATTAGAAATATTTTTCAGAAAAAATAAATAAATTAAAGTTCGTAAAAGAAGATAGAAAGAAAAAGAATTTATCAGGAGGTAAGTTGAAGAGAGAACATAGCAACAAAATTCATAACAATACTGTAGACAGAAGCAAGGAATTAACCTGGGGATGCTCTGCATTAAAGGGTGGAATACCAACAATCAATTCAAATAAAATAACACCCACAGACCACCAATCAGCAGTTGTTCCTGCAGAAAATTATACAGAGTTTATTGTTTCAGGCATTTAAATGCAATTAAGCAATAAGGTTAGCATTACATAAGCTGCTTTAAGGAACGCCAAGCATACACTTTTAGTAAACCTAATGTTGCATCACTATACAAATAAAATAAAGGCAATTGTAACACCCTGAGCTAAAACAAGGTATACAAACCATGTCCTGTTCCCAGAAGAATCTCTGGTGCAAGATAATCAGGTGTGCCCACAGCAGAACGTTTTTTCCGCCTTTCTCGCTGATGCTCAGAAGTAAATAGTTGAGGTTCATCATCCACAAGCATGGAAGTCCCGCTAACTGCTGGACCAGATAAATCATCGGTGCTATTGATGAGACCAACCTTGGAAAGACCAAAGTCTGTCAGCTGTTGAAAAGAATGTACACCTTAGTTGGACAAGGGCATCTTGAAATTAAAAAAAAAAAAATACTGGAACAAGGTCACAGGATAAACAAAATAATGGCAATCAAAAAGTGTAGGTGTTGATAAGAAATAGCAGGACAAGTACAAAAAGATAAGATAAAATAAAATAAAGGAGCTACCTTGATATGTCCATCATGTGCAATCAACAAATTATCAGGCTTCAAATCACGATGAACTACACGCAATGAGTGCAAATATTCCAAAGCAAGCACCTTAAAAGCAATAATAATTAGTTTTGAAACTGCTCTATATGAAGTATAAGTATCTGTGAGGGAAAAACACTAAAACTTACAACTTCTGCAATGTATACACGAGCAACATCTTCATCTAAGCAGCCCAAATTTCTCAACAATGAATACAGATCGCCACCATTCAAATACTCCATCACAAGATACAAATTCTCACGACAAGTAAATGAATAGAAGAAGCGAACCTGACAAATTACACATACATGTTAGAATGGAAAATGAATTTATGATGACCTGCCAAAATGATATGCAAGCTAGGCATGCTCACCACAAAGGGATTGCGGACTGAAATTAAAATATCTCGTTCTGCTAGTATACTTTCAACAGCATTCTTGCGGATCATATCAGCCTTTTTAAGAACCTGTTGCAAATGCCAAGTATCCAATCAATTCAGACTCAACTTCCTCTTTACTTCCCACTGACAAAAGACGAGCATGGGACACTCAACAACAAGAACCATTAAATTACAGTCTAATATCAGCAACAACCACTGGGTCCACACACACTCACACACACACACCCACACCCACACCCACATAAACATATTATCTAAAATTCCATCCATTCAGATAAAATCATAAATTAAGAAACAGGAGTTATATTATTGACTAAAAGGAGATTTGCCATTCCAACTCTTAAAACAAATATCATCATGAATGCCGTCCCTCAAATTCAAACATATAGTTTCCTTAAGATTCCCTATAAAAAGTGTTCAGACTTCTGAAGGGATTCGATGCATCCTTTGTCTCGTCTTAACCTTTATGTGAACTTGAGGAACTACCATAAAAAATCACAGTTTCTTATTTGACAAAATCCCACTGGGCCTAACTACAGTACCATGACCTCACCCCATTCCATCTTGATCAAAAAATTCTACTTTTGGGGGGCTATTCACGACCTCTTCCTGCATGAGGCACCTAACTTCAAGGCCTCATAAGCCCCAAAATTATAGTTGATTAGACACACATTTACATAAATATTGTCTGAACAAAGGAAATTTAAGGAGAAAAAAAAGAAGCAATCAGTATAATAAAATGAAGCAAAAGTCAAACTACAAAAGAAATTACAACCACAACATCAAATATTGGTACCTTTATGGCAAAAAGGTCTCCTGTTGCTCTCTTTTTAGCTAAAAACACCCTTCCAAACGCCCCACGACTTATTGGTTTTATTATCTCAAAGTCATCTATGGAGGTCCGATCCTTAGAAGAATGTATTGGACTTGTTCTCAAGCTTCGAACAACATCATCTTCCAAAGGTGTATCTTCATGAATTACAGTACTTGCTATATCAACCTTCTCATCTTCCACTAGCTCGCAAAGCTGCAAATATTTCTCCCTGCACAACAAGAAAGAAGAACAAAGTGGCAATCAATTAACTTTCCATAAAAATTCAAAATTGTGAAACTTCTCTAGAAGAAGTGCACACTAAATTTCACTGAAAGCTAAATTCAAACTTCATAATACATGGATGTTCTTTGCATATATAACAAAAACTCCAAAACTTTTCATGCAGATACCCACCGAATAAGCTTCTCAATTCTTGTTCCAAAAGTCTCCACAGTAAGCGCATCAACCTTTCTCCGCTCAATGACAACCCTCAAGTCTCCAAGACAAGTCAGCAAATAGGGAGTGGAGCGATCATCCTCTAGAGGTGTAGTTGCTACACATCTTGCAATATCAGCAAGTTCATTCAGCTGCATCAATACATAGACACCTTCAAAAATAAAACTTAAACAAAAAGTAATCAATTCCAATCACCAAGAACTGCATTAAGGCCACACCAACTTTCAAGTACTTAATGTTCTTCCAGCTGCCTTAAGAACATTGAATATTACATTTTCTCTTTCTTGTCCCCTCTGAAAGCATGTGCAATTACAAAGAATTTCAGATTGCATTTTTGGAATATGGCCAATATTTAAGATAAAATTCAATTTAAAAATAAGGACAAGTGTTACCGTGCTGATGAGAGACACCCTGTCTATAGTGCAACGTTATTTAGTTCTGTAACATCCTAAAGCACAATAGCTAACCCCTTTTTACAGATGGCAAAATTACCCGCCCTAATGGATACCGAACAAAACTTGACCCGATGGGAGCAGGTATGGGGGCTTTCCCCTGATATGCAAATGGCAATGGGGGCGGGTACATGCCCCCGCTCCGTGGAGAACCCGAACCTGATCATATATATCCATATATATTGTTTTTGATCTTTTGTCTGTATATTTCTTGAATAACTCACCTTTTAAAATCAATTTATACTACAATATTAATGAGAGTTACTATAAAATTCAATATTCATATGAAATTAATATCAATTTTTCATCAGACATTAACTGCCAAGTATTAATTGTACATACAAATATTATACTTTTTTTTATTAATGGGGAATCCCCATAACCTTATGAACTCAATTAATATGGGAAGGGGCCAGAGAAGTATAACCCGCCCCGAACACGCCCCGTTTCAAAGGGATTCATAACCCATTTATCTATAAGAAGACAGAAAAATAGACAACTACCTGAGGAAGATCATCATGCTCGGAAAAAGCACTCTTCCCTGCTAAAAGCAAGTCTATATGACTGGTCTTTGGTGTCAATAATGGAGATCTAGGAGTCATGCTACCAGCTGATGATGTGGTCATTCCTTGATCAGACTTGGGACCAAATCGGGTTTTACATGACATGGAAGGCAACCCTTTCAGGTCGTCCATAAAAACAGCATTATCAGCTTCAGGAAAGCAGTCAAGCATGTCCTCTGACCCTCTACGAGACCAATCACTGAGTTTTGGAGAGAGAACATCAGATTCTTCAGTCACACTAGAATTTGATACTTTAGCAACATCTGGGCTTCCCACTGCATGATGAATATCCTTCTGGACTATCATCTTCTCAAGTGTTTCGGAAATTCTGATCAAGCGCTCGTTGACACTTAGACCCTTCTGATCACATCGATCTGCAATTGCACAAATTCTTAAATGATCTTCTACATGTAAAGTCGGAACTTCCTCCTCACAAATGCGACACATTATTGAACTCTCATCAGCAATATTCTGCTGATCGCCCCAGTTTCCCCAAGAAATTTTAGGTTGGTGCTTTGTAGAATTTTCATGCACATCTTTCACCAATGGAAGGTCAGAAACCTTTGCAGCAGCCAGATGCACATCAGAGGCTCCTCTCCTGTCATTTGAAGTTTTCAAAGGTTCAATCTTACTGTCATTCTGCTCCTCTACAGGAACAACTTCCTTTGTGCTTTTGCCAGGAGGAGATGGGAGTGGCTTCCAAGAAGACATCCGATCCCTGCCTGTGGGAGACTCATCACTCTTAAGAGCGTTATCAGCAAGAGAGAGCAGTTTTCCTGGCAGTATATCTTGTTCTCTGCTCCAATCACGCTGCTCTTGACTGTATGATTTTCTTACTAATGCAGCCTTATGCTCTTGACTATATGATTTCCTTCCTGAAGCTGCCTTCTTTGCAGCACTAGAAACTTTCCCATCCCTACCAACACAAGAAGGAATTCGTTTATCTACAGGATGCAAAAGCCTAGATTGACGAAGCCCGAAAACATTTTCATTCTCATCCAGCACCCTTTCTTTGTGGAATTGCAATAATCTGGTACACCTTGTTAGGATGAAAAGCATTCGGGTATGAAGTTGCTTCAAAATTCCTGGGGGAAGTTCTTGGCGTCTATCATCCAGTTCTTGGACTATAACTTCACACTGAAGCCAAAACTCTCCAGGTGATGTCATAGCGCAACTCCGAGCCAAAACCAACAAGTCTTCAATGGTTTCCTGCCACTCAGGATGACTATCCGCATTTTTTTCAAGAATTCCAACTAGATCTGCTGCAAAGATAGCCAGGTCAGAATTCACTTCTTCCTTTGCTTTGTCAAATTTTGCACGTATGACAACCAAGATTTCCTGTACCAAAACTAGAAGATTAATCAGGAGGCAAACTTCATAGTGCACATTGCATCATCTAGAAGAGATATAACGCAATTGAATAAGTTACCTCCAAGTTATTTAGCCCTCGAGGCTTCCAAAATGGGAAAGGCCGTACACCTTTGGAATTTAATTCATGTGAGAAACTTTGATGTCAGCAGGAAACCTCTTTCTAGGGGCACTTGTCAAACGGAGTATTGCTTGAAACCTAGGCGATTCAGATTCCTTTGGGTTGTCACAATCATAAGTCTAGAAAAACAAACATTTAAAACACCATTGTGAGGAAAGCTAGCAGAAGAACAATCGACTAGGTAGGAGACAAGTGAGGGAATATCAATAAAAATATCTTGACTAGTACCTCAGGTGTGATAGCATCTGAACTTCGTAAGCCTCCAGAGTGACCCCATGATGAATTATGTTGACCTGCCATGGTAACAAAATATCAGAAATGTGTTTTTGCGAAGGAAGACATAAAGAACATTTCATGCAAGTTAAAACATTCCATGAGCAAAAACCATTTCTACATTGACAAAGTTTAAACTTGTATGAATTTCAGACTTTGTCCCACGGAAAAGGCCTTCTATCTATGCAAATGTAACAAAAAGAAATGTGAAGGGCATTGCAACTGCACGCACTGTTTTTTTTTTTTTTTTTTCAGCACACAATCACTTCCCAACTATGAAACCATAGCATCCTAGGCCCCCAATATGTACAGCCATCCAACTTCTAAATAACGTCAACAGGAATTTAGGCACAATTGTACACTGACCAGATTGATGAAGTTTAACAGCAATTCTGCTACAATTGAATAGTTATATAAAGAAGACCTCCCTTATTCTTTTTACACATAAAATAACGACATACAGTGTGACTTCCCTTCTCACCAAGAATTTTGTCATTACAAAACATGAATTAATTTGCTGTCCAAACATGTTTCTCGCATAATTATCCCTATTAACACAGCGTCCATCTGGTCCCCCACAAATGCATGCAACAAATTCAGTACCTCATGTTGAACAGACCCTGATGTTCTGACATGATGAAGAACCTGCTAGGATATATCTCTTTCAAACTAGTTTTTTATATAATTTAGTCATCCAAGGCATATTGCTTCATCTCCAATAACTCCACAAATTTTCTTTACAGAAATTGAAAACTCTTTTGCAAAACCTGTCAACTAAATCACAATCCTGAAAGTTCCACCAAAATTGGACAGCTTTTCCAGAAAGTGTATACTTCTTCATATAAAATGTTGTGGATACAAATTCATATTAGACATTGTTTCTGTCAAAAAACCATCTCAACCCAAAAGCTTAAATTGTTAGGTGAGATTCCAATATATGATTTATACTATTTCCACACCCCCTCAAGTGAAAGTCTTGGGGTGATGAGATTCGAACTCATGATCACTTAGTCAACAAGGCTCTAATACCATGTCAAATAATCATATCAACCCAACCCAACCCAACCCAAAAGCTAAAATTATTAGGTGAGGTCCCAAGATTGACTTATACTATTCTCTAATAGTTTGGATACCATATATCTGGCAAAACAAACATGACTTAGTTAACTACGTCGCAGGGCATATTGCATGATGGAACATCTCAAAAGCAAATACACAAATATGATCCCGATGCAATTTCCAGTCCAATTCTTTCCATCATTCTTAATAAATTGAATGTGAGGTCAGATCTAGGAATACATTAAGCAAAACAAAAAAAAAACAAAAATTGCAAACGCTTTACCATAAATATCACCGTTATTATTTCCATACAATCTTGAAAATCCACACATCTTACCAGTACCTGTAATAAAGCTCTTTGAGGAGCCATGCATGATTTAGAGGTTCATTGCTAAAGGTATCATCCTCCTTTCAGATTTAATTGTTTGGAAGTTTTAATTTTCAGTTCATTGCAGACAACGGATTTGCAATCCAAGGATGAGATTTGAAACCTCTTAGTATTTAAGGACCTTAGCTACTGAAAAAGTGGACTTTTAGTCATCTATCTCCAATGGATGGAAAGCTGGTGCATTGGACAAATTTTGAAATCTGAATATGGTCCCAAAATTATGCCACTTTAGCAAAATTTAAGATTTAAGTTGGAGGCACCCTTCAAGCTATGTTATTTTAGGCAAGATTTCCCAACCATGGAAGTTAAAAAACATCATCTTGTAGTTTTTTCAACAAAAGGATTGAGGGCCTTCTTCCAAGCCTTTGCATGATCTATACAGCAAAGAGTAAAGCTTTTGCATGAACAATATACTTCACCAATCCTTGAGTGGATATGAATAGCTCCTCCAGACAATTCCTTATTAAAATGACCTATCTTTTAGGTTTGAGGATGCAAGGAGCTAGACATTGCTTAAGATTGAGCAAATCCTATTTCAGTTGATTTTATGGAAGAACCAAGCCCTTACTTATTAAACACCTGAAAGGAGCTAGACATTGCTTAAGATTGAGCAAATCCTATTTCAGTTGATTTTATGGAAGAGCCAAGCCCTTACTTATTAAACACCTGAAAGGAGCTAGACATTGCTTAAGATTGAGCAAATCCTATTTCAGTTGATTTTATGGAAGAACCAAGCCCTAACTTATTAAACACCTGAAAGGAGCTAGACATTGCTTAAGATTGAGCAAATCCTATTTCAGTTGATTTTATGGAAGAACCAAGCCCTTATTAAACACCTGAAAGGATGTCACACTTAAACAAATTTTCCCAATAGTCAACTACACTTTGAAACAACAAATATGTGAGCAACACCAAATATTAAAACAAGTAAAAGCAAGCAACCACGACCTTCAAAACTATAACCAGTAAGAAAAAAAAGGTAACTAACTTACCTGCTTCGCTTGATGACTCTCCACTTTGCAACCTAGTTCTTGCCTGCACATTCGGACTAACTTCTCTAGACTGTCCTCCACTTCCAGTAGACATACTATCCGAATTATCACCTCCGTTACCACTCTCTTGAAACACCCTCAACTTACTCTGCCCCAATATTCCTTCCTTCTTCTTTCCTGACCCTAAAGAATTTGAATTCGAACTCGACCCTCCATCCCCACTACTAGCACTAGGCCTTGACAAATTACTAGACCCCAATACACCACTCCCTTTATCACCTTTAAAACTAAAGAAACTCTCTTGTGGCAATGGCCCTGATCTTGTTTTGATCCTATTCAACCCCAAAGATGAAGCTAAAATCGGCGAAACAGAATACTTTTCTGCTTCTTTCTCCTTTTTATCAACCAAGACACCACCTTTTTTGGATTTTAAATCCGACCCAGAATTTGAAATCCCGGGTTTGGTAGGAGTTTGAGGTTGGCTCACAGTTTCTTTGCCTTTAAAAAATGAGTCTTTCTTTTTTACCCCATCTTTAACTTGGGTTTGCTTGCAAGTAGAATTATTAGAAGAAGCAGTACTAGCTGGAGTAGTAGGTGTTGAATCTTTAGATTTGGCGGGTTTTTTCTTGTCGGACCGGATCGGTGAATTTGACCCGATTGATCTTGGACTGTTGTTGGATCCATCAGGACTTGAAGTCTCTGATTTCTTTGAAGATGAGAAAAATAGCTTGTTCTTGAACACCATTTTGTTTTAGGGTTTGTTATCTTTTTCTCTTGTTTTGGTGCAGCAGCGGACTGCTAAAGAGAGAGTAGTGACGTTTGAAGGGGAAATGTGTGTGTTTTGAGTTTTTTAGAGAGAGAGGGACAGGGCAGTTGGTGGTGGTTTTTTTGTAAGGAGACTGATTGGATGGACAAGAGAAAGAGAAAGAGGGGGAGAGAGGAGGGTTGAATGTCTGAAGAGAATGAGAGCAGAATATTAACTGACGTAGAAAGAGGGGACGGGAAAAAGAAAAAAGAAAAAAAAGGTGATTTTTGTGTTTTTTCATTTTTTGGTAAATGGTAAAAAAAAATATTATTTTTAAGCCTTATATTAAAATGAATTCATCTGTTTAAATATTTAACTACATGAAAATGTAAAATTTGAAGTTTCAAACATCTACGTGAAGTCAACTTAAAATGCTTTAGATATGAGTAGTTTATTTGTATGCATTTCATTGTAGAATGAATCATATTTTAAAAATATTAAGAATATGAAAAAAATTTGCAATACTATAAATTTAGACAAAACGATAAATTTTTAAAAACTAATTTGATGTAAATTAATTTATTTAATAGATTTAAAGGAAATATGGATGATTTTTTTATTTTTAAAAATCAATGTTAAACAATAAGATTTGAAAAAAATAATAAGATAAAAAATAAAAGAAAATGTCTAGCCATGTAAACTTTTTAAACCAGTAATTTGAGATATTAGATAAAAAATATCATATATGAAAAGACAGTAAAACTTAATTCTCAGCAAATCTAACATCGAATGATGAATTATCACTATTATTATTATTATAACAATTATTATTTTCATCGTTATTATTATCATTACTAATATTATCACTATCATTACAGTTATCACCATTACTACTATTATCAATAAGTAATATCATAATTATTATTAGTATTATTATCGTGATCAGTATTATTATCATTATTATCGTTGTTGTTGTTATCGCAATTATTATTACTATTTATATTATTGTTATAATTATTATCACCACCATTATAACTAATATTACCATTATTTTTATTCTTATCGGTATCATTATTATTATTATTACTAACATAACCATAATAATAATAATAATAATAATAATTATTATTATTATTATTATTATTATTATTATTATTGCGATCACAATCATAATTATTATTATTATTATCATCACCATCATCATCATCACCATAATTATTGATATCATAACCACTACATATACACAAATTAGAATTAAAGGACTAAATTATAAACAAATAAAACTCTAACAAAAAAGAAAAGGATTAAAATCAAAAATCAAAACTAAAAAAATGGATTCTAAAACACCAACCAAAAATAAGGATGGATTTAAGATGACTGAAACTATAAAAGGAATAAAAATAAAATAAGAAATTAAAAGAATAAGGACTAAAATGAAAAACAAAATATATGAGAAATTGTAATTAAAGGACAAAATTGAAAAAAAAAACAAAAATTCTATAAAAGGAATAAGAAATTCAAAGAATGGGAACTGAAATTGAAAAACAACAAACAAAGAGGACAATTGTATATTTTAGCTATCAAGAGAGAGAAAAGAAAGAAAAAACAAAAACAATCGAACATCGGTGGCAATTCAACCACCATAAGCCTACACGCGCCGCACCATGTGGAAGAGAACACGATTGTGCATTTAAGGAGACAGCGGATGGCCAGATTTAGCCATCAGGTGGTGTCACACGTGCCACCTGAAAGGCACGGATGTCACCCGCTCGCTGACATATATGAAACACGCGCCTGTAACTTTTCGATTCAGAAATTAAAAACCAAACATGAAAATATCAAAATGCCCTCGTAGCCTTCTTACTTACACAAAATACCCATGTGAAAAATACTAAAATACCCCCCAAAAGCAAAGTTTCTTTTTTGTCTTTTCTAAGGTTAAAAATATTCTTTTATTGTACATGTAAAGTGGAAAAACTTGAAATACCCTTGTCCAGCAGCTCCACATTTTTTTTTTTATCTTGGGAGCAAATAAGTATTTTTACCGTTACAAAGCTTGTGAAAAGTTAAGAAAGCTCTTGGTCAACAATTCTAAATCTTGTTGACTCTAAAGGTAAAAGAGTATTTTTAATGTGTTAAAAAAATTGAAAAGATGCGTACACCCTCAAATAATCTTTTAATGATAACTGAGCGAGAGGAAAAGACAAAAAAAACCTAGCTTAAAGGCTTAAATTTTCTTCACTCAAGGGTAAAAAGGTAATTTCACTATAGCAATCCACAGTACTCTATGTGTAAAGCTACAGTGAAACCCCTATGTGTTTTAGCTTTTTTTTTTAATATGTGATATTAGATATATTTTATTTTAAGTTCTATGATTTTTAAAGATAAGAAATTGTTATATAATGGAAAAAAAGGATTCTATTAATTTAAAAAAAACAAACAAAAATTCTAATAGCATTTTAAAAAAATAATAACTCAAATATATTTCAAATTAATTTAAGAAATTAATAAAACAATATATATATATATATAACTATTTAATTTAAAATCAAATAAACATAGGATGTAGAAATGTTTTTTTTTTTTAAGACAAAAACAAAGGCATGACAAAACAAACTAGCTTGTCTTATCCATATAATTTTTTTAACTATTATCATTTTGTTTCTTAAAGGAGCAGTGGTGGTTGAAAAATCAGAACAATAAGTTTTCTTTATAAAATAAAAAAACATGATTTTCACGAGAAATTTTATGGTGTTCAAGTTGTAACTAGTGGTATTCCATTAGTTATAGCTTGGCCTCATTTATTAAAATGCAATGTCATTAAAAATCCATATCATCAACATCAAAACAAAACAAAAATCCACTACTTTTTTCATCCCTGTTTGTTTATAGAGAAATCCTTAAAAATCACATCCCATCAACCTTCATTTCTCCTATAAAATAACAACCACCCTTATTCTTATCTCCCAACAAAATCAAATCACAGCTCCACTCATTATGTTACTGCAAGTCTAAAAACTAAAATTATCTTTATAGTCTTGTATTAATCTAGTTCCAAGCAATAGAGAGGGGAAAATGGAGAAGGCTTTGATCATGTATGTTTGTTTATCAATAAATTTGTCTTTGATCATGTTTTGACTTAGGCATATTAGTGCAAATGCAATTACTTCCTGTATACACACAACCTCAAACTATATAAGGCTTACCAAATATTCAATTGCTTAAGCCATGAAACTCAGGTGAATTCAAAATATACCAAGATCATCTAAATCTTTTTGAAGATGGAGTATCTAAATCCTTTTGAAGATTGAGTGTTTAGTTTGAAGATGACTTTTTAGAGAAAATGACAAATCTCTTCCTTTATTCTAAAATGTGTTTAATTTGAACTACAAAGCTAAAGAATGCAAATTTCATTTTAAAATCTTCATCTGCTTTGATTTTAAAATGGAAAAGTGTTATAAGATATGAAACATAAAGATAGTGCTAATAGGGAGGTATAGAGTTATAATTATAAACTACTTGAGCAATTTGAGTTCAAAATCTTTATAGTTTACTACACACAAAACAATCATCCTTTAGACACAAAAAAGTTTATGGAGAAATTATTAATCAAGTTGTAAAAGCACTTAAAAGTAAACATCTTTGTTAATGTAATAAATCACATAACAAAGAAAGAAAATAGTTCAAACATGAAAATGTCATCTCCAGTGCTCCTTCACATACAACCATGTTTGAAGGAAATTAAACAAATTCTCATCCATGTATTTTTTCAATAAAATCATGGAATGCATCTCTCATCCTTTCATCAAGTTCTCTATCAATAAAGGAACAATTTGTTGAATTGTACAATCAAATCCATTAAATTTGTAACCTTGAAAAACTCAACACTATCTAGCTTTAGACTTAAAGAAAAATGGTGAATTCCCAACATATTTGGATAAAGTCCACAAAGAAAATATAGAGATTTATCTTGCTTAGGCTTCAAAACATCCACATGAAGGAACAAATGATGCATGCTCTTATCAGCCATCATTTGATCTTTATAAATAAAAAATGCATTTCTATATAAATAACTTAATTCGTCACTAATAAAGCTATTAATTAGTCATATACATGTACAAGAAAAACATAATAGTGAATTTCTTACTTCAATCCTTCCAAAAAGGGGAATTAGAATCTCTCCTCCAACAACCAAAAGAAAAATCCTTCCAAAAAGGGCAATAGAATCTTTATTCCATGAATTTTGATTTTAAAATATGGGAAAACACAATTAGAGAAGTGAAGACTAAGTGTTCAACAATTCTTCTGAGTTTTAACCGACAAGTTTTGTCAATGAAAGTAGAAAAAAACAAAACAAAAAATTAGGATTTTGCTGGAGAGGTGGTGGTTCCTCAACAATGTATCTAGTTTGGAAGAGAGCTATTGAGGATGAAAAGATGGGTAGTAGAGGAGAGGGTTGTTGAAAAAGAAGAGATTGACGATGATGATTTTTTTTATGGTGATTTTTTTTATTGCCAACATGGATTTTTAATGACATGGCATACTAATAAATGAAACCAAGTTTTAACTAATAGCAAGTCACCAGTTATAACTTGAATATCATAAAATTTCTCAATTTTCACATAAAAAACACTCATATGACCTAAAAAAACAATCCCTTTAGTAAAAAAACTAAATTGGATAAAAAAAACACAAGATCAACCTAAAAAAAACTCTCCCAGCCTTGATCCTACTTTTTCAAATGATATAAAATCTTAGAAACACCACAATGACAATTATTTTGTCAAGAAAAACACTTTGACACTAACTTTGACTATTTTTTCCAACAAAATCAAACCAACCAATGACGCAGTCCTAACTTTAAAACCAAGAGATCTATTATAAGGTTTCATTGGGTCCAGTCACAAGACTTAGAGCAAAGACGTTTAAGGAGGCAATTAATAGACTTCTTTAAGATACATGTGTTAAAGTAGACTTCCAGAGGATATCAAAGAATTAAGAACAAGCCTTGATTAAATTGATCAAGAAAGGTTTCTAGGGGAGCATTCAGACACTGCAGAAAGATTAGAATAAGAAGATTCAAATTTGTCAGCTTTGACCTCTTTCTATTTTTTTAGCCATAACTAGAGATACAAAATTAATTTTGATTTGATTTTAGTTGTATTGAAAAGTAGACATCCACATATTTCTAGTGATATATGGTAGACCTTCAAATTCTTTAAGACGAGAGAGAGGGAGAGCTATTTGTTTGAAGTTGAGTTTCATATCTGCAAGCAGATTATAAAATTCAACTATGGTCTTGTTTTAATTAGTTAGGCTATTATTTATTTATCTTTTAATTTATTTTAGGGTCCGTGGCAATTAAGGGTTTATTTGGGTTAGGTTTTATCTTGTTATTTTAGTTATTTTGGCCTTTTAATGTGTTAAGGTTTATTTATCAAGTTTGGGTCCACTAAGCTAAATTAGAGTTAGTTTTCTACTAAATAAACCAATTGTTAACATTATTCTAAGGTTTATGAAATTTTCTCTAAAGTTGTTGCATATTACGTGCTTTGTTTCTCTTTATGTGGTTGAATGATTCTCATATTAAGTTCTTGATTGAAGTTGCAAACTCTTTGAAGGATTGATCAACTTCGTTGTGATTTATACTTCTCATTCATATCTCGTTATAGGCATAGGGTGGGGGTGATCAATTGCATACAACTTTGGTTCTTTAAGGCAAGGTTGTTAGGTCAAGTTGCAAACTTTTTCTTTAAACATCAAATTAGCAATCTAAAGGAAAATTCTACATTAGTTTTGTCACACCCGGACATCGCGACGACTCGTTAAAAAATTATCTGGATATGGAAAAAGAACAGATATCTGACATCTTGTTCTTTGAGGGAAACAGTCCTATTCAAGAAGTCGTCACCTAGTATTATGGTCACTAGGAACCCTAACTAGTCAACATAGATTCTATGGTACGAGACTGGTTACGCAAAAGGAAAGATACAATCACCCCCTAAGCGTCTTACCTGAGGCATGCTGCATTGCTGGTTTTTCTAAAATTGCTCAGAATTTGTTCTCCTTTTTCCCTTTTTTTATTCTTCCTTTCATGTTCCTGACTCTGGTGTCAGTGAACAATTCCTACGAATATTTCCAACTCTGGCGTTGATAAATATCGCACAAATCCAAAAAATATGATACTCCTGACTCTGGTATCAGTGAATATTTTCCCAAAAAAATGAATTTGAAGAAGAAATTTTCTATGTCATTTTTTCTTGTTTATCCTTTATTATTATTTGCCCTTTTTAGATGGAAATAAAAAAAACATTGCACGACATATTTGCATTTAACAATAATAGGCCACTAATTGAGCACATAACTTAAAAAAAATACAAAACGCAAAGAAAAAAATAAATCAAAGTGCGAGGAGCCCACAAATAAATCAACAAAGATCCCCAAATAACATTCCCCATATATATAATCTCTCTCTAGAATATTATTGCACTTTTCAAAGAGTCTTAATGCCCATCAACCTTTTGCAAGTACCAGCTATTGGTCACCTGATTTACCAGGCACCACGCTACTACCATAACTACTGGTCACCTATTATTAGTTATCAACCCCTCTAGGATTTCCATATCAAGTCATCAGATACCTTGACTATGGAGAATGTATCAAATTACTTAAACTAAGAGATCAGCCAATTATCCAACACGTCAATCTTTTTTCTAAGCATCTTAGATTTTAGGACTCATCAATTGACGCCTTATGTGGAAAATTGATAAAAAAGCCATCAATTTTTAAAACTTGTTTTTGACATTTCCAGATCATTTTATGGCACATAATAGAGACACACCTAGGTTAGGACGTAAGAAAAATCTACCTATTATCATGAATACTTATATCCAGCCAGACCTCTAACAACTCACCAATCAGGTGCAACTCCTCACTCAAACCATGATGGCAACCTAAGGTTAAAATCAAACATTGCCACCCCAACATGTCTTAACACCCTCAGTAATATACAACGCTCTAATGACACGGTCATCGACCGCACCAGACGCTAATATACAATTACACCACTCAATGAAGACTAAACATAATGACAATCCTGAGAGTCCTTTAAAGGGTCCCTCGTGCCATTGTGATACCCATGTATAGAATCGATACTCTAAATGTTGTTCCCTTAGCCACCATGAGATGGACATCAGTTATCGTAACCATCATTCCATGTCAAACTCTCCGAGCACCCAAAAGCTTAATAAACAAAGGATTAAAAGAATATCTATACATGAGCATACCCAGGAGAATGATTGCAACCCTCATCAGTGGCGGAGCCAGTGTTTTTAAGATGAGGGGGCAAATTAATAACAAATATTATATGACTTTTTAATATAACTTTTCTTTGAAGTTGATTGAGTTATATAACTTGAAACTTTAAATGACTTTTCATCCTTAAGGTATTTACGCTTGAAATACTTGTCTAGTGATATGTTAATTTTATTTATGAACCTGCTAGTTTTTTTTATTATTAGTATCTATATAATAATTAACACAACTACACAATAATCCGTTGTTAAACAATAATCAATTGAGTTATACAATAATTCTAAATCTTTCATATGAAATTCATAGCAAAATACACATCAATTCATCAAAACTCATTTCAATTCATATCTATATGCATATAATAAGTATGTTCATTAAATTATACTTAATCATTTCTAGACATTTAAATTATTTCTAAACACACACACAAAAGTTGTATGAACTCACCAACTCAAATATATGAAACAAGTTTTAATACTATATTCTAGTTTCAAATAAGAGAAAATACCAAGAGAGAAAAATTATAGCTTATAGAATTTAAACCGATGCCTCTCCTAACTCCAAGCATCTCATTAACAATTAATTACAAACAAATCTGTGATATAAAATGACAATCAATATATGTACATTGTAAATTAAGAGACCTCAATTAATAATTAATCCATGATTATAGTGAATTAAGAGATCTCGGTTAAATAATTTCAATAATATACTCTGTCAATACACGAGATGTTAAGAATAGTGGTTTTGTATGAACATTAATTTATTCATTTATAATAAAAAAAAAAAGTAATTGATTAAATTAGTAAATTCAAACATTTATTTTGAATTCATTCATATCAAAACCCCTAAATTATCATAAACCCTAATGTTTTTAATGACTAATTATAAAAGAATATAACTAAAATTAGAAAATGAAATAAATTAAAAGAATGAAAGAAATTTACCTCATAAAGCAAAAAAAGAGAAATTTGCATGAGAGTGAGAGAGGCATTCAATAACGGATCAAAATGAAAAGAAGCTCTATGTTAATTAGTGAAAGAAAAAAAAATTGAGTCAATGAGCTGTACATAAAATTTTTGAGTCAATGAGCTGATATATATTATATTAAAATATAATTCAACAATAACTTTCCACTTTTTTCACTTTTTTCGTGTATCAAACTCTCATCAACCTATTATATTAATATTCTAATATTAAAAATATATTTTAAAAAAATTAAGGGGGCAATTACCCCCTTTTGTACCTACGTGGCTCCGCCACTGACCCTTATCAATGGAGGGGTTCTCCCTTATCTAAACGAGTATTAAACAATCAACTCTCTAAGGACTACATTTTTACAAGAATGAGTTTAGACAACTATAATGGCCTAACCAACCCAAGAGAGCATGTACAAAATGTACGCAGTAGCTTAAAGTTGGTCATCCAATATAGTGACTTAATATGCAAAATCCTCCCTATGACTTTCTAGGGATCTGCGCTTGCATGGTACAATAATTTAGAGCCAAGCTTTATTGATGGGTTTAGTGACCTATGCACTAAGCTAGTGGCACGCTTCAACACCAGCATACCCACCAAGAAAAGCTCCACGAAACTATTTGGTATTACCCAACAAGAGGGTGAGTTTACACGGGTATATTTAAAGAGGTTCAATGAGGAGATGCTCAAAGTGGAAAAATTGCTTGAGTTAATAGCTTTAGAGGTCTTGATAAGAGGGGTAAGAGAATATGTCCTCTGGAGAAAACTGTATGCCTTACTGGATAGAATTTTGCTCAAGGTGAAACGAGTCATGAAAAATTACATACAAGTGGAAGAGGTTGATTTGATACGACATGGGTCCCCTTCTTATTACATGGACAACCAAGAACTTTCCAAGTGAAATCATTTTCCTAGTAGAAATGAAAGCTCGAGGAAGAACCTTGAGGGATCAACCCATGGCCATTTAGTGTATCCTAATGATCACTTATTTAAAGTTATTGGGGCAATTAAAACAAACACCTCGGTGCCACCTTCAAGACATATTACTCTTAATAACCTTTAATATATCTATCACTCAGATCACCTTAGGATGCATAATCCTTAATAGGAATGTAAGTTTATTTTTTAAATAAAAATAATGTATCTCTGTCATACATTCCCTAACTATAGATCTCTAATGGGGGTTTCCGACCATTTTCCTTAAATGGAATTAACTTGGTCTCTCTAAAGCAATACCCCTACAATCACCAGGGGTTGATCTCAGATCCCCTACTATTCAATGCAGTTTCAAACTAGTAGATTCTTCAAGTTATGTCAAAGGGCCTTTCACTAATTCGCTAGTGGTTAATCTTGGATCCTCTACTCTCCAGTATAGTATCGGATTGACACATTCTCCAAGTGATGTCAAAGAGCCTCTCATCAATTCATTAGACGTTGATCTCGGATCCCCATTCTCCAATGCAGTCTTGGACTAGCACCACTCTCTAGTGAGGGGCTCTCATGTCTCATACCATCATAGAGAGGTTACATATCTCTCACACACTATTAACCATTCTTCAGTGAGGGGCTCCAAGACCCCAACACCGTTACAAAAGAGGATAGAGACCTTTCAGGACCTTCCATTTTTCAATGAGATCTTTATTCAATTAAGGGCTTTTATGCCTTATTCCATCCTAGGAAGGTCATATACCTCTAACACTCAGTGTGACCACTCTCCAAAGGATTGAATTGGTTTTCTTGGTGCAATAAAACCACCCTCCATGGATTTGTCCCCTCCGCCTTTTAAAAATCTTTTTAAGTATGGGTATCACCAGGGGTCACCCTCTCTTGGTTCTCTTCAGCCCTTTAGAATATTTTCTAAGTATAGGTTCATCCTTCATATGTTTCCACCAGCCATTTAGAAATTTTTCCAAGTGTGAGGGTTTTCTCCATAAATTTCTTATAACCTCTTAGAAAAATATTCTATGAAGTCTTTTATATCACACCTCACCCTCCTAAGAATTTTTCTAAGTATGTGTTTCTCTACGGTTCCCTTTACATACTTCGAATTTTTTTTCAAACATGGTGCACACCTTTACACACGAGCTTTTTAGTTTACTGCACGGGGTTTCAACCCTTATTCTTATATAAAGAAATTTGATGAACTCATCATGGTAACCAGGTATTTTTACGAGTATTTTATGGATTGATATCATAAAGACTTAGGGGGTTGCTGATGGATCCAAATAAAATGAACAAAAAAAATCCCCAAAATAGACCTAAAAATCCTTTAAAAGAGGAAAAGGCCCAAAAAATACCTAAGGAACATGAGCTCATGCGTGGTAGATCAAGCCCAGCTTTCTGCATGGGCGCATGGATGCCCAGTACATGGGTGCTATGTAGTGCACTAAGCATTTTGCCCAGTGTATGGGAGTGCACCTTGTTGTCACTCATTTTTTGAGCCATACTTGCTAAAGGAGATGGTGTTTATCCCTTTTAAATCGAAGGCAGGATTTTGGTTCAAGGTTGATAGGAGATTGACAAAAGCAAAGAAGAAAGAAATGTTTTTTGAACCCTGTTTCAGCTGTCATCTGCTCTCTTTATCCTTCTCCTTTGCTGCCGAAATTGTCAGGATTCTAAGGCTAATTAGGAGTCTTTATAGTGCTAAATTCCTTCCTTTGTTATCTGGTCTTTAAGGTTGGATAAATCCCTCAGAAGTTGCACTAAAAAAAAAACTGATTCTGTTGTTGTTGCAATTTTTTGTTCCAACTTAGGCCTTGATTCTGACTTGGTTTTGTGCAATATCCGACCATCCCGACTATATTCAGTCACTCATGACATGTTGAAGAATTGACCTACACCTTTATTAGGTCCTAGGGATCACTATTCTTATGGCAGACTCTCAGTCAAATTGGGATGCTTAGCATTGCCAGTTTCCTGAATTAGATCAGGAGATCCTTTTTAACCAACTAGGTTGCAGCCAGTTTCAGTACTTCAAAATGAATTTATCTCATTTTTAATCCTTTATGAAAGTTGTAGTCCTGTATGTGTAGATGAATTTGGGTTTTGAATCGCTTGATTTCGATATCAGAAGCTCAAGATATTCCCATTTGAATATCTAAAAGTGAAAGTAGAGAATTCTATCGCGAGTAGGATTCTGACCCGAGTTTTGCACTAAAGACTCTGCTTCCATCACGATTTTACTAGTCGTTATTCTTAGGTCATACTCTCAGTCATATCGGGATGCTCGGAATTGTCAGTTTTTGAGTCAGATCAGGTGACCTTTTTTTTAAACCAGATTGCTGTCAGATTCTGTTCTTCAAAATGATTTTATTTGACTTGGAATCCTTCATGAAAGTTGTAGCCCTACATGTTTAGATGAATTTGGGTTTTTGAATAGCTTGATTTTGATATCAGGAGCTCAAGATATTGTTGCGATGTCGCGGTCGCACAAATTAATTACCCTAGCTTCAAACACAACACACAAGATAGTATAGAGCAAGCAAGGGGTCGATCCCACGAGGAAGTTTCAAGTCAGATTTTTATGTTGTACGTTATGTAATTGGGGGGATTTGGTTTGTGATTATCTAAACTATGGCAGCAATTAAACTAGCAAACAAAATCAATTAAAACCAAAACTTATCAATAAAACAAACCTTGGTTGCAAGCACACATCCACCAACGGAAATTAGAACTGATCATGGAAACGAAACATCAATTTATATTCTGAATATTTATCTCTTCTTAACATTGGTTAGTTAACGGATCCGCCGTATAACTAGCCCTAACCATCAAACAACCACAGTGTCCGCACTAGTAATTTAATTCAATGGCAGCCTTAAGAACTAGATAAGTTGATTAATCAAGAAAACATAACTGTCCGCAGTCTATGTTTGATTTGATTGAATGTTCTCCCTAAGATTAATAACGTAGATCCGCCACAATTATTAAACTCAGTTGCTTCACAAGTTCATATACCACAACTCCGGTTTTGATATCAAACTTAACAATAGATTGTCTACAATAATAACTTAGAGTCCGCTCTAGCAATTAAAATAAACAATCATAGGAAAAATAAGCATAGGAGAACAAACATATTCATCATATAAACTGAAAAGAAAAGGTAAAATAAATCTCACAGTTCTTGAAATCCGAAGGTTTCCGTGTCCTTGCAACCAAGAAAAAGTGTTTAGCCTTGCATGTTTGTTGAAAACTAATCAAAAAGAAGGAAGAATGCATAATTTAGGGTTTCTTAGAGGAAGGGGGCGTTTTTCTCTTCTTGGCTGGCTGCCCCCCTTCTCTTCTCTCATTCTTTTTATATCCTAGGAAACCCTAGGTCTCTATTTTACAAAATAGTCCTCCATTAAGTAGACTGTTTACATTTAAGTACTTCAATAACTATTTTCCTAAAAAGGAGAAATAGCCTTGCATGAAATCTTCAAGCTTTGACTTAGAGGAGCTAAATTGCTGAAATAAAAACTTGGATATCGGTTTAGATGCTTCGGAACGTAATTTGGACTCGTTTCTTCACGAAACTTGTTTGCTGGCAGAATTCAGATGTCATCTTTGAAAAATCATATCTCCCTCATATGACATCTTTTTGGCTGAAATTTGGAGCGTTTATAGACCTTTGAGTCATGAATCCAAAAAATTGAGTTTGCATCAATTGGACTTCTGTAGCTCCAGATATTCAAGTTGGAATGGCCGAAGGTCAACACTGGCAGATTGCGAGATTTGACTTTGAAGGCTGCGATTTCCATGCTCTTCCTTATTTTATTTTCTTGCCTTAGATGTCCAGAAAGGTATGGATGTTAGCTTTTTAATGCCACTGGAATCACTTCATTTCAACCTCTAGAACTCATGCTCTGCACAAAACATCGACTGAAGGTCAAATCTGCCAATTATCTCCAATTTACTCTTTTTGCATCTTTCATCCAAAAGTGCCTTCAAAACATAAACAAAGAATATCAAGGCATTTTATATATAAAACATAGGCAAAACACTAGTTAAATGTGGGTGAAACTATTGAATAATATGGTTGCATCAAATACCCCCACACTTAGCTCTTGCTCGTCCTCGAGAAAGGATAGGTAAAATCAAATTGAAGTTAAATTAAATGAAATCACTATGAATAATCTTCTAATCTCCCATCAATATCTAAGAATATATGCATTATAAACAAGAACACAATAAAAAGGATAAAGAGTATAAATTTTCATGAATTTATTTACATGAAAACTTCAAAATTCAATTAATCGTCGAGATTTAAATGAAATCTATGTCATGCCAAAGTGATAGGTCCTCTCATTGATATACACTCCAACACTCATGTGTTTAGGGCTTATGTGTTTAAATCTCTCAAATTCAATCAATGAATATGTTCTACCACAAACTTGCTCTTCAATCTCATCTCCATTAATAACATATTACAAACAATGCATGAATCAAAAGGTCTTATTTTCTGGTTGTAATGGGGCTAAGGTAAAGGTGAGGTAAAATAGAGTAAAAGAAAAGGTTCAAACCAAAGAAAGTAGAGCATTCTAAAAATGATATTTCAAACAAGATATTCCATCAAAGCACATAAATTTTCCATCTTTAATCACCAATGCTTAACTTCTTTTGATTTCAAGCTTTTTCAATATAAAATCTTAAGAACATAAAGGAAAACTTTTTTTTTCTTTTTTTTTCTTTTTTTTTCTTTCCTTTTTTTTTTTTTTTACCTTTGGCAACTTTGCCCATCTTTTCATCAAACATCTTCTCCTTTCTTTTCACATAATTTCCAACCATAATTCCATGAGATATCATAAATATGCTCTACTAATCCTTGGCCAGGGGAAAAGGAAAACATATAAAAAGTTAAGGCTTATACATGGATAAAGCAAAGAAAAGATAAACAAGCTCAAAAGGGCTCACTAAGGATAATATGCTTTAGGTTGGCTTTTTGGCTCAAGTGGTTAAAATTCCTAATACCTTTATCATCTTCATGTATATATGTAATATGAATGTAATCTCAACAAGATATGAAGCAAGTTCTAAAGATACATATCATTGAAAGAAGGCACAATCAAAGAATATAATGTTGAAGGCTCAAAAGCTTGCATTGGTATAACACTATAAAGTCAACATGGCATATTCTCAAAGTCAATCCCTAAACCAATTAAACATTAAAACTTGCATGCACACTCATTCATTTGATTTATATCTTCATCTATCTCAACTAATTCTCATACATAATACTCATATTCTCAAAAACCAATGGGAGTTCAAAAGATCAAACATAATTTTTTTTTTTTGAAAAATAACAAAGAAAACCAAAATTAGAAAACCAACATTCTCCCAATACCCCCACACTTAAAACACAACATTGTCCTCAATGTTGAAATAAAAGAAAAGGAATATAGGAGAATGACAAAAATAAAGTAAAATGCAAAAATAAAAGATAAGGAAAAGAAAGCAAATCTGTTTTTTTTTTCTTTTTGTGTTGGGTTGCCTCCCAGTAAGCGCTTTTGTTTTATGTCATTGGCTCGACATGTTGCATGCTCATTCTTCATAGATTGGTTCAGCTAACTCCACAAAAGCGGTGAGTTCTGTCGTCCAACCTTCATAGAAAGGTTTCAAGCGATGCCTATTGACCTTGAGTACTTTGTTGGTTTCTAAACTTGTAATTTCAACTGCACCATAAGGAAAAACATTAGAAACAACAAAGGGTCCAATCCAACGAGAGCGCAACTTTCCAGGAAAAAGTTTCAAACGCGAATGATAAAGAGGACTTTGTCTCCAACATTAAACTCTTTTCTTGTAATCATTTGGTCATGGAGACTCTTAGTCTTTTCTTTATAAATCCTTGCATTCTCGTAAGAATCATTTCGAATCTCTTCCAACGTAATTCCAATCTTTTTAGGCACCAAAAGGATAGGCGCCACCCATTCACTGTCCATGATGAGGTAAATGACTCCTGCATCATGGAGTACAATTTGCAAAGCTTGTAAATCCAATGCTGAGTCATGCACATTTTGGAGAACACATATATGCCTCTCCATCTCTTTTATCTTGGTAAAATCATAGCCACAGCTCAAAGCTACGCTTAATCCATCCTCACTATCAAAATCACAAACTTGCTGCATACACTTATCAACTTGGTCATAACATGTGATAGAATAAACATTGCTATAAGGATATGTCATTGCATCATGAAAATTAAATTCAATTTTTTCATCTCCTACCTCCATAGACAAAGTATCCTTACCACAATCAATTTTTGTATTGGCAGTTTTCAAGAATGGTCTCCCAAACAATATAGGAGTGTGTTGTTTGATGAATCACAAGAATCATGTTCCATATCAAGAATATAAAAGTCGCATGGAATGACCAAACTGTCAATCTTGACTAGGACATCTTCTATCACACCAAGTGGGTAAACAAAACTACGATCCGCAAGTTGTATTACAATGCTAGTTTTATTCAAAGGCTCAAGACTAAGAGAATCATAAACATGTTTAGGCATAACACTAATGGATGCACCTAAATCGCACAAGGCCCTTTTGAAACTAGCATTACCAATAACACATGGGATAGTAAACGCACCTGGGTCTTTTTGCTTCAAAGGCATATTCTTTTGAACAATAGCAGATACAACTTCACCCATACTTACCATTTCATGACCTTTTAGTTTGAAAGCTCTCTTGGTAGTACACAACTCCTTCAAGAATTTGGCATACTTGGGAATTTGCTTGATAACATCAAGCAAAGGAATGTTGAGTTCTACTTTCTTGAAAACCTCTAAAATCTCTTTTTCTTTGTCCTCTTTCTTTGACCTAGAAGAACTCACAGGAAAGGGTGGAATTATTTTAAAACTGGAATTCATTGAATGAGGAGTTACCTTTGGAGTGTTGGTCAATATTTCAGTTTGTAGAGGAAGAGGATGTTCCTTCTTTGTACTCAATTCAGTTTCTATCTCTTCTTCTTCCTCCATCTCAATTTGTTTTGACCTTTTCTCTTCAAGTTCTTTCCCACTTCGTAGCATGATCACACTAACATTCTCTATTGGATTCAATGCTTGGGAGGGCAATTTTCCATTCATTTGTGCTTCCAATTTCCCCACACTTGAAGCTACTTGCCCCATTTGCTTCTCCAAGTTGTGAATACTTGACCTTGTTTCTTGTTGAAAAGACATGACATTTTGTTGCAAGGTCACAGTGTTAGAAGCCAAAGTTTTCATCATCTCACGAAGATCATCATTGGATGATGACCCCATAACATTAGAGTTTGTGAATGGAGGGGGCTGTCTTGCTTGATAATTCTGTTGGGATTGAAATCCATGGGGATGGAACTGTCGGCCTTGATTGCCTTGTTGAGGTGGGTTCCCATAGCATAAGTTGGGATGATCTCTCCATGCAGGATTGTACGTGTTGGAAAAGGGATCATATTTACGCTGGGACTGTCCATTGAATGCTCCATCAACTGCATTAGCTTGTTCAATGTAATCTTCTTGCATTGTTGGGCACATATCTGAAGCATGTCCTTGTAAGGAGCATATGCTACAAACTTTCACCTGCTGTACATTGCCACAAGCCAAAGAACGCACAAGAGAAGTAAGATCATTAACTTTATTCTCAAGGTTAGAAATACTTACCTCATTTACTCGTTTATTTGCGAAGTCTCCATGAGTGCCAAACTGTTTCGAGTTGGCTGCCATGTTTGAGATCAATTGGCGTGCAGCCTCGGGTGTCTTATCTACCAATGCCCCTCCACTTGCAGCATCAATGATACTACGGTCAGTAGGCATCAATCCTTCATAGAAATATTGAATGAGCAGCTGATCGGGTATTTGATGATGAGGGCATTGAATGCACAGTTGCTCAAATCTTTCCCAATACTCGGAAAGTGTCTCTCCATGAGATTGTCGAATCCCACATATTTCTTTCCTTATGTTGGCAACTCGAGATGCTGGGAAATATTTTCAAGGAAAATCTTCTTCATGGCATTCCAAGTTCCAATGGAACTTGGGAGAATAGAGAAAAACCATGCCTTTGCTGCCCCTTTTAAAGAGAAAGGGAAAGCTTTCAACTTAACCTGTTCTTCGTCAACTCCATTCGGTTTCATGCCAACGCAAACCATATGGAATTCCTTGAGATGAGTATGAGGATCTTCTCCTGCAAGACCATTGAAAGTTGGTAGCAAATGTATAAAACCAGATTTGAGCTCAAAGTTTACATTATTGTCAATGTTTATGCACAATGGTTGATTTTCCACGTTAGGAGCAGCAAGCTTTGAGTGTTTGTTGTCGTGCAATAGCCATGGTGTTGAGGCGAGCTTCCTTTCTTAACCTGCGTAAAGTTTCTATTTCAAGATCAACTGCACTTGAATTTGATTAGTAGAACGGGTCAAGGCATAAATGCTAAGAAAACTCAAAAGAAAGTAACCACACAAGAGATCGAAAACAATGCAAATTGTACGAAAATCCTACGGTAGAAACTAAAACTGCCTAAAAACACTAGAAAAAGCGGAATTTGGCCTCAATAGGGTGGGGCTAGTGATTTATCACTAGTCCTGTTCAGAACGTCGTTTCCTTCAGGAAACAAAAGGCCGATACCTAATTCCACCAAAAACTCTGTTTTGAACAGTACCGCTGCCGCAAGTGAACAGTACCGTCGCAAGCAAAAATTCTGTTTCTCTTTTTTTTTTTTTTTTTTGAATCACAGCAAATAAAAATAACAGTACAAGCACAAAATCAACAACTAAAATTACCTCCCCGGCAACGGCGCCAAAATTTGTTGCGATGTCGCGGTCGCACAAATTAATTACCCTAGCTTCAAACACAACACACAAGATAGTATAGAGCAAGCAAGGGGTCGATCCCACGAGGAAGATTCAAGTCAGATTTTTATGCTAGATGATATGCAATTTGGGGGGGGTTTGGACGTTATCTAGGCTAAAGCAAAAGAAAACAGAAAACTATCAAACAAATTTAATAAAATCAGAAAATTATCAAGAGAACAAACCTTGGTCACAAGCACACATCCACCTACAGAAATCAGAACTGATCATGGAAACGAAACATCAATTTATATTCTGAATATTTATCTCTTCTTAACATTGGTTAGTTAACGGATCCGCCGTATAACTACCCTAACCATCAAACAACCACAGTGTCCGCACTAGTAATTTAATTCAATGGCAGCCTTAAGAACTAGATAAGTTGATTAATCAAGAAAACATAACTGTCCGCAGTCTATGTTTGATTTGATTGAATGTTCTCCCTAAGATTAATAACGTAGATCCGCCACAATTATTAAACTCAGTTGCTTCACAAGTTCATATACCACAACTCCGGTTTTGATATCAAACTTAGCAATAGATTGTCTACAATAATAACTTAGAGTCCGCTCTAGCAATTAAAATAAACAATCATAGAAAAATAAGCATAGGAGAACAAACATATTCATCATATAAACTGAAAAGAAAAGGTAAAATAAATCTCACAGTTCTTGAAATCCGAAGGTTTCC
Source organism: Populus simonii (assembly GCA_007827005.2). Classification (NCBI taxonomy): domain Eukaryota; kingdom Viridiplantae; phylum Streptophyta; class Magnoliopsida; order Malpighiales; family Salicaceae; genus Populus; species Populus simonii. The sequence goes on along the minus strand of CM017475.2, from coordinate 11,424,177 downwards.
GTGTCCTTGCAACCAAGAAAAAGTGTTTAGCCTTGCATGTTTGTTGAAAACTAATCAAAAAGAAGGAAGAATGCATAATTTAGGGTTTCTTAGAGGAAGGGGGCGTTTTTCTCTTCTTGGCTGGCTGCCCCCTTCTCTTCTCTCATTCTTTTTATATCCTAGGAAACCCTAGGTCTCTATTTTACAAAATAGTCCTCCATTAAGTAGACTGTTTACATTTAAGTACTTCAATAACTATTTTCCTAAAAAAGGAGAAATAGCCTTGCATGAAATCTTCAAGCTTTGACTTAGAGGAGCTAAATTGCTGAAATAAAAACTTGGATATCGGTTTAGATGCTTCGGAACGTAATTTGGACTCGTTTCTTCACGAAACTTGTTTGCTGGCAGAATTCAGATGTCATCTTTGAAAAATCATATCTCCCTCATATGACATCTTTTTGGCTGAAATTTGGAGCGTTTATAGACCTTTGAGTCATGAATCCAAAAAATTGAGTTTGCATCAATTGGACTTCTGTAGCTCCAGATATTCAAGTTGGAATGGCCGAAGGTCAACACTGGCAGATTGCGAGATTTGACTTTGAAGGCTGCGATTTCCATGCTCTTCCTTATTTTATTTTCTTGCCTTAGATGTCCAGAAAGGTATGGATGTTAGCTTTTTAATGCCACTAGAATCACTTCATTTCAACCTCTAGAACTCATGCTCTGCACAAAACATCGACTGAAGGTCAAATCTGCCAATTATCTCCAATTTACTCTTTTTTGCATCTTTCATCCAAAAGTGCCTTCAAAACATAAACAAAGAATATCAAGGCATTTTATATATAAAACATAGGCAAAACACTAGTTAAATGTGGGTGAAACTATTGAATAATATGGTTGCATCAGCTCCATTAATCAGGTTATATGCTTCTGAAATTTTCGTTTCTTGTTGTTTCCGCAAAAAAATTCCTTAGTGTCCAATTTCTTCTTCTCTTGATTTTGCAGCATATAAAAAAAATAGTTATTTCATTTGGTTCCTGACCAAAATATATCGGTGGCAAAAAAAAGAGGAAAAAAGAAAAAAAGTCGTTCAAAAAGGCATTTTTTTGTTTCTGCCGTAGAAAACTAAACAAAGAAAAATTTGACCAAATCAACTCAGAATGAGCTCAAATTTGATTCTATTATTACTGGGACCCTAATCGCACCACATATTGATTTTTGAGTCAATTGGATATCGTTTTCTTTGAGTTTCAAATTCAGGTCTGATTCATAATGTTTTTTGCGTCAGTATATCAAATCTTATCGTAAATTGATCAAATTTTATATTCTGTCTATTTGGGTTGATATCGCACTATATCTGAAATTTTAACTCAATTGGACATCATTTACTTTAGGTTCCAGATTCCGACTTAACTCGTTGTAAACGAGTCTATTTTGCGTCAACTTTTAAAATTCAGATTCTTTCTGTTGTTTTCATTTCTTGCAGTTTATTTTCATCATATCCAACATATCTGGGTGTTGTTTCATTGTTTTTCATATTTTGTTTCTGTTTTTCATTCATATTTCGGATAGACTCGCGAGACTATCATCGCAGTTTTGTTTTGCTTGTTTTCTGGTTTTTATTGCTTCTTGAGTCATATATATTTGGATTGTGCTGCCAAGTTGGTTTTATTTGGTGTTGGTTTCAGTTTCGCAAGAACACCAAGAAGGTGAGACGAGAGGTGTTAGATTGTGAGGATATTAAGAGTGTTTGAGCGAAACACGAGCGTTGTGAGGATTTTTTTTCCACTAACCAATTTTTGCAGGTACCATCATATCAGTTCAAAACAACACACCACCCCCTCCCGATGTAGAACTTCAATTCCAAATGCAAGCCATGATGAAGATGATGGAAAGCATGAATTTCATGATGGGGAACGTGTGTGACAGGCTTGAGAAGGTGGGAAAACATGGAAACATGGCTGGAACATGTACCCAAGAAGTGAGAAAGGTGGGGCTGAACCAAAATCAAACAATGGCAGTGGGGCCAAAAGGCCAAGGTGGGCTGATTATGAGGAGGACATTGATGATATTGGTGATGGTGGTTTTAAGGATGAGACCATAGGCTATTGGGAAGGTTTTTGGCAGCCTAGAAACCGAAGTGATTTCATGTATTTTGATGAGGTGCTATGGTAAAAGAAAAGGCAGATTCAAAAGGAGAGGTGGTATCAAAGGGAGCGAAATAAAGAAATTAGTGTTCTAAAAATAGAATCCAAGAGTTTATCTCGTATTCTAGGGGAGATGAAGCAAGAACTTGATGTGTTAACGGCAGCAATCAATGCCCAGCAAGCTTCAGAAAGAGAGGAGAAAAAAGGCTGCAATGATGATATACAAAATAGAACGGCTGCAACTTTCATCCAAAGTTGTTGGCGACGATTGTTGGCAAGAAAAGAACTCCAAAGGCTTCGTAAAAAGGCTAAGGAATTGTCCATTCAACTTGTTGGTGATTCAAGGATGAATCATCTTGAAGAGAGAGGGAATGATACAATTCAGGAAAGGTCAAATTCAGATTTTGACGTAAAAAGTGCATCTATCCAGTTTTACGGTAACAGTCATAATTCTCAATCCGACAATTAGATTAGGCTGACATTTTACGTGGAGTCTCCTGACATGGTGTCCTACCTTGGGTTAAAATTTCAGATCAATCAGAGTTCGTAAAGGCATCGAAACACGGGTCAACAGAGGCTGTACGAATTTTGTTATTTACTTCCTTTTGACTTGTGGACTTCCTATTTGGCTAGGATTCTTTTCCTAAAAGGATGTGGCAGCTTATTTTAGGAATCTCCTAATTCTACAAAGATCTTTAATGGGCTGCAACATAGTTTTCAAGTGTGGCAAGGATTCATAAATGTTTTAGAATCCTTTTCTTACAAGGATTCCTTATTCATCCTAGCTACAAAAAGGAAAGAAGACTTCAGAATAAATTCTACATTCAAATCAGATTTCCTAGTCTATTTAGTGACTTCTTAATGGTGACAAATTTGATTCTAGCATATTTAGGATGGTAATTTTTGGATTTTTATTATTTTTATTATTTTCTTCTTAGTCTTTGGGTTATTATTACTTATTTGGTTCAATTGTAAGTGAGCTTAATATAAGTCCACCTAAGGGGGGTCCATTAGGGTTTATTTAATTCTAGAGTTAGTATAAATAAAGGCATAACCAGACATGTAAGTTAGACAATTAAGATTAATAAAACTTCTTGTTTGCCGCACTTTGTGTGTGTGTGTTGGTGAGATAATCTCCCTTCCATGGTTCTCTAAAGAACTGAAAAACGACTTATCGAAGACCAACTGTCTTCGTGGCGTCATCCTTATACTTCTCGTTCGCGAATCAATATTCGTGGGATGAGTGTCTCCGTTTCCAATAGTGTTGGTGCCTAGGTACAAGTTATCTTTGTGTCACATTCCTATCAAACCTGATTTACTTGGCTTTCCGGGAATTGGTGTCTTCGCGTGTGGTTTGCGTGACCATGTGATCACGAGGTTCGCATCAGATTGATTATTTTATTTTTCCAATTTTATTTTTGTGTTTCTTTTTAGTGTGACTTTTGTCGATACCCCGTGACTCTTAAGTTGGTTCTTTCAGTTTCCAATGATAACTGATATCTGTTTATATATTTGTTCAATTCTTTGTTCCTTATCCTTTCTTTGCATATCTGCTCCACTTCTTGTTTGAAAAATGAACACAACTTTTGAAAAATTGAAAAAGTACTTTCCCACTTTTCCTCAAAATACGATTACAAAAATTTACCGTGCTAGGTGTGAAAGATTGAGGTTGTTAATGAATCATGGAATTCCTGAAGATATTCGCTGGATAATTGAAGCAAAGGTCTGATTATCAGGTGACTCTTCCAATTCTTTTATTTTATAGATGCTTGGGAGAGGTAAAAACACTTTTGCAAAGAAACATCATGCAAAACAACTGAAAGTCTATCACAAATGTGTCAGATGGATATGTAATGCACGATGTCATTCTTTAGAAATGGTATCTATAAACCATGAAGATAAAATACAATGCATTAAGGTTGGCATGAGTAATGAGTCTTTAGATAATCTTCTATTAACTCTTGAGACGCACCCTAGTAGAGATGTGCATCGTGCAATTCATGATTGATGGCCCCATTTTCATAAAGAACATGACCGACATAGTCTTGGGAATCTGACTAAAAAAAACCTTTTTTGTCAGTTTTTAAAAAAACTGAATGGCAAGCTTATCCCCAACCCATAAAGGCCGTTTAAGCCATTCTTGGATATAAAACCAAGGGAAGATATGAGCCACAATCACAACTACTTGTACATACACATGTTCTAAAAAAGAAAGAGTGACTCCAGTTGGCCTACATATAAGTGGTATGATTGCATTTTCAATTTCTCATCGATAAAATCTTCTCTTCCTTCATTTCATTTTTACTCAACTCATACATTCAACAAATATAGAAGTGTGTAGAAATGGCAGGTTTCTTAGATCATCAAATAAAAAATATTTGTGTTTTTGGTGGATCTAGTCATGGAAAAGAAAAGAAGTTTTTAGAATCAGCAAATCATCTTGGTCAGGTACTAGCTGAGAGAAAGATTCATTTAGTGTATGGGGAAGGTAGCCTTGGGTTAATAGGGAGTGTGTCAACAGCTGTATTTTTAGGAGGCAGTCCAGTTTTGGGTATCCTTCCAAAAGCTTTAGCCAAAGTGGATATCATCGGAAAAACAGTTGGAGAGGAACTACAGTCTCCATAATGTTTGAACGAATGAATGCAATGTTTGATCATGCTGATGCCTTCATTGCCTTACTAGGTGGTTTGGGCACAATAGAAAAGATATTTTATATTTCCTTTTGGGCCCAACTGAACATTCACCATAAACCTAGAGGTTTGTTAAATGCTAATGGTTTTTATAATAATTTGTTGTCTTTACTTGATCATGTTGTGGAACAGAAATTTCTAACATCTTCAGCTCGACAAATCATTACATTTGTTGCTATTGTTGAACAACTGATTGATCAATTACAATCTTTCATTCCTGTAATTGATTTCTTCATTAGTCGAATAGACTGTTCAAACATGAAAGGCCGTAAAAAGCTTAGATTGGATGTGAGCCTTAGTTTGTAAAAGCTTGTGTCTTTTGGTTTTATTAATATTATACTATTTTTTTTGTTTTGTTATTTCTTATATTTGTTTAAGTGTGTTTCAAGTTTGTCAATAGTCGTTGCTTTAAGTGATGTCTTCTATACTCTATCTTTCTTACCTTAGAACATTGAAGATAATGTCTCATTTTGGTTGGAGGAGAGAGGATAGTAGTCGTAAGTTTTTTTAAAAAAAACTTACTTTTGTTGTTATTAAAACCATTTGATAAAACTGTTATTATTAGGATGGTAGAGTAAGGATGAATTTTATTGACTCTTAAGACACATCTTAGTAAACATTCAAGAACAAGGTTTTATCACACACTTCTTATGAAATATTCAGGTTTATAAATTATCGCATTGTTATCACTTAATTATGCTCATATACTTATTTAACAAGTATTTATAAACCATCATTTTCACATACACATTTTAACACATGCTTGTGGGTTGCACATTGGATCATTACATTAATTATGTTCTTTTGTTAAAGGTAACAACTAAGAGAAATGGATAATATATAATTTGAAAATAATAATAATAATAACAACATAGATAAGTTTGGTTTCATAGCCTTCCTAACCTAAGCAATTAAGCCCAAATGGATGTTTTAACACCTAATACCCCTAAAGTCAACTGACTTGGGAGCTATTGGCTCAGTGCTTGTTACATGGGTTGAGGAGAAAGCTTAAGGGAATCAAACATTGCACTATCTACATTTTAATATCTGCAACCCGAGTTACTAAGCTCGTAGGGGTGTCTCAACACTTAATGCCCTAAGACCAATTGTTCTAGGAGTTGTTAGCTCAAAGCTCGTTACATGGGTTAAGAATGTGTGTTTCAAGTTATAAAAAAAGGAATTAAAATATATAATAATAATAATAATAATCCAAGCCCAAGAAAGTTAACCTTTAGAAAAACATTAGAGCAAATTTTGTTTTCTTCCGAGCAAAGCCCCATAACTGTTTGTTGATAGATTGAGCACAAGATGAAGGTTTATTAATATCTTGATTAAGAGCGTCTTTGGCAGTGTGGTTGCGGGTGCTTTTCAAATAACTTTTCATGCCAAAATGCATGCCAATGATTTTTTTCTTTTTTTAAAAATCATTTTTGACATCAGCACATCAAAACGATCCAAAACGTACAAACCATATTAAATTTTAGTAAAAAAAAATTCAAATTTTTTGGGAACGTAGCCGCAGCCGCGTTCCCAAACGTTCCCTAAGTATATAATAGATATATAAATCTAATGAGAGTTTGTTTATTTGAATAAATCAATGGAAGTTAAATGATGGATGCCTTACTTTTGGATCTTGCAAATTGTTTTTCTATTTTAATGCTTTAATTACTAGGGACCAGTAATAAGCTGGGTGGAGGGTGTGATTAATACTTAAAAGTGCATTTCATCAAGGTTTTATATCATCATATTGCATTTAAAGTATCATTAGATTCCCTAACTTGAGCATATTTTATAATAACAAGTCCGATATATAAGATATCTTTAATTTATGATAAATGCTCATTTTAAATGCAGACACATCTCACAATTCAAAGGATTGATAGATGTGTTTAACTATTGAAATTGAAGAAAAAAAAGGGCTAAGATTAGAGAAGAAATGTTGGTTCAATTCAAATTGAAACACTATTTGGTTATTGGGTCATAACTAGAGCTATAGACCTTGGATTTAGGTCTGGTTTATCTTGATGGATAGCTAAGATATAGGCCTAAAACATTCATGAAGAGTCTAAGATTCACAACTGCCGTTTTCAAACTCAAATCTTAGCAACTAAAGAGAAATTTGAATTTGTCCTGTAGCCTAGATATTGTTCAGTGTTCGGCCTATATCTTGAGTTCTAGAAGTCCAAATGAGCTCATTCTGTAATTAGTACTTAAAAGTGCATTTCATCAAGGTTTTATATTATCATATTGCACTTAACGTATCATTAAATTCCCTAACTTGAGCATGTTTTATAATAACAAGTCTGATAATATAAGATATCTTTAATTTATGGTAAATGCTCATTTTAAATGTAGGCATATCTTACAATTCAAAGAATTGATTGATGTGTTTAACTATTAAAATTGAGAAGACAAAGATAGGACTAAGATTAGAGAAGAAATGCTGGTTCAATTTAAATTGGAACACTATTCGGTTATTGGGTCATAACTGGGGTTGTAGACCTTGGATTTAGGTCTGGTTTATCTTGATGGAAATCTAAGACATAGGCCTAAAACATTCATGAAGAGTTCAAGATTCAAAACTACCGTTTTTAAGCTCAAATCTTAGCAACTAAAGAGAAATCTGAATCTATCATATAGCCTAGACACTATTCGGTGTTTAGCCCATATCTCGAGTTCTAGAAATCTAATGAGCTCAATCTTTTTGTGTTGGAAAGCTGAGATGAATTCCCATAACTTTCATGAAGATCACTTGTTTAAATTTTGATATTAGCAATGACATTTCGTCCAGACAACAAGTCAATAGTTATTCACTAAGGTAATAGTTGGCCACTAAATCAATAATTAATTACCAAATGAATAGTTCTTTTTAGCCTATAAAAGGAGGCATTTTCCATACATTGAGGCATCTTGGTTTTCAGATCAAGATCTTACTCTTGCTATCTTTCTTTGTATTTTGTAAAGTTTAAGTTTTATTTTATGTTATATTTTCATTAATCTCTTGTTTGTGCTTTTCATTTCCTTCACTATACTTAGTTAATTTATATCATTATTTTGTTATTTATGTTTCTCTTTTTCATTATGTTTAGCTAAGTCTATTTTGTCAAGGTGAAAATGTTACACTAATGGTGTAAGAATAAGTATAATATGAACTCAACATGAACTTTAATATTTATATTCAAGAAAGTTTGATATTAACATGTTTTATAATTGTTATCTTACTCACATTTAATACTTTACTTGTTAAATGGTTAATCTAAATTTGTATTGTATAACTTTTGGTACAACAAATACTTGACCCTTTCATAGCCTACTGTATGGTATAACCGACACATGTACTATGAAAGGAACTTGATTTCTTGTTGACATAAGTTATCACCATGAATACTTGACAACATTTACAAGTATTGGCGTTACTCAAATAAGATAATTAATATGATCATGTTAATAATTTATAATGAGCCATTAATGATAAATCATCTTATTGGAACCTCCTTTGTGTGTGGTTTCTAGTTGAGTAATAAAAGGAGTTTATATTATACTTATTTGAAATACCATTAGTGGATCCTCTAACATTGACAATTGTTTTATCTTTATTTAATCTTTACATCAGTATCACATTTCAAAAGTTCTCTTCAACTCATTTTCTTTTATTATTTGTGATTTTATATATTTGACCTCCCCGTGGTTCGACCCCGGTCTTGCCAGGTTATTTATTACTTTGACACTCCTACACTTGGGATAAGACATCAATCTTTTGATCGTGTCAGTCTTCCTATAATATTCCTGACTTTGGTGTCAGTGAATATTCGCTTATGAATATTTTCAACTTCGACATTGGTAAATATTACGTAACCCAAAACATATAGTATTCCTGACTCTAGCGCTAGTGAATAAACTCACAAAATTTAGATTAAAAGAAAAGGAAACTATTTTTTATTTTTATTTTATTTTTTGGAAGAAAAAAAAGACATGTATTGTATACCAGATTTGCATTTCACAGTAAAAATTCACAAATCAAATGTGTAGTGAAATCATCAGGAAAAAAAGAAGTGCGTGGGACTCACAAATAAATTCAAAAGGATCCATATATTTTTTTGAAGTTTCTGATATCCAAAACGACTTGTTTGGCTAGATATCAAAACAAAAAAGAGTGAAATAAAAGGGGCAAGACATAAAGGTATGTTCTGCCAAACACACCTTGATCCAAAATAAATTGAGTTGGTTGGGCCTAAGGCCTAGGCCCAACCCAATCTTAGGTGTTTTCTATTTTTTTTTTTGGTTGGATCTAGCCTAGCTGGATGGGTTGGGTTAAATCCAATCGGCATAGCCTGATCACTGGCACAAGCTAGTTACCGAGTCGGCTTTTACCCCTACGTGCGTGAATTGTTCACGTATGCTTGCTACAGTCATAGGGTAATTAAAATGCAAGGTGTACAATGTTAATTGTCATGCATGGGAAAGAAATTTACATGTGCTGGAGATGAAGCTAATGACGATGGTGCACTCTAGACAATGCCCCTTGTTCTTCCTTTCATTTTCTTTCTCTTTGATTCTTTCTTTTCTTTTGCTTTCTTTTTTTTGTTATGGTCTTTTAGTTTTCTTTCTGGCTCTCTTTATCCTTCTCTCTCTACTAGTTTCAGTCCTCTGTTTTTTTTTGGTTTGTTTTTCATTTTGTTTGTTTGCGTGTCTTTTCGCTTGTGTTTCTTTTCTGATCTATTGTTCAAGGGGGCTGGTATAACTGGAGATGAAGTTGGTGCTCATGTGTTGGCTGGTCAATGCTTCCCTCTCTTTTTTATGTTTTTCCTTCGTTTATTCTCTGATCTTCCTTCCCTGGGTCTTATTTTTTTTGTCATTTTGTTCCTCTGTGTTTGCTTGTTCTCCTTTTCGCCTCTTGTCCCCCCTGTTGTCTTCCCCCCTCAACTTTGTGGCCTTTCTCTGGCATTTATAAAGCCAGAGAATGCCATGCGTTCATGCCTCAAGATAATAAGGCAACCTTGCAGGACCGTTGGTAACGGTATTTGGAGATGCATTTGGAGGCTAAAGGGGCAGTTGGCAGAGACGTGGTTCATGATTTGATATAGTTTCTGCTGAATCGGTGGAATGAAGGTGATGAACAGTTTCTTGAAACGACACCTTTTTTTCAATTAATATGGCTAATTTCAATTTACTCCTTGACGTTCTCACATTTAACAATTGGGCCATTATTCATGGATTTTTTTTTATTTTGCCCTTGGATCAATTGCATTTGGACCTCTGGATTTTGATGTCATTTGATTTGATATAGTTTCTGCTGAATCGGTGGAATGAAGGTGATGAACAGTTTCTCGAAACGACATATTTTTTTCAATTGATATGGCTAATTTCAATTTGCTCCTTGACATTCTCACATTTAGCAATTGGGCCCTTATTCATGGATTTTTTTTTATTTTGCCCTTGGATCAATTGCATTTGGACCTCTGGATTTTGATGTCATTTGATTTGATATAGTTTCTGCTGAATCGGTGGAATGAAGGTGATGAACAGTTTCTCGAAACGACACCTTTTTTTCAATTGATATGGCTAATTTCAATTTGCTCCTTGACGTTCTCACATTTAGCAATTGGGCCCTTATTCATGGATTTTTTTTTTAATTTTGCCCTTGGATCAATTGCATTTGGACCTCTGGATTTTGATGTCATTTACAAAACAGCCCTTAGTTTCCAATTTAATCAATTCAGTACTTAATTAACACTTCAACTTTTATTTTTTTCAAAATTACCCATGGAAAATCAATTAAACCCCCTATAGTATCACTGCATATTTGCTTTGGTCCTTGGACTTTAATTTATTGCAATTTTGACCCAAATCATCCCCAAACTTTTGTATTTCTTTAATTAAGCCCTTCATTTCATTAATTAAACTAATTCCAAGTTTAATTCAGTCCCCAAACTTCTTAATTCGTCTAATGTTTTTTACCAAATTGACTCCTAAATTTATAATTACATCCTTATTAGTCCTTAAACTTTCAATTTGTGTTGTCTTGACTCAATTCTCAAATAATTTTTTATTCATTCAATTTTTATTTATTTATTTTAAAAAAAAATTCAAAATTTGGGTTATGACAATATGTATATATGTAAAAATGAGATTTAAAGGAATCTTACTTAATTTGTATAAAAAACCATTACATGAGATATAAGTTCTGTGGTTTGATCAAAAAATGTGGATTTGTTTACAGGATCATAAATGTCAATACAAAAGGTTACAAAGAATTACAAAAGAAGAGTATTAGATGCCTTCTACAAAGAAACTCGTCTATGTAGTTTTGCCTCTAAAGCTTGGGAAGGGGTTCTTTATATAGAGGAGGTTGATACTGGAGTTTTGAAAATTTCATAAAACAAATTATTTGCTCTTTTGAAAACTTGGAAAAGTTGTCTGCTGCACTGAAAGTTGTTTGTCATCCTTTCCAAATAGAGGATAAGCTTTTTGAAAAGTTGAATTAAAATCTTGTTGATTTAACCACTTGTGTCAATAGAAAGATTTGGGCTTGCAAGTTTTGAGAATAGGCCAAAATATTTATGGGTCTAGAAAAATACTTTTTTTTTTCAATGAATGCTTATGATTTTTGCATAGGAGGAAGAATTTCATAACAATCATCTATATTATTATCAACTAGGCCGACAATGGAACCTGATGATGAAGATGGAGAGGAACATCATCTTTGATGCTTTGTAGGATTCATGATTTTAAAATACTCTTCTTCAGAATTTGTTGAGGCAAGAAGAGCAGAAGCATGAAATTTTCGAGCTAAAAATTTTGATTGAGGACTTGGGTCTATAATTTAGGCCTTCTGGTATTGCTAATGCATTCCATTATAACAGGTTTTGAACTTTTGCTTTCTACTGTAAAGGAGTCCCATCATTTTACTTTGTATTTTCTAATGGGGATGGGATACTCATGTTGGGTATTATAGTCAAAATACCATTACCAAACCTAAGGGACAAAGAACTTGGAACAAAATATGAGTATTAGTGGGAATTTCTTTCTTATTTTCTGAAGGTTTAAAATTCTGTTTGAAGTAAATGTAGCCTTTTTCAACTAAAGGTATGGTTTTATTATTTCATAAATACAACCGAAGTAATCCTACCATTGAAAAAACCAGTTTGGTAAATTTAAAGTCTTGATAGAATTATTAAAATAGAATAGCTAGGAGTTGCTACCTTTATTATTTTTAAGGAAAAGGGCATTGAACCATTCTTGTTGATAATCCCAATATAAATAAGAACGGGCTATGGAATCACCAAGTTTGACATGGTAGCTGATCGAAAATTGGATTGTTTGGTGAAGGGATTATTTCCAATCAGAATGATAAATGATATTTTGGATAATGCATATGGAGTAGGCATATTGAGAATGGTTTTGTTATAATTTGAAATATTTGAATTTTGCAGATCATGTTATTTCAAGTATTGTCATGTAATAAGATTGAGATTTGGATAAGTCCTAGGGTTTGAAATACCAATTTGGAGGGAAGATTTTTATGGTTGCAATAAAAGGATCAGAATGGAAAAATCCATTTTCTATAATTAAAACATTTTGATAATTTGGTTTTTCAATATAATTAGATTTTTCTTTTGAAACCTTTTGAGATATTTCAAATGGAAGATTTTAATTAAAAGGAAACAAGGATTTGTTAGAAGAAGAGCCTGCTTCGATTTTGGAAATTAGTTTGGAGGATTTACCTGGGAAGATTTCTCTTTCTGGGAGGACTTCTGGTTAATAGCTTGCAAAGCTAGAACTAGTTTTAGTGAATTGGATAGGGATTTTACCCAAATTTGTACTTGTGAAAAATGTTCTGCTTCTTCATCTTTTATTATTGCTTCATACAATGATTTGATTGGTTTTGTAGAGAAAATTGTTGATGCATGTAGTTTTGTAGTGTTTTGAGATTTTTGAGACTCGGACTTTGTTTGTGGATCTTTGCCTTTGTCTCTAGATTTGGATTTGAGAGGCATCAAAGACCTATTTTGCAGGAATTCTCTGGTTAGGAAAATCAGTAATAGAATTTAATCTCCTTCTATACATTTTATGTCAAAATAAAAAAATACATTTAATATAGCTTGCCATCGAGCAAAATCTGTTTTGAAGCAATATTTTGAATATTGTTTTTGTAAAACTTCTTCAGCAGATTTGCAATCAATATGTAAAAAGAATTTTGATTTAATAAATCACTTTGAAATTTCGTAATGTATAACACAATAGAAAGAATTTCATTTTTAATAGTAGGGTAATTCTTTTGATAATCATTCCAATATGCAGATGTAAATTGAAGAATTTGTACTTTGTTTTTCTGAACTTATTTAAGGTTACCCCCATACCCCAACTCAAAAGCATATGTCTCAACTATTTTGGGAGTTAAGGGATTGCCAATATGTAGCCAACGAATCTATTGGACCTGTTTTTTAATTTGTTGAACGAGTATAGTATATTTATCAGACTAAGAAATTAGGTACTTTATTAGTCTACCATGTAAGGGTTTTTCTATTCTGCTCACATTGGGATAGAAGTCTAGAACATAATTAAGACTTTCTAAAAATCTTTGTAATTGGGATTTATTTAGAATTTTATCAGGAAATTTACTAGCAAAAGTAAGAGATCTATCTATAGGAGTAATAGTTTCTCGAGAGATATAGTGACCAAGAAAACAAACACGAGTTTGAAAAAAGAGAAATATATGTTTTTGAAACAACTAAATCCTTCTTTACGATATAAAAGAATATTTGTAAATATTTGAAATGTTATTCTATAGAATTTGAGAAAATATGAATATCATCAATGTATACTATGCAGAATTTTAAATATGCATTGAAAATATCATTCGTGAAACTTTCAAATTTGGAGCATTTTTTAATCCGAATGGCATGACATTCCACGCGTATCGACTAAATCGAACTGTAAATGCGGTTTTGTGACAATCTTTTGGATGAATTTGAATTTGTGACAATCTTGACTTCATATCAAACTTTGAAAATATGAATGTAGAATGTAATTTTTGTTGGAAATCATTTTTGTTTGTAATTTGATATCTAATCCATTTCAAAGCTTTGTTCAAAGGTTTATAATTTATGACAAGTCTTGGTGTGCCTTATTCAATCTTAGAATTTTTGTTAACATAAAAAGCTGCACACAACCAAGGTGATCTAGACTTTTATATAAAACCTTTCGACTCTAAATCTTTGATCTCAAGATAACAATGTTGTTCTAATTCAGCATTCATTTGAATAGGTTTTGCTTTTGTTCGAATTTGTTTTTCATTAAAACTATTATCATAAGGAAGATCAAGAACATGTGTTTTCTCTTCCAAAAAGCATTTGGTATATCAGAATAAATTTCTTTTTCTATCTTGCTTTGAAAGTTTTTAAAAAAAATTTAAATAGGATTTTGTAATTGCTACTCTTTTTTTTTTTTTTTGTAAAATGACATCTTTTCTAAGATGTATGAGATGAGTTTATTTTCCTTGGATTAATGCATTGATATGAGTATAAATTGAACATGCTTTTATTAGATTTAAATTCCTAGTCTTTGGCTTTTATAGAAAAGGAAAAACATGTTTCAAACCATTGATTTATAAAATAATATTTTCATGATTAATTTTTAAAGAGTACTCATGTCAATAGAAAAAGTGCTAAGAATAATAGTATGATTAATATCATTAGTAATGACAAAGAAATTTTTAAGAAAAAGCCTATTATTAAAAACTGATGCTTGAGTTTTATATTCAATAATAGTATAATCTGAAAAAATTAATGTAATTTGTACTTATATCAAACAAGGCAATAATGCCTATTTTAAAATCATTTGAAAAAATTAATGTAATTTTTTTGATATATTTTTTTGAAGTAATTTTAGTTAAAACATGGAGAAAATCTTCAAGAACATGCTCAATATTTGACAATGTAAGATTCTCTAGGGTTTGGTCTTCTATTTCTAGTTCAAAATCAGACTAGTTTTTTAAATTTTGCAAGAAGGTATTGTAAAATAGCAGTCTTTTGTTGGGCTTGTTTGAGGTTTGTTGGGCTTGTTTGAGGTTTTGTAGTTCAATCTTAAGGATTTTGATTTGAGATTGTAGATTGGTCAATAACAACATGTTTAGATTTCTTCTTTTTGTTGAGAATTTTGGTAAGGTCATAGGTGTTTGCACTGATCAATGGAATAGTTATGGTCTTTAAATAGGCTGTGGTGTTTCTAAATTGTTAAAGGAATTTAGGAGTTTGTCTATGTAGGTTTTTTTTTTGTTCGAGGATCACCAAGTTTTTTTATAGCTTAAAGAATAAAATCTTAATTTGGGGTTAGAACATTGATTTGTTTTTGAAGTGGTGTGATTTGATGTATTTGAGTCGGAATTGGATGTTGCTAACTCATCTTTTTGGAAAAGTTCTTCAGAAGGATCTGATAAGTTAGATTCAGTATCATATGCTTCAATCAAAAGACTTTGGATATGGTGAATGACTTCCTCTTCTAATTGTAGTTCATATAATTTTGTATTGGTCCAATAGAATTTAGAGGTATAGCCTTTCTGGCCATTTTTGTAACATGAATGTTTTTTTGGGTCAAAATTTGGTCGGGTCTTGATTTTGACTGGAAAGGTTTTATGGGCATTTTAATGGTCTTTTTGTAGTAAGGCTCAATTTTGGTATAGAAATGTTTTCTATATTTATGAGCTATTCTTTTATAAAGTGGCTTATTTGGCTTTGAGGTAGTAGGTTTGGAGCATGAACCATTAAATATTAGCTTCGGTGTGGACAAATCAAATTGTTGACAATAACTACTTAGTTCTTGTCAAGTTCTTCT